>VFSX01000078.1:378559-423559 GCA_016618255.1 Chlamydomonas sp. UWO 241 | reverse complement strand
TTAATTAAATCTTGTGATAAAATCACTGGTGACGGTGGCGCCATCGCGACGGCATCCGTCAGCATGCCCCCCACCCCTACCACACAGTGATTCCCCTGCGAGTCGTATACCGCTCCGAGCCGGATTTCCCATTTCCCAGAAAACCACCCCACACTTAGTGGGTGAGGGCGTGGAGCGATGCGTTGGAAAGCTCTTGCCGAGAGCAGCCCAACGGCATGCATTGCATGAATACCCGCAGTGTATTGTGCCAAATATGAGCGGTCATCATTGCTGGAGCCGGCAAAAAACTAATTACTAAAATCCTTCCCAGGAACCACTGCTACCACAGCCCCATCGCCTGATCCGGCCAAGTGAATGCGGTTGTAACGCCTGAGGCGGTCGGGGGTGCGAACCAGGCGGTGGTGGGCGCCTACGGTGGTCGGGGCGGCGCCTGGGGCGGTCGGGATGACGCCTGAGGCGGCGCCTGAGGCGATCATGGGTGCGCCTCAGGCGGCGCCTCAGGCGGTCGGCGCACCTGAGGCGCCGCCTGCTCGCGCAAGTAAATGCGCCGCTTGAGGCGCCGCCTTGGGCATTGGGAATGTGGTAGGACACGCGCCACGCGTGTACAGCACACAGCGACGCTCACAAATATGCACCCCACACGCACACATACGCGCACGCACACACTGCAGCACACACACACACACACACACACGCACACCTACCCACGCCCACCCACCCCACCCACCTACCCACCACCGCCCCGCCCACCCCCCACGCCCACACCCACAACCTCTGACAGGAACGACTGCACGTCCCCTTGTTCTCGCTAGCGAGGGCTTCACTTCTTGGACGGCCACAGTCATCGGCGCACGCACACACGCATGCACACACGCACACGTATGGGGATTTCCACACACGCACCCACCCACCCACCCACCCACACCCACGCCCACGCCCACGCCCACACACACCTCGGACAGGAGCGGCTGCACGTCCCCAGCACACACGCACACACACACATGCACACACACACGCCCACGTCCACCCGCACCTCTGACAGGAACGACTGCACGCCCCCAGCACCCACGCACCCACCCACCCACCCACGCCCACACCCACGCCCACGCCCACGCCCACGCCCACACCTCTGACAGGTACGACTGCACGTCCCCCTTGTTCTCCATCAGCGAGGGCTTCAACTTCTTGACAGCCACGGTCATCGGCGCACGCACACACGCACGCACACACGCACGCACCCACCCACCCACACACACACAAACAAGCCCACACACACCTCTGACAAGAACGACTGCACGTCCCCCTTGTTCTCCATCAGCGAGGGCTTCAACTTCTTGACGGCCACCGTCATCGGCGCGTGCGAGCCGTCTGCTGGTGTGTAGATGCAGCGCTCGACAACGGCGTACGCGCCCTCACCTGTTGTGTGTGTGTGTGTGTGTGGGGGGGGGGAGATGGGAGGGGATTGTGTGTGTGTGTGTGAGCCGTCTGCTGGCGTGTAGATGCAGCGCTCGACCACGGCATACGCGCCCTCGCCTGTGTGTGTGTGTGTGGGGGGGGGGGGGAGATGGGAGGGGATTGTGTGTGTGTGTGAGCCGTCTGCTGGCGTGTAGATGCAGCGCTCGACCACGGCGTACGCGCCCTTGCCTGTGTGTGTGTGTGTGTGTGTGTTGGGGAGATGGGAGGGGATTGTGTGTGTGTGTGTGTGCGTGCGTGAGAGCCGTCTGCTGGCGTGTAGATGCAGCGCGCAACCACGGCGTACGCTCCCTCGCCTTTGTGTGTGTGTGTGTGTGTGTGGGAGATGGGAGGGGATTGTGTGTGTGTGTGTGTGTGTGTGTGTGTGTGAGCCCTCTGCTGGCGTGTAGAAGCAGCGCTCGACCACGGCTGATGCTCCCTCGCCTGGGGGAGGGGGGGGAGGGGAGGGGAGGAGAGGGGAGGGGATTGGGGGCGTGTGTGTGTGTGTGTGTGCGTGTAGATGCAGCGCTCGACCACGGCATACGCGCCCTCGCCTGTGTGTGTGTGGGGGGGGGGGGGGGGGGGGGGGGGAGATGGGAGGGGATTGTGTGTGTGTGTGTGAGCCGTCTGCTGGCGTGTAGATGCAGCGCTCGACCACGGCGTACGCGCCCTTGCCTGTGTGTGTGTGTGTGTGTGTTGGGGAGATGGGAGGGGATTGTGTGTGTGTGTGTGTGCGTGCGTGAGAGCCGTCTGCTGGCGTGTAGATGCAGCGCGCAACCACGGCGTACGCTCCCTCGCCTTTGTGTGTGTGTGTGTGTGTGGGAGATGGGAGGGGATTGTGTGTGTGTGTGTGTGTGTGTGTGTGTGAGCCCTCTGCTGGCGTGTAGAAGCAGCGCTCGACCACGGCTGATGCTCCCTCGCCTGGGGGAGGGGGGGGAGGGGAGGGGAGGAGAGGGGAGGGGATTGGGGGCGTGTGTGTGTGTGTGTGTGTGTGTGCGTGTAGATGCAGCGCTGAACCACGGCGCCCTCGCCCTCGCCGGGGGGGGGGGCGGGGGAGATGGGAGGGGATTGGTGTGTGTGTGTGTGTGTGTGTGTGTGGATGCAGCGCTCGACCACGGCGTACGCGCCCTTGCCTGTGTGTGTGTGTGGGGAGGGAGATGGGAGGGGATTGTGTGTGTGTGTGTGTGTGTGTGTGTGTGTGTGCGCGAGAGCCGTCTGCTGGCGTGTAGATGCAGCGCGCAACCACGGCGTACGCTCCCTCGCCTGTGTGTGTGTGTGTTGGGGGGGAGATGGGAGGGGATTGTGTGTGTGTGTGTGAGTGTGTGTGTGAGCCCTCTGCTGGCGTGTAGAAGCAGCGCTCGACCACGGCTGATGCTCCCTCGCCTGGGGGAGGGGGGGGAGGGGAGGGGAGGAGAGGGGAGGGGATTGGGGGCGTGTGTGTGTGTGTGTGTGCGTGTGGTTGTGTGTTGTGTGTGTGTTTGCCGTGTAGATGCAGCGCTGAACCACGGCGCCCTTGCTCGCCGGGGGGGGGGGGGCGAGATGGGAGGGGATTGGTGTGTGGTGTGTGTGTGTGTGTGTGGATGCAGCGCTCGAACCACGGCGTACGCCCCTCGCCTGGGGGCGGGGGTGGGGGGGCGATTGGGGGGAGGGGAGGGGAGGGGAGTGTGTGTGTGTGTGTGTGTGTGCGTGTGTGTGTGCGTGTGTGTGTGTGTGTGTGTGTGTGTGTAGATGCAGCGCTCAGCCACGGCGCACGCGCCCGCGCCTGGGGGCGGGAGGGAGGGGCCGTCGTCGAAAGCGCGTAAGACAACGGGAGCGCCTAGACCCCGAGTAAAACCACGAGAGTCGAAAAGGCTAGCCAACGAGGCGATCCCACCCCCACACACCCCCTGGCGCAGTACCCCGTTGTGACGGACCGCAAAGGACTACTACCCACCTGTGGTCCCTGGGAATGATTTTGGCAATACCGTACAGGGCCTGTGCCTTCGCTAGTATGTATTATTTTGGACGTCCCCGTGCAGCCGAAAACTATTTAAAACTCGCGAAAATCGCAATTTTGGACGTCAAATCGACTGAAGTCGACGAGAAACGACCCCTGCGGAGCAATTAAACAATGATTTTTTCGACCCCCCCCCCAAAGGCTCAGGCCCTGTACGTTAAGTTGCATCCCGGCTCGAGCAATTTTGACCGCTCATACCAGGCGAAATACATAGCAGGTGTCCACGTAAAGAGTGCCGCTGTGCTGCTCTCGGCGAGAGCATTCCAACACCCCCATCCACGCCCTCTCGCACTAAGTGTGGGGTGGTTTTCTGGGAAATGGGAAATCCGGCCCCGAGCGGTATATGGCTCGCAAGGGAATCACTGCTACCCACACGGTTCTGAGAGCCAGGGGCGAGGGGAGGAGAGGGGAGTGGGAGCGTGGTGTGTGTGTGGGGGGTGAGGGGGTGGAGGAAGACACAGGGACAATTCGGTGGTTCGCCTGGGGGGGGGCAAGGGGAGGAGAGGCCGGGGGAGTGGGGGCGTGTGTGGGTGGGTGAGACTTGGTTGGGTGGTTCGCCGACGGACGTGGCGGGCCGTGCCGCGCGGTTGATGCTGGGAGCTCGTGAGCGCGTGCGTGCCAGGGTGCAGCAGGCCTTGTGCACGCGTGTGTGTGTGTGTGTGTGTGTGTGTGTGAGTGTGTTGAGAGTCAGCTGTAACGATCTCTCTGTGTGCGTGTGTGTGCGTGCGCGCGTGTGTGTGTGTGTGTGTGTGTGTGTGTGTGCGTGTGCGTACAGCGGTTGCAAACTCATGCAAGCCCATGCGCACCGAGCTTCGCAACTCGCTTGAGCTCGTCCATCTTGATCAGATTGATTTGGTATTGATCGCGCAGAGTGGCGAACGTGCCGGCCATCGCCACGGAGGTGGAAACTGTCTGTCCGGCTTTTTTCCTGCGTGCATGTTTGTGTGTGTGTTGAGTTGTGTTTATGTGGGTGTGTGTGAAGTGGGATTCGGCATGGACTTGCATGCTTGCCCATGCATGGACCACATGGGGAGTGACGATGTGCAGTTGACTGCACGTGTTCATGTCACTCCAAAGCCCTTATGCTCACCACATGGCCTTCGCGCCATCGGAGGAGACGTCCCCAGAGGGGGAGAGGACGTCCCCGCGTTCAGGACGCGGCAGGCCACCAGACGGCGCGGACTCTCTCCCTATGGCACAGCCAGACTCGCGCTCTTCTACGTCGTGGTGTGAGGTCGACGGGATGGTCGCTTCTCCCTCCTCTTTGAACGGCACGGTGCTTTTCTTTGCGAATGGAGACGGGGGTGGGCTGGGTGGGCTGGGTGCACGGCGGTTTGGGGCCCGTGGCACACAGTGGGTGGCCACAACTAAAGATACTTCATCCATGGTTGCCATTTTGTTTTTATAATCGCCACAGGGGGGCAACAAGGGGGTGGGTTTATTTCAGTTAATAGTAACTGAAACTGTGCGACGCAGTGCAGACCGCACAGGTTCTGCTTTCTGTGGTAGCACACACACGCTGTTCAGAGGTTAATTATGTAGGTTGAGAGTGGCGACAGGGAAAAGTGTGAAACGCCATGCTCGATGAGACGCATGGCATCCGCGCGTCGCTCCGGCATTTCCAGCCCCCTCCAACCACTCCAAAATGGCCATCTCAGCTATTGCACAGAGGTGCGGGTGTGTCAGCCGTTGACATCGGCTCCGCCCGCCCAAGCCTGATCTCTCTGATCGAGTAAGCATTGCTAACCTCTACCCCACGGTCCCCCGCATGGCCCACCCTGCGCAGGTCCTCGGTCGCGGCGACCTCCCGCAGGTGGGGGGAGGGGCATGCGCGGCTCGGCTCAGGGCGCCTTCGATGTGCATGCGGTGTCATCAGGTCCTAGGTTCTCTCTGCGCTCTCCCCACGCCACCTTGTCGCCGCGCATGCACATTTGCAGATCCGCCGTGGTCGTCAAGGCCTCTGCCGAGTCCCGCCGTGCGGTGAGCAGGGCGTCTTGCCGGGGGGTGGCGTCCCAACTCTGCTGATGGGGCGCGCCGCGTCACAGCGATGCAGCCCCAGGCGCCCTGACACGCGTGCGATCCCCTCCCTGCTCAGGTGCTGGGTGGATTCCTGGCTAGCGCTGTGCTGGTGTCCTCCAAGGCCGCATTCGCTGCCGCCACCCCGGTCGACATCATCGACGACCGCAAGGCGATCGCCACCGGATTTGACCTCATCTACGACGCGCGCGACCTGGACCTGCCCCAGAACGAGCGCGATGGAATCACTCAGGTGGGGCCACATCCTGAACATGCATGATCATGCACGACGCGCCATGCGTCACTGCATGCGCCCGCTTGGTGCATGGCCTAGGCGCGAGGGGGCACGCCCGCCCCTTCCGGCACGAGGCGCTGTGCACACCCAAGGTCCCCACGTGTGTGCAGAGGCCAGGACCCACCCAAGGTCCCATGCGTGCGCCAGATCGCGACCCTGTGCCGACCCTGTTCACCTGCCCCCCTGCCGCCATCAGGGTCGCACCGACCTGGAGGCAACCAAGCTGCACGTGAAGGAGGCAGAGAAGCGCATCGACACCCAGCTGGACAAGCCCGTCGCCAAGGCCTACTGGTGAGTGGTGCTGCTGACAGCACGGTGGCCGGGAAGACGTGGGATGTTAAAAGATGTGGGGTGGGAATTGGGGTAGTCGTGGCTGCGTGTGCGGCCCAACCGTTCCAGATCGCAAATGCGTTGTCTGGCGGGACCCGTGTGCTCAACTCCCGTCGGATGCACGCCACTCGTCCAGCCCCACGCCCGCCCACTGCCGCCAACGCGCGCGCCACCACTCGCTCACTGCCCACGCCCTCGTGCGCTCGCGCAGGACCGAGGCCGAGGCCAGGTCGGCACCCTGACCTTGACCTGAACGCTTGCACTCACTGCCCACATCACCGACCCCCCTCCCCCCACCGCAGGACCGAGGCCCGCGAGGAGCTGCGCCGCCAGGTCGGCACCCTGCGCCTCGACCTGAACGCACTCGCAGCGTCCAAGCCCAAGGCGGAGCGCAAGGCCGTGCTCGAGCTCAACAAGTCGTTCCTCCTCGCGGTCGAGCAGTTCGACTTCGCTCTGCGCAAGAAGGTGCGTGGGGACGAGGCGCGGGAGGAGGGGAGCGCGCGGGGGAGAAGGGGGGGGGGCTCCGCTGCCACCGCTGCCCACGCTGCGTGCACACACTGCGAGAAGGTCGAATGCCTGACTCTGCCCCTGCTTTAAACAGGACGGCCCCGCCGCGACCGCCAAGCTCGCCGCCGTCAAGTCGACCCTCGACGCCGTGATCGCCGTCGTGTGCTAAGTTTTTTGTATAGAGTCCGGATCAGGTGGAGGAGGAGGATGGAGCACCAGGATGGAGGATGGCCAGGAGCACCAGTTTTGTGTTACGCGCTAGAGGGGCGTGCGTGTCCTGCCTCCACCGTTTCGGATCCGCTGCTGTCCCACATGTTTGCACGCGGTGCATGAGACGCGCTCTGATCTGGCCCCCCAAGAGCTCCTGCTTCCGTGGCCTTCTTGTCAGGCTTGAAGCGGGTACGCTGCCAGCACCCAGGTGCCCTTCACACGACCGACCATAGTTAAATAAATCATTAAATACCCCCCTAAAATACCCACTCGCGTCCAGAGTGGGGCGCGTAACCCTCGAATACCTTCCCGTCACCCTCCCGATGCCCCCAGTCGCCCCACGCTGCTCGCGTCCGTGAGGCGTTTCCATACCTTCATACTTGTCGGTTTTTCACGCGCTGGTCTCACACATTTCTCCCTTTTCACTTTCAAGGCAACGCGCATCCATCATCATGGCTGGCATCACCAAGGTCGACGACCCAGGCCTTCCCTCACCTTGGTGCGTGGTGTCTGTCAAGAACACAAAAAAAATCGGGACCCTTTCTCTCCCCGCCTGTCTCCGCAGCGCGCGCTGGTCAACCCGCCTGATCACGCGACTCAAACTGCGCATACCAGGCCTGTTGTGAGCGACTCGGCCCCCCCTCGCGTGGGCCATCCCCCGCCGCCCATGCAAACGCGTGCCCCTACATGCGCCCGCAGGCAGGCGCTGTTCGACCCCAGCTCCAACCTCAAGTACTTCTGGAACCCCACCACCAATGTGACGACGTACGAGGTGCGGTGCGGTGCCGTGTGCGCGCGGGGGGCGTGCAAAGAACCTAGAGGTACCCCCCCTCCTCCTGACGCATGCCCTCTCCACCCTCGCAGCGTCCTGTGGGAGGACCCCCTCCTGGTGGACCTCCTTCTGGCGGTGGAGGCTACGGTGGCGGCAGCTCCTACGGAGGCGGGGTGAGTTTGTTCTAGTGAGCCGATCGCAGGCCGCACGCTTGAATCCCTCTCATGCAACCCCCCCACCACTACACACAGGGCGGCGGTGGAGGTGGCTACGGCGGTGGTGGCGGCTCCTCGTACGGAGGTGGCGGTGCGGGCGGTGGTGGTGGAGGTCACGCCGAGCCATTCGTGGCCAAGTCGGTGCGGGCCGCCAGCACGGTCGGCTTCCAGTCTCACGCGGCGTACGCCGCGGAGCACGGACTACGCGTGGAGGGCGTCAACGTGCCCGAGCCCTTCCAGACGTTCGAGTCCGTGGGCTTCCCTGCAGACATCATGGACGAGGTCGGTTTGCATGGGCATGGGTTCATGCGCAACGTAGCGCACAGGGCGCATGCTTCTCCGTGCACACTCTCCAGAGATTGCAAACCGCAGTCTTTGCGATCGATGACCACCTTGTTTAAGCGCATGCGCACGCAGCATGCACGCATAGCGCACACCATGTGTGCGTTGCACATTGCCCTGCCAACAACGCGCCACGCCTTTCCCCCCGCGCCTGCCCGCAGATTCGCAAGGCCGGGTTCTCCGCCCCGACGCCCATCCAGGCGCAGGCGTGGCCGATCGCGATGGCTGGGCGAGACATTGTCGCGATCGCAAAGACCGGTTCCGGCAAGACGTGCGGCTTCCTCCTGCCCGGCATGCTGCACATCCAGGCGAAGCGCCCCGACCCGCGCAACGGCCCCACGCTGCTCGTGCTTGCGCCCACGCGCGAGCTCGCAGTGCAGATCAAGGCCGAGGCCGATAAGTTCGGGCGCTCCTCCGGCATCAGGAACACGTAAGTTACGCCTGTCCGAGGCGTCAACATCAGCACCATACTTTCCTCAGGACCCCCGCCCTGGAACCACTGGACAGCCCACCACCCATGGTGGGCCCAGACCAACCCAGCGCTCGCTGTGCCCTTGAGTGCCCGCTCTCGGAGAGAGCGGTCCCACGACGGGCGACGCGAGCTGCCGACGGGACGGGAGCGCGTTCCACACGCGTACCTCCAGCCTAGCCATCCCAACGCCTGCCAGGCCCACACACGAGCGGCGGCCGCAGCCATGGCGCAGGCCCCGGCTTGCCCACACACGCACACGCGCGGGCCTCATGGAGAACCCGCGTCGAGAGCCTCGCCCCCCCCCCGCAGCACCAAGCCACGCGCGCTGAGTGTGGCACCTCGCACCATGGTGCCCACGCTCAGTGCGCAGCGTGCGCTCGCGCAGCCCAGTCCACAGCAGGGCTGAGCGAAGCGCACGTGGCAACGGGGAGCAGCGGACGGAGCTCTGCGTCGGCGACTGCCACTGCCGCATGTGCGCGCGCGCCGCCCACGCCGCCCCCCACTGGCGTGTGGCGCGCGCGTGTGCACGCGCGACAGTGTCGGGCCGCCGTCGCAGGTGTCGTTGCAATCACCACCTCCGATTGCAGCGCGGCTGTCTCCGCCCGTGCGCTCCGTGGCGCTCGCCCCCAGGCAAGTCGGTCCGCGCACGCTGGCCCCGCACAGTACGCGCGCGGCCGGTCTGTGGGTGGTGGCATGAAGAGAGGCAGCGGGCGGCGCACGCATGCGCGCGTGCATGCGCGCGTGCGCAACGCACATACTCCTCCAGCGGCGGGCGGCGCTGTGGCCGAGCGGGGGTGCACGCAGTGCCAGCAGCGCCTGGCTGCGTGCCTCGCCGCTCGACCTCTTAAAGACCCCTAGACCACATGCCGGGGGCATGGCGCCCGGCACGTGCGCACAATTCCCTCCCACCCCCGTTTTTCTTCTGCTTCACGCCTGCCCCCCCCTTCCACACACCCTTGCTGCCTGCCTGTTAGCGCTGTGCCCCACCGTCCGCGCGCGTCCGAGCGCCCCCCCTCCCTGCCCGCCCGCACCCAATCCCGCAGCTGCGTGTACGGTGGCGCGCCGAAGGGCCCGCAGCTGCGCGACATCAGCTACGGCGTGTCGATCGTGATCGCGACGCCCGGACGCCTCAACGACTTCCTCGAGATGGGGCAGATCAAGCTCGGCCAGGTGCGGTGCACGGTGCTGATGGGACGCGTGCATGCCCGACCACAGCCCCATGGTCTGATCCTCGCAAGTGAATGTGGTCATAACGCCTGAGGCCGTCAGGGGTACGCCTGATCTGCGCGAGTAAATGCGGCGCCTGAGGCGCCGCTTCAGGTGTTGGGAATGTGGTAAGGATGGGATGTTTATGTCGGCGCACGTGGGCGTTCGTCTGGTTGCCTGCATGCAACCCGCAGCATGCATGGGGCACGTCGACGCGCCGTTTTGGCTCGCGACAAGCAACTCATGAGAGGGAGAGAGTCGCTTCACGAGGCAGGCCGTTTACCCCAGGGGGCTCCGTGTAGGCGACCTGCACTCGCCGGTGGGGGGTTGGATGCGAGAGGTGCAAAGCTCTCGGTGCGTGCGCGTGTGCGCGTGCGTTGGGGTGCTCGCGTCATCTGTGTACCTGTCTGTGCTGCTGCTGTGGCAAGCCCCCCCGACCCCCCTTCCCTCCCTCTTGCCTTGCCCACCAACACCCCACACGCCCACGCAGGTCTCGTACCTCGTGCTCGACGAGGCTGACCGCATGCTCGACATGGGGTTCGAGCCGCAGATCCAGAAGATCGTGCGCGCGCTGCCGCGCACGCGCCAGACGTGCTTCTTCTCCGCGACGTGGCCGCGTGAGGTCAAGCAGATCGCGTCGCAGTTTGTGACCAACCAGACGTGCCACGTGTTCATCGGAGGAGTCGAGGAGAAGCTGGTCGCGAACAAGTCGATCACGCAGAAAGTGCTGGTACGTCCGCCCCCACCTGCGTGTGCGAGCCCCCCACCAGCGCGTGCATGTTGATGAGGCGTCCAGTAAACGTCCGCGCACGGTCGACTCCTGAGGAGTAGGTTACAGGTTTCCCATATATATATGATTGATTAGGAAGATGGAAAGTTGCTTCCACCCCTTCTCACCACACACGCCCCCCCCCCCCCCCCCCCATCCTCACTCCCCTTGCCTCTCCACAGATCCTGAGCTCGATGCACGAGAAGAACGCGGAGCTCGCAAAGATTTTGCGCTCCAAGCCGCCCGGCTCGCGCGTGATCGTGTTCTGCTCGACCAAGCGCATGTGCGACCAGCTAGCGTACGCGATGACGCGCGACTTCAAGGCCGGAGCGATCCACGGAGACAAGCGGCAGCAGGAGCGCGACGCGGTGCTGCAGGCGTTCAAGCAGGTGCGTGCGCGGTCGAGTGTACAGCCCGTCGGGCGCGCCTGTGCTGGACAACAGGCTGGCAGCTGTCGTGTTTTTGGCCACTAGCCGCCACCTGCCATCAAGTGTGTGTCGAGCACGCGTGCCCTCCCTCCAGCCTCGAGGTGAAAAGGGATGCGCCTCGTCCCGGCAGTGCGTTGGGTGCTGGGTGCCCTGGCTCTGCGGCCGCTCTCGACCGCACCGCTGCTCCCGTCTGTGTGTCGTCCACACCCTCCTGTTCCACATACACACACACACACACGCAGGGCACTGTCCCCGTGCTTGTCGCGACCGACGTCGCCGCGCGCGGCCTCGACATCCCCAACGTCGCGGCCGTCGTCAACTACGACTTCCCCAACGGCATTGAGGACTATGTCCACCGCATCGGCCGCACCGGGCGTGCCGGCGCGACCGGCGAGAGCTACACGTTCCTCTCGCAGGAGGACGGCAAGTACGCGCGCGACCTCGCGCAGGTGAGCCCTCGGTTGCAGGCGGAGGGGGTGGGGTGCGTTGTGCATTTTTGCATGTATACCATGGTGCCATGGCACCCTTTGTGGCAGGGTGTGTTGTTGTGTCGCGTTGGCTTGGGGCGCGTGGGGGCGTGTGCGCGTCTGCCGCGCGCTTGAGGCACAGGCGGCAACGCGGGGTGAGCACACGCCCCCGTCCTCCTCTCGCGTGCGCATGTTACCGCGCTGACTCGCACGCTCACACACTGACCCCCTCCCACCCCCCACCCCCCCTCCGCTGCGCAGCTCATGCGTGAGGCCGACCAGATCGTCGAGCCTGCGCTGGAGCAGCTGGCACAGTCGTCGCGCGGGGGCGGCGGCCGCAGCCGCTACGGTGGCGGCGGTGGTGGCGGCGGCGGCCGCGGCGGGGGCAGCTTCGGCGGGGGCGGCTTTGGAGGCGGCGGCGGTGGTGGGTTTGGTGGAGGCGGTGGCGGCAGCTTTGGAGGCGGCGGCGGTGGCGGCTACGGTGGCGGTGGTGGCGGCAGCTTTGGAGGCGGTGGCGGCAGCTACGGCGGCGGCGGCTTTGGAGGCGGCGCGCCAGCAGCAGGCGGGTACGCACCGCCCGCTGGCGGAGGCGGCTACGGCCGCGAGCGCAGCCGCTCGCCGCCGCGCCGCCGCAGCCCCGACGGAGGCAGGCGCAGCCCCGACTACGGCCGCCGCTAAGAGCACGGTCACTCGCTTCGCCTGTGCGTGCGTGCGTTCAGAGCACGCGTCGCCACGCCACGCACAATGAGCCGTCGCGCACGCGGGTGAAGCACGAGGAGTAGTTTTGTGGGGGAGAGGTCTGAGAGAGACGCACGCACGGTTCGGTTATCTGCCGTGCGATTGCCGCTACGAGGCCGGAAAATTCAATTCACGTTTGCGCACGGCTTCGCCAACAAATTCTGTAACTTGCTATCCCACAGGGTGCCGTCCGCAACCTGTCCTCAACCTCAACCACCCGCAACCCCCTCTAAAATCACTATGAGAAGCACAGGGGTTGTTCAAACAGGGGATGGTGTGCCATCTCCGGCCCCTCTACGCTATGGGCCCCATGATGATGCGGCACACATTCCACACTTTCCCGCTCTCCGCCCCCTCTTGCCTCCCGCGACCGGCAAGAGGGCGTTACCTGTTGCGCGGATCGGATCGGTGCTGCCTACAGGCCACCTGCGCAATGTCGTCCACTATGCCCCTGGTTTACTCAGTGATTGCCAGAGGCTCCACGGTGCTGTGCGAACACACAGCCGTGGCTAACGCAAACGCAAATGTCCTGGCGTTGCGCATCCTGGAGACGCTGAGCCCGGAGGATGACGCCCGGGTGTCGTACAGCCAGGAGCGGTATATGTTCCATTGTTGCGTTTCAGACGGCATCGCCTATGTGGTGGTGGCTGAAGAGGCGTTTGGGCGGCGCATTCCCTTTGGATTCCTGGAGGACGTGCGCACGCGCTTCAGGGTTGCATACGGCGATGCGGTGAAGGACGCGGCGGCGGTGAGAGCGCGTGCATGGGCGTGCATGGGCGTGCATGGCGCGCATCTCTCCTCTGAATCCCTCCATTGAGAGCTTCCATCCCTCCCCATCCCTCTCCAAACATGGCCCACATGCATGGCTGCAACCCTCTCCATCCCTTGTCCATGGTGCCGCGGCAAAACCTACTGCCACTCGCCCGTGACATGTCTTCTCCTATTGCCTCACATGCCGCATCAGTACGAGTACAACGCGTTCTCCACAGTGCTAGCAGAGCGCATGGCCTTCTTCTCAGATCCATCAGCCGACGCGATCAACCGTGTGTCAGTCCAAGTGCAGGAGGTCAAGAACATCATGGTCGAGAACATTGAAAAGGCAAGCCAGGGGTCAGCTGTCTGGGGGGGTGGGGGGGCAGGGCTTGCGCCAAGCGCATGCGTCCTACTGCGGCACGTGCACGCCTACTGTGACCTCACGTCATGAAGTTGTGACAGGCCGAGCCAGGCCAGTCACAGCGCGCGCCCACTCACCACGCGCGCTCCTTATGGAAGGCCTCTGGTCCCTTCATGGTTTTTTTTACCTTGGGCTGCCCTCCACCCACTCGAGGGGTTTGGGCGAGGTGCCTGTGGCCTGTGCTGCTGCTTGGCGCCCACCACCTAGTGTGGGTGGCGCCACCGTGGGCTACTTTTGTAACTCGACCTTTCGGTGGGCCGTGGGCCTGCTGTCTGATAGTCCTGCTGGGACTTTGGAACTGATTGTGACTGCCGGCAGTGGATTCTGTAACACTACTCTCTCTCACCGCGCGCGCGCGCGCGCGCGTGCGTGCGTTATGCAGGTGCTCGAGCCTGCTGTCTGATAGTCCCGCTGGAACTTTGGAACTGATTGTGACCGCCGGCAGTGGATTGTGTAACACCACTCTCTCCCACCGCGCGCGCGCGCGTGCTGCAGGTGCTCGAGCGCGGAGAGAAGCTCACGCTGCTGGTGGACCGGACCGAGGTGCTGCAGGAGGGCGCGCTCACGTTCCGGCGCGAGGCGCGGCGCGTGCGCACGCACATGTGGTGGTGAGCTTGCCACCAGACACTTGCAACCCTCCCCCTCTCCACACACACACACACACACACACACACACGAGACACACGCACACGCATGGCACGTACCCGCAGAATCGCCCACCACACGTTCCTGCAGAATCATCGTGGCCGTGACACCCCACACACACACAACCACACACACACACACACACACACCACGCACACGCATGGCATGCAACTTGCGGGTTGATAAAAAAAAACGTGGCCGTGCCACCAGGCACTGCCCCGTTCCCCACCACTACCCACCACGTGCAAGCACACGCATGGCACGCTCCCACCAGACCACCACCCACCACACGCATACGCATGGCGTGCACGTGCCACCAGACACTGTCCCGCTCCCCGCCATCCACACCCACACCCGCCACACGTATGGCACGCTCCCCTCCCGACCACCACCACCCACCCACATTCCACACGCACGGCACACACCTGCAGGAAGGACGCGCGGCTGTGCGTGGGGGGAGGTGTGGCGCTGGTGGCGCTGCTGTACTTCATCGTCGGCCTCGCGTGCGGCTTCACTCTGAAGGACTGCTGAGCACCGTGACGGTGGATTGTTCAGCCGCGCGCGTGCTGACGACGAGGGACACTGTTCGCATTTCGACTGTTGCCTGTGCCCGTTCAGATACCTCGCGCAAGACGTCTGGACAGGCACGGGCGACACTCGAAATGCTGACAGAAACTCAAAAGACAGCGCTCCACGTGGGCCTTTCGTGCGGGTCCATGACCAGCTGCAGGGCTGCTGCTCGCCACCAAGTGGGCCGCGTGTGCGAGAGCAAGACCACGCTGGCCTGGCGTGCGGGTGCACGAGGGCCTGGCGTGCGCATTCGCGCTGAAGGCCACGCGGGCGGGTTCGGGACCGGCTGCAGGACTGCTGACCACCGTGTTGGCTGTGCGGGTGGGGCACGGACTCCTGGCTGACATGCGGCGCACACACACACACTGGCAAAACGCACGCGGCATACGCCTGTGCCGCCCCGCCTCTGCCTGTGCCGAATGAGTTGTACCATACTGTTTTCGTTTCAAATACTTACATGCTACACCCCCGAACCTAGGGCAGTCTATCTACAGAACGCAATCTAGTTTAGTTGAATCGAGTTTGATCGAGTTGCCATCCCGCAGTATTGAGCTCGACGTGTAATGGTGTCGAGACTCTGCTTAATGGCACCACTTTGCACAGCTGGCTACCCCCGAGGGTGCTCAGCAGAGGGGGTGGGGGTGGCAGAAAGGGACGCTTCTGCAGCAGGAGCAACAGCCTGTGACCACCCGAGCACCCGAGCCATGCCATGCATGGGCGCACAATCCACCTCTCATCAGTACTCCCTCATCGGGGTCTGTGCTGATCCGCCCATGCGGCGCGCCTGGGTGTGTGTGCATGGGTGTGTGGGGTTTGGGGGTAAGGCAGCAGCAAGGTGGGCGTCAAGCAGCAGGAACAGCAGCAGCAGCAGCAAGCAGCAGCAGCAGCAGCAGCAGCAGCGGCGGCGCCAGCGGCGGCGCAATACCATCTTCAGCAGCAGCAACTGCTGCTGCTATTCCTGCATCAATGCACAACAGCATCAGCACATGTATAACAGCAGCATCACCCCCACGCAGCAGCACCACACACGCACCTCGTCGTCAAACGCGGCCGCGATGGAGCCAATCTCGGAGCGCAGGTCGTCGAGCGCGTGGTCCACCGCCTGGATGGGCGACTTTTGCCCGGTGGTCTGCACCATGATGAGCATCTTGGTCTCGAGCGGGTGGGGGACGCGGTAGCCGGCAAACACGACCATCCGGTCCTCATGCAGCTGCATGCGCACCATGTTGCCGACCGTGTGGTCCTCGTTCATGATCGTGAACGTGCCGGCGTCCTGCAGCTTCTCATCCCGCTTCCACGACACCTTGCTCACGCCCTCAGGCAGGATGAACCGCGCGGCCCTGCAGCGTGCCCATGCATGCATGGATCAGCGCTGAGAGCACAGACACGCAATGGGGGCCCTGCATATAATTCGCACCTGTCCGGTTGGTTCATCGCGCCTGTCGCTCTCGAGCGCTCTGGAGGCGCACTGGAATGCGCGAGATGCATGCGGAATACCATGCGCACACTAGCGTGAACCTGCATGGCGACCACGCCATGCAGCCTCAGGGCATGCTGTGTTACTTGCCCGTGCACACCAGCAGCCACTGGGTCCCTGCTGTTGCTGCGAGCCCCGCCGCCGCAGCATCAGCGCACGGCCCTGCTTTGGGCATCACCTACCTGTGCTCGTAGCCACCATGTTTGCTCCCGCTCTGCTGAAGCGGTCTAGTGGCCACCAGCTGTGGACGCTGGCGCAGGCCAGCTGCTGTGGCGTGAGCACCAGCGCGCTGAATGCCGCACCGGAGCCAGCCCCTGCTGCCGTGCCCAACCCCAACTCCATGGAGGTCTTCGTCAACGGCGAGCCGGTCACCATCCCCAAGAGCTACTCCGTGCTGCAGGCATGCGAGGCTGCGGGCATCGACATCCCCAGGTGCGGAAGAACTCGTGATTGTGACGAGCCGAGATGCACGACACGTCGCCCCTCGGTCCCTCAACGCCCCCAACGCGCCGCATCTCGCAGGTTCTGCTACCATCAGCGCCTGTCCATCGCTGGCAACTGCCGCATGTGCCTGGTCGAGGTGGGGCGGGGTGGAAGTATGCCTGCACAAGCCTGCACAAGCCTGCTCTGGCCCTGGCTGAGCGCACCGCACGCGCATGGTTTTCCTGCGCAGATCGAGAAGGGGCCGCCCAAGCCGGCCGCGAGCTGCGCGATGCCCGCAGCTCCGGGCATGAGGATTAAGACGGACACGCCTATGGTCAAGAAGGCGCGCGAGGGCGTCATGGAGTTCCTGCTGGTGCGTGGGGACGACACGACAAGCCCATGCGCCCATGCAGGGGGTGGGGAGCATGCATGCAGGGGGAGGGTGAGCATGCATGCACTGATGCAACACTCACGCATGCCCACGCAGATTAACCACCCCCTGGACTGCCCCATCTGCGACCAAGGCGGCGAGTGCGACCTGCAGGACCAGGCGATGATCTTCGGCTCCGACAGGTCGCGCTTTGTGGAGAGCAAGCGCGCGGTGGAGGACAAGAACATTGGCCCGCTCGTGAAGACAGTCATGAACCGCTGCATCCACTGCACAAGGTGCGCATGGCATCTGGCATGCGACATTGGCAGCTGGTGGGCGGGAATCGGGTGGATGGCTGGCGGACTGCATGGGCGCCCATGCGTCATCGTTGCATGCACATGCATGCAATGTTGCATGCACATGCATGGGGCATGGGGAGTGTTGTATGGGAAGTGTTGCCGTTGCATGCACATGCATGGGTCATGGGGAGTGTTGTATGGGGGGTGTTGCATGTACCAATGCAACGGGGAGTGTCTCGTGCACCAAACCTCTCCCCACACCTCCATCGCACCACATCGCGCGACAGGTGCGTGCGCTTCACGTCCGAGGTCGCCGGCACCGGCGAGATGGGCATGACTGGGCGCGGGAACGCGTCTGAAATTGGCACGTACGTCGACAAGCTCTTTGCGTCGGAGCTGAGCGGCAACGTGATCGACCTGTGCCCCGTGGGCGCGCTCACTTCCAAGCCGTACGCGTTCACCGCGCGCAGCTGGGAGCTCAAGTCGACCGACTCGATCGACGTGTCGGACGCGCTCGGCGCAAGCGTCAAGGTCGACTCGCGCGGGACCGAGGTCATGCGCATCCTGCCGCGGCTCAACGAGGACGTGAACGAGGAGTGGCTCTCGGACAAGGGGCGCTTCCAGTACGACGGCCTCAAGCGCCAGCGCCTCAACGTGCCCATGGTCAAGGGCCCGGGCGGGCTGCGCCCAACGAGCTGGGCCGACGCGCTGTTCGCCGTCAAGGCCGGGCTCGGCTCCGCGTCGGGCAACGAGATCAAGGCGGTTGCCGGGAAGCTCGCCGACGCCGAGTCGATGATTGCGCTGAAGGACCTGGTCAACCGCCTCGGCAGCGGCAACACGGTGCACGAGGGTGGGCTCGCTGGCCTCAACGTCGACGTGCGCTCGTCGTACATTGCCAACTCGACGGTCGCGGGCGTCGAGGGCTCCGACCTCATCCTACTCATTGGGACCAACCCGCGGTGGGAGTCGCCCGTGTACAACGCGCGCATCCGCAAGGCGACGCTCGACGGCGCGCAGGTGCGCGGCTGCGTGTGCCGTGCTGTGTGGGTCTGGATCGTCCGTGATGTGCTGTGCTGCAAGTGCTGTGTTGTGCGTGCTGTGCTGTGCTGCGTGTGTGGTGCTGTGCTACCTGTGTTGTGCTGTGCTGCATGTGCTGTGCTGTGCTGCGTGTGTGGTGCTGTGTTGCCTGTGTTGTGTTGCAGGTGCGGCTGCAGCTGCGTGTGCTGTGCTGCGCGTGCTGGGCTGGGCTGCGTGTGCGGTGCTGTGTTGCCTGTGTTGTGTTGCGTGAGTGGTGTCGTGTAAAAGGGGGGGGAATGGAGGGAGGAGGCGCGTTCCAGGCGGCTGCACCCGCCGTCTCTCGTCCAGCTGAACGGCTGGCTGCACACCGTTAGCCAACCTGACAAAGTGCAATTTCGGGTTGAGATTGGCCGATTCGGGCTGGCGCTTCGGGTTGAGATTGCGCGAATTTAGACCCGAAGTGTGAAAACATACGTTTTCACGCTTTTCCCGCCAAAGGTCGTCTCCGTCGGGTTAAGATTGGCGGAATGAGCGTGAGGCCTGGGTTGAGCCGTCATTTCCCCAAGATCCTTAGCTGAACGGCTGGCTACACACCAGTGGTTTGGTTAAGGATCTTGGGGTTATGATCTCCCAATTTGGGCCTCACAGCTCACTTGCGCAGTCTCAACATGCCGGAGGCGATTATTATTGCAGAAAATGTGTGCAAAAGGCCGATTCTCACACTTTTTTGGTCGGAATTCGCGCAATTTCAACCTGCAGCGCCAGCCCAAACTGGCCAATCTCACCCCGCTGTTGCAGGTCTGCGAGTTGCATGTTGGCCACCAGAAACACTGCTGCACACACACAGCGGCGGCACAGCACATCGTGCTGTGCCGCGCTCCGCACCCCGCCTCTCCCCGTCTGCCCCTCCTCTCTCTGCAGTTTGTGCTGCGCGCCGACCTGTCCTACGACCTCGCCCCATGCTGCCCCACGCTGCCTCAATCTGGCTTGCTCTGTCTCTGCACTCTGTGTCTCACTCTGCCTCCCTCCCTTTCTCACCTCCGCCTCCCCCCCTCTCGCAGGTCGCGCTCCTCGGCGCGCCCGTTGACCTGACCTACGGCTACGAGCACCTCGGGTCGGACCCCGCCGACCTCACGAAGCTCGCGTCTGGATCCAGCCCCTTCTTTGCTAAGCTCAAGGTGTGTGTGTGCGTGTGTGTGTGTGTGTCGTTCTGGCTGGCTGGTGGCCACGCGGGAAGAGAAAGCGGGGGGGGGGGGGAGCTTGCGTCTGGATCCAGCCCCTTCTTCGCTAAGCTCAAGGTGTGTGTGTGTGTGTGTGACTGTGTGTGTGTGTGAGTGTGTCGTGTGCTGGCTGGCGGGTGGCTCCACGGAGGGAAGGGGGGAGGGAGGGCGAAGGGCCACATCCCCATGCACCATCATGCAGGCCGCCAAAAGTCACTCTTGGTCATTGGCCTGGCGTACACACACACGAACACACGCGCACACACACACACACGCGCGCGCGTGCGCACACACACACACGCGCGCGTGCACACAACACACACACTCACGCGCACACACGTACGCACACACACACACAGGCCGCCAAGTGGCCGCTCGTGATCGTCGGCCCGGGCATGCACACACACACGAACACACACACACACGCATACAGGCTGCCAAGCGGCCACTCGTGATCGTCGGACCAGGCGTCCTCAAGCGCGCCGACCGCGAGGCGCTGCTCAAGTCGGTGCACACGCTCGTCGAGGCCGCCGGCTCGGTCGTCACGCCCGAGTGGAACGGCTTCAACGTGATCCACGAGTCGGCGTCGGCAGTTGCTGCGCTCGACATTGGATTCACGGTGGGTGTGGGGTGTGTTTTAGGGTTTAGGTTTGAAGGGTCGAGGGTTTGGGGTTCGCAGCAGCCAGCAGCCAACTCGGTGGTCACGCCCAAGTGGAACGGCTTCAACGTGATCTAGAGTAGGGTGGGTGCATGCGGCCATGCATGCATGCGGCCATGCATGCATGAGGCCATGCATGCACGAGGCCCCGGTAAACAATGCATATGCGTGCATGCATGAGGCGACAGGTGAAGCCATGCACACGAGTGTGCAGGGATTGGCACCTGTGCGTGCTGTGCATGCATGCCCCCCCCCCCCCGAGTCGCCTCACCCCCATGCGTGCCTGCCCCATGCCTCCTATGCCCCCAGCCGTCCGCGTCGGCCGCGTCTGCTCCCCCCGCCAAGTTTGTCTACCTGCTCGGCGCCGACGACTACGCTGATGCAGAGGTGCCAGCTGGCGCGTTTGTCGTGTACCAGGTGCGACAGGCAGGCAGGCAGCAGGCAGGCAGGCAGGTAGCCGGCAGGCAGGCATCCGACAGGCAGGCAGGCGGCCGGCAGGCAGGCAGGAGGCATGCAGCAGGCAGGCGGCAGGAGGCAGGCAGGCAGTTGGGGGTGGGGTGGGGTGCTCGGTGAGGCAGGGGCCCTCGAGGCAGGGGCCATGGAGACAGGGGCCATGGAGGCAGGCGCAGGGGCCTTGACAGAGGTGCCCGCTGGCGGATTTGTCGTGTACCAGATGCAGAGCCTGGCGGGGGTGGGGCGAGGCAGGGGCAGGGGCCTGCAAGGCAGAGGCTCTAGGCATGGAGGGACCTGGAGGGACTTGGAGGCAGACACAGGGGTGCCAGCTGGCGCGTTTGTCGTGTACCAGGTGCGACAGGCAGCCGGCAGGGCAGGCAGCCGGCAGGCAGTAAGCCGGCAGGCAGGCAGCCGGCAGGCAGGCAGCCGGCAGGCAGGCAGCCGGCAGGCAGGTGGCTGGCAGGCAGGCAGGCGGCCGGCAGGCAGCAGGAGGCAGCTGGGGGTGGGGTGGGGTGCTAGGTGAGCCAGAGCCCCTGCCTTCAAGGCCCTGGAGGCCGCGCGCGCCGACATCATGCCGCCCCTCTCTCTCTCTCTCTTTCTCTCACACGTTCTCTCACACACACGCCAGGGCCACCACGGAGACAAGGGCGCCGACGTCGTGCTGCCCGTCTCGTTCTCTCCCTCTCTCTGTCTCTCTCACACTCTCTCACACTTCCCCCCACACACACGCACACACACACACACACACGCCAGGGCCACCACGGAGACAAAGGCGCCGCGCGCGCAGACGTCGTGCTCCCCGGTGCGGCGTACACCGAGAAGTCGGGGCTGTACGTCAACTTTGAGGGGCGCGTGCAGCAGACGCGCACGGCGGTGCCGCTCGTCGGCGACGCGCGCGAGGACTGGAAGATCGTGCGCGCGCTGTCAGAGGTGGGTGCGCCCTGTGGCTTGTGACGACACCACACACACACACACACACAAGTGCACACAAGCGCGCGAGGACTGGAAGATCGTGCGCGCGCTGTCAGAGGTGCGTGGTCACATCTATCCGGGGGGTGCATTGAATTGATTGATTGAGAAGTGTGTCAGTGGACAAAATGGAACTTGCGTTTTGGGTTTTGCGTTTCTGCTTTTTTGCGTTTTAAACACATAAATGCAAACCGCAAAAACGCAAACGCAGAAACGCAAAAACGTGTGTTCACTTTTGGGTGACACATTTCAATGCGCCCCCCGTAAGATACGTGTTATGTGCGCGACCCACCGCCACACGCACACACATAAACACACACACACGCGGGAGAGAGAGCGGGGACTGGAAGATTGTGCGCACTGTCAGAGGCAGGTGCGCCTTTTGTGCCGTGTGCGCCTGTTGTGATTGGCCGCGCCAGGCCAGTCGCATGCGAAAACGTGCTATGTGCGCGGCACGACTTAACACACACGCACACATGAATGAAAAAGCGCACACGCACAAGCATGCTCAAACGCGCACGCACACGCACAAGCATGCACACACGCACACACCCACACACACGCACGCACACTCACAGGTGCTCGGCAAGACGCTGTCGTACGACGGCGCCAGGGGCGTGCGTGTGTGTGCGCGGCACGACCGAACCCCCACACACATGCACAAGCACACACACACTCACGCACGCGCGCCACACGGGTGCTCGGCAAGACGCTACCGTACGACGGCGCCAAGGGCGTGCGCGCGTGGCTCGCGGCCGTTCACACACATACACAAACGCATGCACGCACGCACGCACACAGGTGCTCGGCAAGACGCTACCGTACGACGGCGCCAAGGGCGTGCGCGCGCGGCTCGCGGCCGTCGCGCCGCACTTTGCGCTCGTGAACAACGTGGAAGGCTCGATCTGGATGAACGGCGAGTTCATCAAGGCGATGGGCGCGGGCGGCAAGGGCGCGGCGGTCGCGTCGGCCGGGCCGCTCACGTCGCCAATCTCCAACTTCTTCATGACCGACGCAATCTCGCGCGCGAGCCAGACAATGGCAAAGTGCGTGCAGGCGCGCGCGGCGAGGAGCTGAGGGGAAGATGCACTTGCACAGAGCTTGTTTCGGGGCAGGGAGGGGGGGGGCTGAGAGCTGCTGTTAGTGGTCACGTATGCCTATGTGTGTGTTGCGCGCGACCAGTGCTCGCGTGTTAAGAGAGGTAGAGCATAGAAGACACCTACAGACACTAAAACAGACGTTGCAGTATTGGTTGTTAACCCTGAACAACAACCGAGGAGGCGCGCGCTCCCTCCCCGTGGTCACCACCGCTTGCCTCAGCCCCTTGCAACGTGGGCACGCCTTGGGGGGCAGCGGCCTCCTTGAGGAAGAGAGAGTGTTGCAACGGGCCATCAAAAGCCCTGGGCCGCCGGCCACACCAGCGATCTCTAAACGGCGGGAGACGTAGAGGTTTGCGACATGTCTGTGACGTCGGGGCCAACGATGGCCATACCAGAAAAAGTACTAGAAGAAGCCCCCGCCCTCATCAAGGTCCAGCTCCTCCTCCTCCTCCCCGACGGCGTCGTTCATCAGCTGTGCCAGCTCCGCCAGCAGCTCCGGGTCGGCCTCCTCATCGCTAGGGAAGTCGCCCTCATTCATCGCGTAAATGTCGTCGTAGTGCTGGTCCATGTCGTTCTGCATTGGGGAAGAGGGAGGGAGGGGGAAGGGGGCACAGGCGGGGACGCAGGGGTGGGAGGGCAAGGGTACACATCGCAGTGGCTCCCCACAGGTGCTGACATGTACCAGCATAGATCAGTGTCGTTGTCGACAGCAACGAGGGGCTCGTGCGCGCGAGGTGCAGCTCCAGAGAGGGCGAGCAGCCGCAAACCAGAGCACGTGCACACGCCTACATCCACACGCCTACATCCTAGGAGAGCACCCACCCACCATCATATCAGTGTAGTTATCGACAACGAGTCGGAAGCGCGTGCGCGGGCACGTGCATGTGAGGTGCAGCTCGAGCAGGCGTGCGGTCGCGGGGCCGAGCCCCTCGATGTCGAGGCTCTGCACGAGCGGGGGGGGGCAAAGTGTTACTAGGGCTTGGCCTGCTCGTCTTGCTCGCCTATGATTCCGATCATGGAGCCTTGTGCATGAGCGGAAACACTTTCAAGAGAAGGTGACCCACCCAACCGCTGCCCAACCGCCCAGCAGGCTTCCTTAGTATGTCCCGATAAGTACGGCCTTTCATGACTGACTCCCATATGAGGGGGTGCCTTGGAGGGAGCGGAAGCAAGTGGGTAAGTACCTGCAGGCTGTGGGCCAGGTGGGACAGAAGGCCGAGGCAGCGCGGGGCGGACATGATCGGCACCGCCGCACCCGCCGCCGCCTTCGCAGCGCGCCGGCCTGCGCCGGCTGTCCCTGCAGCACCACCACCCCCGGGGCGCCCACGGGCGCGCCGCCCAAGCCCGAGCCCCAGCCCCAGCCCTTGCACCGCCATAGAGCCCGCACCAGCCACGGCGCCTGCAGCGCCCGCTGCGCCGCTGTCCCTGCTGCCACCGCGCGCGCCCCCGGCCCCGCTGACGCAGCTGCCGCCAGCACCGCTGCCGACCCCGCTGCCGAAATCGGGCGGCGGCTCGCGCGGGTCGCCAAACACTCGCTCCGCGAGCGCGCGCGCCGCAGCCCAAGCAGGCAGGGAGGAGATCGTTGGCGCGCGCGCGCCGCTGCCGCTGCGTGCTCGGCCGCAGCCGCGCCTGCTGCCGAGCAGCCACTCGCCCCCGCTGTCATAAGAGGTAGGGTTTGGGGATTGGGGTTTATTTCTGTTGGGGTGGGTAGGTTATGCTCCCCCCTGTTGCTACGTGCTGCGCCGCCGTGCCTGCTGCCGAGCAGCCCCTTGGGGCCAATGGCTTCAGGGTTTAGGTGAATCATCCGCTGCCGATACCTGCCGATGTCGTTGCCAGAGCCGCCGGGGTGGACGTTGTCAGACGGGGGGGAGTAGACGCCCTCGGGCCACGCGTCCCAGCCGGTGGGAACGCCAGGTAGGCGCAGCACGAGCGCGCGCAGCGCGGGGCACCTGTGTGTGCGTGTGTGTGTGTGTGTGTGTGTGCATGTGTGTGTGTGTATGTATGTGTGTGTGTGTGTGTGTTGGTGGGCACGTGCGAGCGCAGCCGTTCAGCCGTTGAGACAATCCAAACCCTACTACACACACACACACACACACACACGTGTTCTTGTGGCAATCCCCACACCTGCACAGTCCAGCGAGCGCAGCTCCCAGCACACGCGCCTGAGGCAGCTGGAGGTCGTCCCGAGGCCCGGCTATGGTCTGCGATCCCGGCAGGACGCTGTGCAACGTGCATGCGTGTGTGTCAGGGGGGCGTGTGGGAGGAGGGAGGAGTGGGGGGGAGAGCGTCGGCGCTGCCCTCAACAGGCATATGCAGGACCTTGCGTGCGTGCGTGGGTGCAGTAGGAGTTTGCGCGCATTGTGTGCTTCTCGTTTACAACCCTAACTACGCTCTAAAACAACCTGGCTCTTACCTGATCTTCTCGATCGTCAGCTCCACGTGACGCAGCGCCCCGCACCCGCCCGCCACGGCAGCCCACTCACGCGGCACGACCGACACGGCATCGGCGCGCATTGACAGGCGGAGCTCGTAGAGCGCGGGGCTGTGGTGGTGTGGGTGTGTGGAGCGCGTGTGGACGTGTGTGTGTGTGTGTGTGTGCGTGTGTCTCTCCTCCTGTGTGTGTGTGTGTGTGTGTGTCTCTCTCCTCTTGTGTGTGTGTGTGTGTACCAGCTTTTGCTCTTATTAAGGAGCGGAGCTGGCTGACTGCACTGTTGTGATGATTTGTTGGATTGACTCTCGGATCGTATCGCTCGCCCGCACAGGATCTTTGACCCCGCACGGACGAGTAAGGGAGAACAACTCGTTTGGGAAAGTAGACAAGCCACACTCACGGCGGCCTTTGGCCGGCATGCGAGCATGCGAATGATCGACAGGCGTGGCAATTCATGCACCGTGAGGTTCTTGGCTGTCACGCATTATCAGGGGGTGCTGGCGGCTGAGCAGCTGCGGCGGGGGTGGGTGGGTAATAAGAGGTTCTGGTGGAGGCAGAGACGCCAAGCTGTATAACTGGAACGAGAGTTTCCTTTTTCAAAGCTATAAATCAAGTGCCACACTCACGGCAGCGCCTTGGTCGGGATACAACCGTGCATACCTCCGTCCTGCGTGGCGGTGCATGCGCCGTGGGCTCGTGGCTGTCACACTGGGAGCCCCTTCTCATCCAGCCGAATTGGACTGCTTTGGCTGTTTTGCAGTGGGAAGGGGCTCTAGGAGTCGCACGCCCCCCCCCCTGGAGCCCTTTGTGGCTGTGACCCTCTGCTGGGCCTAGGCTCTACAGTGGCGTTGAGGGACTGCCCGCGCCCACTGTCTAGGGGTGGGACCCAAGTGTGTGCTCCCACTAGGCCTGTCAACTCCCATGATCGGGAGAGTCGCCGTTTAAGAGAAGCGTAAGGACAGTCTTTAAGTGCGAAGCAGGGGCACTTTTACACCCAACACGGAACCAGCATTGTGTGCTACACCAGGGCGCCGATGGCTGAACAGCCACAACGCGGGTGGGTGGGTTATACGAGGTTCTGCTAAAGGCAGAACCCAATGAAGCTGTGCTAATGAAACGAGAGTTTCCCGTTGTACGAATCCAGGATGAGGACAAAGGGGAGAGAGCTGGTAAAGAGAGCTCTGAAAGTATACACTTTTGAGCTAAAGCTTCATACACAAACCCAAATTTTCTACTTCACTACATTACATTGAAAATTAAAGCTGTGTGTGTGTCTCTCCTCAAAGCAACGAGTGGTCACCCGCTATTGACAGACGCCCTTATGCAGACCTCTGGAACGATATTGCCGTCATCTTTGTAACGATCTGGAATGGAATGGAATGGAATGTGTGTGTGTGTGTGTGTGTTGCTCATCGACAGGCGAATGTTCGTGCGTGTACCCACCACGCCGCGATCGCAGACAGGAGCGCGCGTGCGTTGCGCTCTGCTTCCGCTCCGACGCGCGCGGGCAGCCCCCCAGCGCCGGCGTGAGACTCCCACACGCAGTTCTTGAGCTGCTTGCGTGCGTGTGTTGACAGAGTCTGTTGGTCTGCGCCTCAATGTGCAGTGGCACACACACACACACACACACACGCATGCACAACACACACACACACACACCTGTAGTGTGCGCAGTCCGAGCGGCAGCCCAGGCCGGCCAGACAAGGAAGCGTCGAGCAGGGGTTCGTCCGCAGTGTCCACCACCACCGTGTTCAGGAGCGACAGCTGCGTGCGTGTAAGTGTGTGTGCATGTTCGATTTTACATTCCGTCGGGCGCCCTTGCTGGCGTAGCAGACGTATGTGTGTATGTGTGTGTATGTGTATGTGCACATCCAGGGCAGTCCGCAGCGTCCAACACCACCGTGCGTGTGTGTGTGTGTGCGTGTGCCTCAAAAGTCGTTTCAATCAAGCTCTCTCTCACTCACTCACTCACACACACACACAAAAACACACACACCTGCTGCAGCCCAGGAGGCAGCTGCGCCGTGTGCAGCCTCAGCGAGTCGGACCCAGAGGGAGCGTTCTCCTCGCGCGTGGCAATTTTTCCAAGGGCCAGAACGCGTAGGTTGCCGAAGATGCCCTGCATACGCGACGTCAGAGCACCAACAGAGCACCATCAGAGCACCGTCAGAGTGTGTGTGTGTGTGTGTGTGTGTGTTGCTGCTGACGCCACCTCAACCCACCCTATCACATTCACAACGTCTGAGGCGGCGCCTCAGGCGGCGCATTCACTTGCGCGGGTCAGGCGGCGCCTCAGGCGCTCCGACCGCCTGAGGCGCCGCCTTGGAAGCCACCAGGCAGCTCAACCCTGAACCCCAAGCCCTACACACACACCATGCGCATCGGCAGCGACAGCGGCCCTGACTGAAGCTGTCGCGCCTCTAGGCATGGCAGAGGCAGCTGATCAAACATCCTTCACACACCTTTGACGCCATTAACCGCCCAAGCGGCTAAACCCTGAACCCCAAGCCCTACACACACACACACCATTCGCATCGGCAGCGACAGCGGCCCGCAGAACTGCAGCGCCTCGAGGCACGGCAGGCGCGACACCAGCGACGCAGGGCCGAGCCAGCCCGGCCAGCCCGGGGGAGGAGCCTGCCGCCCCGCGACCCTTGCGGCCCCGTCCGGCGGCACTCCTCCCCGACCCTCAAAAACGGAGCCATCGCAGGCGCCGCTGTTGTTGACGACGTCGCCGAGCAGCGGCACGCGGTGCGTGCGCAGCACGTTGATCTCCACGAGGCGGGGGCACCTGGAGGGGCGAGTTTGGGGGGTTGGGGTTTTGAGGTTTTTAGGGTTTGTCACGGGTGTGGCTTTCATGGTTAAGGGTTGCGTACGAGTTTTAAATAGGGTTTCAAATGGGTGTTTGTGTGTGGGGTGTGGGGTGTGTGTGCACGTGCGTGCGTGCTTGTGCGTAGGAGTGTGCACGCGTGCGGGCGCACTCGTGCGCACCCACACGCGCGGGAGGTTGGCGTGCGTGTGTCTGCATGTGTGCGTGCGCACGTGTGTGGGCGTTTGTGCGTGTGCGTGTGTGCGTGCGTGTGTGTGCGTGCGCATGCAGGCGCACTCGTGCGCACTCACACGCGCGGGAGGTGGGCCGAGAGCCGCAGCGCGACCGCGCGCGGCGACCAGTCGTCGTCCCCCAGCGGCGGCAGTTGTGGCAAAGGCAGTTGAGGTGGTGAGTCGCCGCCGGGGGGGGCGTTCGTGCCGTCCGTGCCGCGCGGTGTTGAAGGGTCGGGCAGCGGAAGCGGCGGGGGCGCGCGCGCGCCGGTCGGCTGCGGCGCGCCGCGCGACGCCTGCGGGGCGGTTGGGGTGTGCGTGGGGGAAGGGCGTGAGCTGTGGAGTGTGTACGCACATGCGTGGACAAGTGTGAGCGTGCGCGCGTGGACGAGCGCGGGCATGCATGCCGCATGCCCCGACCCACCCCACCCCACCCCACCCCGCACGCACACGCAAGACGCAACACATCAGAAAACGTGCAAAGTGCAGGCTGCGTGCGCCCTCCCCCCCTCCCTTCCTCCACACCCACGCACCCCATCCGCGAACGAAAGGTGCAGCTGTTGCAGGTCAGCCGGCAGCGCCCCCTCGACTCCCCCCGCAACCGCCCATGCGAGCTCCTCCCCCCTCTCGACGCACGCGCGCAGCACGACGAGGCGCGGGAACGCGCGCCCGAGCGGCGGGATGCGCGACCACGCGCGCGCCTCCTCTAGGGGCAGAGTGCGAGCCAGGTCGTCCTGTGTGTGTGTGTGTGTGTGTGTGCTCAAAGGGTTGGCAGCAGTAGCAGTGCGCGGCGAGACCACGCGCGCCTCCTCTAGCGGCAGAATGCGAGCCAAGTTGTCCCGTGTGTGCGTGAGTGTGTGTGTGTGTGTGTGTGTGTGTGTGTGTGTGTGGAAACGCGCGCCCGAGTATATGGTATGCCAGCAGCGACACATGCGTCTCGGGTGGCATGGACTCGTTCAGGAACATGTATGGCGACGCGCCCTGGGCCTCCTTCCACGTCTCAAAAGACCACGCCGCGCATGGCCCCCCTCCTAGGGAACCCTACGAGGGTCCCAACCAATACCCAACCTCAGTACCCTTACCGCAACACCTAAACCCCAAGTTTACCCTAGAACCCCTCAACACGCACTTGCGCCTCAAGTGGCACAAACACGTGCAGGAACGTGTGCAGCGACGCGCCACAGGCTCAAGCAATGGCCTCCCCGAGTAAAGGGCTCCTAGATGGGGGCACGCGGTCCTCGATTCCCAAGGGGTGGGGGGTGACTCGACTTCTGCACCGATAACGATTGCATAGAACAATCGTTCGGATCCGGGACACTGTCCCGGATCCGGGGTAATCCTCATTCTAACACTAGACCCTAAAACCTGATTGAACCCTAGCTAGAAGCCCTAAATACGCACCTGCGCCTCGGGTGGCATGAACTCGTTCAGGAACATGTACGGCGACACGCTCGGTGTGTCGGCCTCCAGCCACGCCCCGCCCGTGTCCTCGACCTGCGGGGGTGGGGGCAGCATTATTTGTTTGAATTCAAATTGAAGTTGGGAGGCAGTTTGAAAGGCTTTGGGAGGCGGCAGCCACGCGCCGCCCGCGTCCTCGACCTGCGGGGGTGGGGGCAGCATTTTTTGTTTGAATTCAAATTGCAGTTGGGAGGCAGTTTGAAAGGCTTTGGGAGGCGGCAGCCACGCGCCGCCCGCGTCCTCGACCTGCGGGGGTGGAGGCAGCATTTTTTGTTTGAATTCAAATTGCAGTTGGGAGGCAGTTTGAAAGGCTTTGGGAGGCAGCAGCCACGCGCCGCCCGCGTCCTCGACCTGCGGGGGTGGGGGCAGCATTTTTTGTTTGAATTCAAATTGCAGTTGGGAGGCAGTTTGAAAGGCTTTGGGAGGCGGCAGCCACGCGCCGCCCGCGTCTTCGACCTGCGGCAGCATTTTTTGTTTGAATTCAAATGGCAGTTGGGAGGCAGTTTGAAAGGCTTTGGGAGGCGGCAGCCACGCGCTGCCCGCGTCCTCGACCTGCGGCAGCATTTTTTGTTTGAATTCAAATGGCAGTTGGGAGGCAGTTTGAAAGGCTTTGGGAGGCGGCAGCCACGCGCCGCCCGCGTCCTCGACCTGCGGGGGTGGGGGCAGCATTTTTTGTTTGAATTCAAATTGCAGTCGGGAGCCAGTTTGAAAGGCTATGGGAGGCGGCAGCCACGCGCCGCCCGCGTCTTCGACCTGCGGCAGCATTTTTTGTTTGAATTCAAATGGCAGTTGGGAGGCAGTTTGAAAGGCTTTGGGAGGCGGCAGCCACGCGCTGCCTGCGTCCTCGACCTGCGGCAGCATTTTTTGTTTGAATTCAAATGGCAGTTGGGAGGTAGTTTGAAATGCTTTGGAAGGCGGCAGCCACTCGCCGCCCGTGTCCTCGACCTACCGGGGTCGGGGCACGCGTGTTGCGCGTGCGTTGTGCGTGTGTTGCGTGCGTTGCATGCGTGCAGGTGTACCCTACGACGCCTCCCCCGGGCAGCCATCCCCTGCGGGCACAAGGTTGTCTCCGCAGGCGCCCTCGCAAGGGCACGCGTGTCGGCAGCTGCATGGCTGCCTGCATGGCCCCAGCTAAGCCGCAGCAGGGCCCCCCAGGGCCCCAGCACACAGCACCACCCCAACGTCCCCGTGGGGCAGCTGGGTGAGCATTGTGTGTGTATGTGTGTGTGTGCGTGAAGATTTTAGGGGGATCCAACGCGCCCACTCCCATGTCGAACGAAAGTTGGATCCAAAAGTTACACATTTTTTTTAAATACCCTGGGGGGGGGGACCCACCCCCCCGCGGCCTGTTGTTTTAGGGGTGGATATGGATGTAACTCTGAAAGGGGAAGGGCATGGCGCCGGTCCGGTGTCTAACGGAAAAGTTTTTGATGATGGGGTCGGAAATGGAAATCAGGCTAACTGCCCCCCCCCCAAAGTCAAATAGTAATGACTCGAATATTTGCATACCGTAATCGCCCTTAGCCTTTGCGTCACATTAATTGCTGGGAGCCCGGCGCAGAATAAGGGCGCAGAATTCAATTAATCATTGAAGGGGGGGGCGCAACCCGGTGTGTGAGTTGGCTATCACCGTAAATGCAGTTTGCATTCGCAAATAAGTATTGTTTTACACACCCCCCGCGAAGCTGAGAAACAACTATAAATCGTCGAAAATCGCGATTTTGGGCGTCAAAACGACCGAAAACGGAAAACGACCCCCGCAGTCGCATTAAACAATTGTAGTTTTGACCTCCCCCGCAAAGGCAAACAATATGGACGGCGACCACGCGCACACTCGACGCACCGCGGTGCGCAGGCCGTCCTCCATCGGGCGGAGTGAGAAGCCGGACGAAGCTGCCGACTCGGGGGGCACGCCTGGCATGAGCAGGCCCTGCACGCACGCATGCATGCACGCACGCACACATGATTCGTCATGGCATGCACGCGTGCACGAGTCATGCACGCACGCGCGAGTCATATTAGTGGCATGCAGGACCGTTGAACTCGGGGGGCACGCCCGGCTTGAGCAGGCCCTGCACGCACGCATGCACGCACGCACGCACACACGATTCGTCATGGCATGCACGCGTGCGCGAGTCAAGCATGCACGCGCGAGTCATACTAGTGGCATGCAGGACCGTTAAACCCGGGGGGCATGCCCGGCTTGAGCAGGCCCTGCACGCACGCACGCACGCACGCACGCACGCACGCACGCACACACTAGTTGTCATGATGCATGCACGATCGTTCACTCGGGGGGCACGCCCGGCATGAGCAGGCCCTGCGTGCACGCACACACGCACGAGTTGTCACGTCATGCACGCGTGCACACGTCATGCATGCACGCACGCAGTAGCAGTCGCATTGGCTTTCCAGCAGATAAATCTTTCAGTCCCAGCAAAAAAAAACTATTACCACACTGCACTAGTACTACTGCTAGTGCTGTGAGTACTGCACGCAGTATCAGTCACATCGGCTTTCCAGCTTCCCTCTTAGTGCCAGCGGTAGCCACGACGGCAGCAGGTGGGGGCGACTACCTGCCTCCAGGGTGCAACGGGCGTGGTCGCGTGGGGAGGGGAGGGTTTAGAGGGAGATACGAGCCATGCACGCACGCGCGCACGCACGAGCCGCCATGATGCATGCCGACCGTTCACTAGGGGGGGGGGGGTACACCCGGCACGCCCAACCACAGCCCCCTGTATTGTTACCCCAGCGGTACAAGCTTCACCCACAGTGTAATGGCTTTGTTACAATCGTAATACATTTCATGCGAATTGTATTGCATTGTAACAAAGCCATTACACTGTGGGTGTCGCTTGTACCGCCGGGGTAACAATACAGGGGGCTGTGGTGTAGGGACAAGCGGCCCCTGCATGCACGCTCTCACACGCACGAGTCATCACGTCAGTTCACCACGTCATGCACGCACCTGCAGTGACATCGGCAGTGACAGTAACATTGGCTGTCCAGCAGAGACAGCTTCTAGTCCCAGTACCACCGCCTCGACCCAAGTTCTGGCCCCAACAATCACGTGTTGTCAACCAGACGCCTGCCAACACACAAGTCATCACGCCATGCACGAGTCATGCATGCATGCAAGGACGCACGAGTCATCACGGCATATGCCGACTGTGCATGCCCCCCCCCACCCACCACCACACACACCGGCACCACACACGCACGCATACACGCACACGCACACGCACGCACACACGCACGCTCACATGCACACACACACATGCACGCACACACACCGAGGACGGGGAGGGGCCCCCAGGGGAGGACGAGCCGCCGCGCCAGTCGTTGATACGGAGCTCTGTCAGTCCGGTCAGCTGCGTGTGTGTGAGTGTGTGTGTGTGTGTGCGTGTGTGCGTGTGTGCGTGCATGTGTGTGTGTGTGTGTGTGTGTGTGCATGCTGAGGTTGTTCACCCTCTTGCTGGCGCACAGCTGGTCTCCCGCCTTCAAACGGAATCTCCTCAATTGATGACTAGAAACAGCCTATCTAGGTCTGCCGTGCAGAGTTGTCTGTAACGATCTCTCTCTCTCTCTCTCTCTGTGCATGCGTGTGTGTGTGCAGGGGGTGCGGAGTAGCAGTGTCAAGAGGAGGGGTGGGGGACGGGAGGCGTCAAATGGCGCGTCATGGTGCCATGCGCCAGTCATTGCTGCGTGTGACAGGCCGGGCCAGCTGCGTGTGTGTGTGCGTGTGTGTGTGTGTGTGTGTGCGTGCGTGCAGGGGCGCTGAGTAGCAGTGCCGAGAGGAGGAGGGGTGAGGGGAGGGAGGCGTCATATGACGCGCCATGGCGTCATGCGCCAGTCATTGCTGTGTATGACAGGCCGGGCGAGCTGCGTGCATGTGTGTGTATGTGTGTGTGTGTGTTTGCAGGGGGCGCTGAGTAGCAGTGTCAAGACGAGGAGGGGTGAGGGGAGGGAGGCGTCATATGACGCGTCATGACGTTAGGGCTAGTCATTGCTGCGCGACAGTCCGGGCGAGCTGCGTGTAAGGAGCGCAGCCCAGATAGAGGTGCGGGTTTGAGCGGTGCGGGCGAGGTACCAACAAACAGAGAAGTCAAGATCTGGTGCCATTTTGCCTCTCGTCTCTTCGCCTCGTCCTACTCCGACTCAGTGAGCCATGGTAGAATGGCTGAAGCAGAAGTGCGCGCGGGCAGAGAGGGAGTCAGGCGTGTGTGTGTGTGTGTGTGTGTGTGTGTGCGTGCGTGGAGCGCTGGCAGTCTGGTGCACCGGCCAGTGAGCTGCGCGGCAGTTGCAGCATGCATTCAAGTGTGGGAATACGCAGTGCTCGGTGTGAGATTTAGGAGCACCTCCCACACCTGCCCCCCACCACCACCGTCGCACACACACAGACACACACACAAACACAAAACACACACACACACACAAACACACACACACGCACACGCACCTTCACCAGCGCATCCCACTCCTCCTGAGCCAGCCGGGGCGCAACAAACCCGAGCGTCCGCAGCCCAGTCAGCGTGCCGTTTACACACGCACCCTCAATACACACACACACACTCACACACACTCACACACACACACACACACACACGCGCACCTTCACCAGCGCATCCCACTCCTCCTGAGCCTGCCGGGGCGCAACAAACCCGAGCGTCCGAAGCCCCGTCGCACACACACACACACACACACACACACACACACACACACATACACGCACGCACCTTGACCAGCGCATCCCACTCCTCCTGAGCAAGCTGAGGCGCAACAAACCCGAGCGTCCGCAGCCCCGTCACACTCGCACACACACACACTCGCACACACCCCCCCCACACACACGCACCTTGACCAGCGCATCCCACTCCTCTTGAGCCAGCCGGGGCGCAACAAACCCGAGCGTCCGCAGCCCAGTCAGCGTGCCGTTTACACACGCACCCTCATACACACACACACACTCACACACACTCACACACACACACACACACACACACGCGCACCTTCACCAGCGCATCCCACTCCTCCTGAGCCTGCCGGGGCGCAACAAACCCGAGCGTCCGAAGCCCCGTCACACACACACACACACACACATACACGCACGCATCTTGACCAGCGCATCCCACTCCTCCTGAGCAAGCTGAGGCGCAACAAACCCGAGCGTCCGCAGCCCCGTCACACTCGCACACACACACACTCGCACCCCCCCACACACACACGCACCTTGACCAGCGCATCCCACTCCTCTTGAGCCAGCCGGGGCGCAAAAAAACCGAGCGTCCGCAGCCCAGTCAGCGTGCCGTTTACATACGCACCCTCATACACACACACACTCACACACACACACACACACACGCACCTTCACCAGCGCATCCCACTCCTCCTGAGCCTGCCGGGGCGCAACAAACCCGAGCGTCCGAAGCCCCGTCACACACACACACACACACACACACACACACACCTTGACCAGCGCATCCCACTCCTCCTGAGCAAGCTGAGGCGCAACAAACCCGAGCGTCCGCAGCCCCGTCACACTCGCACACACACACTCGCACCCCCCCGCCCCCCCCCACACACGCACCTTGACCAGCGCATCCCACTCCTCCTGAGCCAGCCGGGGCGCAACAAACCCGAGCGTCCGAAGCCCAGTCAGCGTCCCCAAGGGCACAAGTCCTCGTGTCGCCGCGCCCTCCCTGTCCGCGTCCTCCCCGGGGGCCAGCGGCCACGCGCCGTACGCCGCCGCGCCGGGCGCGTCGCACGGCCAGTAAATCTGGTGGGCGGTTGGTTAGTTACGGTTAGTTATGGAAGTACACCAGGCTGATTGGGTGATTGGTTCGTGGTTGTGTGGGGGGGGGAAGGGGCACGCGCCGTACGTCGCCGCGCCCGGCGCGTCGCGCGGCCAGTAAGTCTGTTGGTTGGTTGGTTGGTTGGTTGGTTATGGTTAGTTATGGAAGTACACCAGGCTGATCGGGTAGTTGGTTAGTGGTTGGTGGGGGGGGGGGGGGGGCACGCGCCGTACGCCGCCGCGACGGGCGCGTCGCGCGGCCAGTTAATCTGGTGGTTAGTTGGTTGGTTGGTTTGTAAGTTGGTTGGTTAATTGGTTGGCTGGTTGGTTGGTTGGTTGGTTGGCTGGTTGGTTGATTGGTTGGTTAGTTATGGTTAGTTATGAAAGTACACCAGGCTGATCGGGTGGTTGGTAAGTGGTTGGTGGTGGTGGTGGTGGGGGGGGGGGGCACGCGCCGTACGCCACCGCGCCGGGCGCGTCGCGCGGCCAGTAAATCTGGTAGGTGGTTGGGTGGTTAGTTATGGTTAGTTATGGAAGTACACCAGGCTGATCGGGTGGTTGGTAAGTGGTTCGGGGGGGGGGGGGGGGGGGCACATGCCGTACGCCGCCGCACCGGGCGCGTCGCGCGGCCAGTAGTTGGTTGGTTGGTTGGTTGGTTGGGTAGTTAGTTAGCTGTGTAGTTGTTTGGGTAATTGCTTGGGTTTGTTTGTTTGTTTGTTTGTTTGTTTGTTTGATTCTCTGGTTGGCTAGTTGAACTGGTTGGTTGGCTCACCACGCTGACTCAACACGCGAGACCCGCCCAGCAGCACCGTGTGGATGTTGAGGTTAGTTGTGGTTAGTTATGGTTAGTTGGATTCGTTGGTTGCCACCCAATGGTTGGTTGGTTACCTCACCATGCTGACTCACCACGCGGGATCTGCCCAGCAGCAGCGTGTAAAGCTTGAGGTTGATTAAGGTTTGCTGTGGTTGGTTGGTTGGATTCGTTGGCGGGTTGGGTGGGTGCCTCGCTCGCTGAGTGACCACGCGGGACCCGCCCAGCGGCAGCGTGTGGAGGTTGAGGTTAGTTGTGGTTAGTTGTGGTTAGTTGGTTGGATTCGTTGGTTAGGTGGTTGGCACGCTGACTCCCACGCTGGCTCCCGCGCTGACTCATCACGCGGGACCCGCCCAGCAGCAGCGTGCGGAGGTTGAGGGTAGTTGTGGTTAGTTGTGGTTACTTGGTTGGATTCGTTGGTTGGTTGGTTGGTTGGTTAGCTCACCATGCTGACTCACCACGCGGGACCCGCCCAGCAGCAGCGTGTGGAGGTTGTGGGTGGTTGTGGGTAGTTGTGGGTGGTTGGTTGGATTCGTTGATAAGTTTGCTGGCTCCCACGCTGACTCACCACGCGGACCTGCCCAGCAGCAGCATGTGGAGGTTGTGGTTGGTTATGGGTAGTTGTGGTTAGTTGGTTGGATTCGTTGCCTAGTTGGTTAGTTGGCTCACCGCGCTGACTCACCACGCGGGACCCGCCCAGCAGCAGCGTGTGGAGGTTGTGGCTAGTCGTGGTTAGTTGGTTGGATTCGTTGCCTCGCTCGCTGACTCACCACGCGGGACCCGCCCAGCAGCATCGTGTGGAGGTTGTGGGAGGTTGCCAGGAAGCTGGGCAGGCCGCGGCGCAGCAGCGGCCCGTACAGGATCAGAGTCTGCAGCCGGGGCGCTGACACCGGCGGCGGCGGCGGCGGCGAGGGAGCAGACGCGTGTGTGCCCGAGGGAGCGGACGTGGAAGCGCCTGTGCACCCTGCCTCCGCCGCCGCCGCCGCCACCGGCGCTGCCCCCACGTCGCTCCGCTGCCCACCCTCCTCCGCAGCCCCCTCCTCTGAGGAGCCCTCCACCCCGGCGTGGTAGTAAGGTGAGCCGCCTCCCTCCTCACCCCCCTCCTCCTCCGACTCCGAACCACCCTCCATCCCTGCGTAGTCGTAGTAGTCGTGCGGCTGCCCCGCCCCGCCCGCACCCCGGCCGCCGCCCCCCGCCTGCTCCGCCCGCTCTGCTTCCTCCTCCCACGCCGCTCCCGCGCCCTGCTGCCCCGGCACGCCCGCCAACGCGCAGCGGCACCGCAGCGAAAGGACCTGCAAGTGGAGGGCAGGTAGAGGGCTTCGGAATCTGCTTTGTTAAATCTCCTTGGCTAACAATTATATAAGGAGGCCCTGTTCAAAGTAGGCGTACAATTCACAACAATGCGCCGCGCCCCGGCGCCCTGCTGCCCCGGCACGCCCGCCAGCGCGCAGCGGAAACGCAGCGAAAGGACCTGTGTGTGTGTGTGTGTACGTGTGTGTTTAGTGATATCTGAAACCAGAGCCGGAATCTGCTCGGCTAGTAGGCTTTGCCAACTGTATATAGGACGCTCCTATTAAGCAGGCTCTACAATTCACAACGCGCGCGCACGCACGCACGCACGCACGCACGCACACATGCACGCACGCACCCCCCCCCACCCCCCACACACACGTGTGTGTGACAGACTCGTGACCCACCTGCAGGCTTGGCAGCGCGAGGCCCACCAGCCGCATGTGTGACGCCGTGAGCGCTTCTTGGTCGAGCGTGAGCGTGGTGAGGCCGGCCCATGCGGCAGGCGGCAGCAGCGACGCCATCTGGTGTGTGTGTGCATGTGTGTGTGTGTGTGTAGAAATAGATATTGTGACACGACCAGCGTGAGATAATTGTTACACGACAGGGGCTCGATTAACGGAGGCGCGTTCTCGTCGCCGAGCCCTGGACCCAGCAATGCGGCGCTGCTGGTGACAAGGATCTCCGTGCCGCTGACGAGCGGGGTAAATACGACTGGCCCGGCTCCTGCTAGACTGCCCCTCGGTGGAACACTTCAGGAGCGGCTTGCCCGGCGCTGCCATGGCTTGGCGAGTAGCCGCGGCGCTGCCGCGGCCCGTGCTGGGAGACGGCCCTTATCCTCCCCCCATGCAGGACGCCATGCGGCACCGATCTCGACGAGTTGATCGACGAGCGGAGGAGCTGGCGCCCGTCAATGCATGCTGGACATTGGTCAAGATGGCTGCCCGTGGAGGCGGGCTACCATCACGGCTTCAGCGGTGGCGACCGCCGAGGCAACACAGAGTAAATCCGCTTCACCAATCGCAGCGTTCGTCACGGCGCTCATCCTCGGGGTCGCTCGTCTGCCGGTGACTGGCGTTGGAAGGTCTTCAGGCAGCCTCCATGACAACTCTGTCGTCCATGCACCCCTGGAGGGTGGGACCTGGCCATGCATGAGGCATGGGGCGCCGGCTGAGCCCCATGCAAACGGGAGCTGGACAGCATGCACTGCCAGGCGGGGACCGTTCCAGTCAGCGCCAGTCGGCTCTGCCGGCTTGACTGGCCACAAGGCCACTACTGTGACCCTGAGGAAGGTCCTCTCCTATATGCTCCTTGCCAGACATGTCTCTCAGAGACCGCTGTTTGGGGTAGTCTAGCCGGCGGGAGCGGTAGTCTATCGGCCGGGAGCCGGCGGTACTCTAGTACTTAAGTGTGCTGGAGTATCGGCGGGTGTCTCTAGTAGAAGAGTAGCCTGCTTAGCTGGAAACCCCGTGTTACTGTTACTGTTACTGACAGGCGTGCGTGCGTGTGTGTGTGTGTGTGTGTGTGTGTGTGTGTGTGCACGCGTGTGTATGCTTGTGCGTGTGTCACACCCTGTTATGTGTGTGTGTGTGTGTGTGTGTGTGTGTGCATGTGCGACGCCGTGAGAGCTTCTTGGTCGAGCGTGAGAGTGGTGAGGCCAGCCCATGCGGCAGGCGGCAGCAGTGATGCCATCTGGTGTGTGTGTGTGTGTGCGTGCGTGTGTATGTGTGTGTGTGTGTAGAAATATATATTGTGACACGACCGGCGTGAGAGAATTGTTACACGACAGGCATGTGTATGTGTGTGTGTGTGTGTGTGTGCACGCGTGTGTATGCTTGTGCGTGTGTCACACCCTGTTATGTGTGTGTGTGTGTGTGTGTGTGTGTGCATGTGCGACGCCGTGAGAGCTTCTTGGTCGAGCGTGAGAGTGGTGAGGCCAGCCCATGCGGCAGGCGGCAGCAGTGATGCCATCTGGTGTGTGTGTGTGTGTGCGTGCGTGTGTATGTGTGTGTGTGTGTAGAAATATATATTGTGACACGACCGGCGTGAGAGAATTGTTACACGACAGGCATGTGTATGTGTGTGTGTGTGTGTGTGCACGCGTGTGTGTGCTTGTGTGTGTGTCACACCCTGTTATGTGTGTGTGTGTGTGTGTCTGTGTGTGTGTGTATGTGCATGTGCGACGCCGTGAGAGCTTCTTGGTCGAGCGTGAGAGTGGTGAGGCCAGCCCATGCGGCAGGCGGCAGCAGTGATGCCACCTGGTGTGTGTGTGTGTGTGCGTGCGTGTGCATGTGTGTGTGTGTGTGTGTGTGTGTGTGTGTAGAAATATATATTGTGACACGACCGGCGTGAGAGAATTGTTACACGACAGGCGTGTGTGTGTGTGTGTGTGTGCACGCGTGTGGTGTGATTGTGTGTGTCACACCCTGTTATGTGTGTGTGTGTGTGTGTGTGTGCATGTGCGACGCCGTGAAAGCTTCTTGGTCGAGCGTGAGAGTGGTGAGGCCAGCCCATGCGTCAGGCGGCAGCAGCGATGCCATATGGTGTGTGTGTGTGTGTGTGTGTGCGTGTGTGTGTGCAGGTGGATGTGGGGGGGGCGGGGGGGGGCGAGCCCTGCAACGCGGGCGTTGCAACAACAGCAGCAGCAACAGTGACAGCGACGGCAGCAGCAGCAGCAGCAGCAACAACAACAACAGCAGCCAACCTCCACCACCACCACAACAACACAACAACAGCAACACCAACACCCGCACACCAAAACATACACTGTGACCACCACATGACACCACCACATGGCATGTCCCTGCGCCTGCCATAAAGTAGCTCGCAGATGCACCGCTACCGTCACCACCACCACTGTGTGTGTGTGGTTATGTGTGTATTTACACTCAGCACTGGCGCAGAGATGCTCGTCTTCTCACGCCACACAGGGCCGCGCTTGCTGCCGCGATCCAGCCACTGAACAGCTATCCCTCAAACAGGTCCTGGTAGAGGAGCCCGGCATGCGCGAGCGCGGACTCAAGCGCTGCAGCGATGTTTTTGGGGGGGTACGTTTTTACGTTTTTACGTTTTTTTGTGTGGGAAGAGGCGCGAACGAGAAACGCCGTCTCCAATTAGCCGACCCGATCGCTTGGTGACGCCGATAGACAGCCGAACCGATCGCCTGGCGACGCCTCCACGCTGGCGTGCGTCCTGGGCGCTCCCATCTGCCGATCTCATCGGCTTGAACGCACACGAGCTTCCGGAGGCAGGCGCATCATCGAGATCGGGGGCGGCATGGCCCATGGCGGGCATGCGCTTTTTCCGTGGCTGTGGTGGGCGATGACAGGTCCTGCAGGTCGTGGCGCTGTCGCATGGCGCCCATGCACCACTCTGCTAACAGACCTCAATCCCAGAGCTATCCCAGCGGTCCTGGGACAGTCCCAGGCCCCGCCTGCTGTCCCAGGACTGTCCCAGGCTGGGGTAGTGCTATCCCGGGATTGCTTGGGAAGGGGAGAACTGGGAAACTCCAGCCCGGCACAACATCGAATACTTTGGCTCTCCAGCTGGAGAGACACCGCCTTACTTGCTACCCTCAGCCCCAGAGGGATACCGCCTTACTTGCTTCTCCCCAGCCCCAGAGAGACACCGCCTTGCTTGCTGCCCCCCAGCCCTAGAGAGATACCGCTTTACTTGCTTCTCCCCAGCCCCGAGGGGACTGGCCTGGCAGGGGTGGTGTTGGGCGGGAGGGGCAGGCCTGCCCCTCCCGCCCAACCTAGGGGCGCCTCTGTGTGTGCGGCCGCGCCGCTCACGTGTGTGCGGCCGATGACGGCACGTCGGCAGTGTGCGCTGCGCGATCGTGTGCGGCCGCAGCGCTGGTGTGTGTCCAGCCGCGATGCTCGGGTGTGTGCAGCAGGTGGCGGGGCAAGTCGGCAGTGTACGCTGCACAATCGTGTGCGACGGCAGCGCTCGTGTGTGTGCAGCCGCGATGCTCGGGTGTGTGCAGCAGGTGGCGGGGCAAGTCGGCAGTGTGCGCTGCGCGATCACGTGTGCGGCCGCAGCACTCGTGTATGTGCAGCCACGCCGCTCATGTGTGTGCGGCCGATGACGGCACGTCAACATTGTGCGTTGCGCGATCGTGTGTGGCCACAGCGTGGGGGCGTGTGTGTGTATGTGGGGGGGGGCTCTGTGTGAGCGCGCTCGTGAGCGTGCTCGTGAGCGCGCTCGTGAGCGAGTTGCTCGAGTGCTTCCGCAGCGCTAGCGTGTGCGCGGCAGATGGAGGGGGCTCTAGGGCAGTGTGGGGCAGCCATATTTGACCACCCGACACAACATCTGCATGTCCATGCTCTAGGTGCCTGGGGTGGGGTGTCGGAGCTGCTGCTTGTGACTCGGTGTCAAACGCGGATGAATTCGAAGGGTTGGAAGAACTCCCCCGATGATCTGGGGCACCAGCAAACACAGCAGCAGTGGATTTTAATTTCGTGTGCTAGTACAGACTCCCTTAGTGTCCCTGTGGAGCTCTGCCAGTCCTTTGGTGTGCGAGTGTGAATGCGTGCACGCGCTCTGCCTGGCGGCCCCATGCAGCCGTCCTACCCCGGCCCTGGGCCCGCACCGTCTCGCACAGCCAACTACCCTTCCATCGGGATTGTGACGCTGGGCTCGCACGTCAAAGGATTTGGACATGGGGCGCAACGCGCGGACTCATAGTGGTGAAGTCACGAAGGCACAGGCGTGAGTGAGGAGGAGCAGTGTGCGTACGACACCAAGCGGATGTACGCCAAACAGCACGGGTACGCCTTCTTCGATGCGTCTGGCCTGCCAAACGAGTCTGAGCTCCTGCCAACGTACAGGCGAATGGAGAGCAAACTGGGCCGCTTTCGAAAGCTCTAGTACCTGGCCTATCTCCTCGACACGCATCCGCACATTGAATGGTTCATGTGGCTGGACGGTGACGCGCTCATCACCAACGCTTCTATCACCGTGGAGGAGCGCATCGAGACGTTCAAAAGCATGCACAGGGCGACTGATGGAAGTCCGCCAGACTCCGACCTAGCGATGGTCATTGCGCAAGACGTGGAGGCCCGGAACACGTGAGTGCCTGTTGCGCGTTGCAGTCTACACGCCTGCCTTCTTGTCTGCCTTGCTGTCTGCCTGCATGTCGCGTCACCGACGTTTTTTGCGCCACCCAACCTCTGCTCGTGAGCATGTCCCACTCACTGCTGACACTGTCGCTACTGGTGTTGGCGCTGCAGGGGTGTCTTCCTCATCCGCAACACGCTGCGGGGGCAACACCTTCTGAGCGTCGCTTATGGAGAGGTGGTAGGCGCAGAACACCGCTGGGCCGACCAGCAAGCACTGGACTTGGCCCTGCAGGCACAGGGCCGAGGGGACGTGCTACAGAGGTCAGTCCTGACGCTGGGTACCCAACAGTTCAACCTCCTGCAGAGCTACGAGCAGGCACGCGTGGTGCACAACCTCACGGCTGGCCAGAACCTCCATGACGACCCACGCAGCCCGACGCCCTGGGCGCCTGGCCACTGGGTCCTACACCTGCTGGACGCCACATGGAGCACTCGCTCCTCAACGCTCGCTGGCATTGGGCTGTGTGTTAGAGCAACGGCCTCATTGGACCGTCGCCGCGCCGGCAAGCACGGCCCTCGACGGCAGCGCTCAACACCCCAACGCCAACGCTCCTCTCGCCCACCGGCGCCTGCTGCCCCACCCCTCCGTCGCGATTGTGTCCCTGAGTGCACCCGTCAGCGGTTCCATGAAGCAGAAGGGCGCGTCCCAATATAGTGAGAGTGACGATGCCCGCGTGGCCGCCGTCATTGCGTGCGTGCAAGGCACCAAGCGCCGGTATGCACAGCAACATGGGTATGCCTTCTTCGACGAATCCGGCCTGCCAGCCCATGAGGCCGAACTTCTACCCACCTACCCGCACATGGACAACGACGTGGGTCGGTTCCGCAGGGGCGTGTTCCTCGTCCACAACACGCCGATAGTAGGGACGAGGGTGGTGTTCTGCATGGGGTGCATGCCCAAGCAAGCAGCTGCGCACACATCCAGCCAGCATCCAAACGCACACACCACATCACAGGGACGACACCTCCTGCACCTGGCCTGGGGACAGGTTATGGACATGGAGGAATCAATGGGCGACCAACAGGCCTTGATAGATGCCCTCGGCCACAAGGCACGACGCGACACGACGCATGCCGCCACCTTGGCACTGCCGAGGCAGGACATGAACCTGCTGCAATCCTATCATGAGGCCAAGCTAAAAGAAATCTATGAGGATTGGTTGAGTCCGGGGAGCGGTCCAGATCCCTGGCGACCCGACCACTGGGTTCTGCACCTGGTCGACCACTTTTGACCACGCCGCGCGGAGATTCATCGCCAGTCGGGGCTGTGCATAATAGATTTCGGGGGGGGGGGGGGCGCAGCAGCCTCGGGAATGGCGGGGCAATGGTGAGCGCGATGTGCTCGTGTCAAGCACCGTGCCTCCGCAACCGCGTAGGCCTACGTTTGTTTATTTTCTGGCATTGTGCACGATTGGTTCCCATCTAGTTTCCCTCATCTGTTGTATCTCTGAGTTTATCCCCCCCCCCCCTCACACACACACACACAGTCCCCATACCTTTGATCTGGTGGGCATGGTGCCGCATGGGCGCCATGCGCCTGTGATGATCGTGAGCATAACTTAGAAGTTATCTTAATAAACTTGAAAGTTAGAGGTTATTAAGTTAATAACTTAATACGTTATAAGTCATTGAGTCAGAACTGGCCCCTACAGTTCTTCTCTCCTTGACATTCCTGAACCTTGGTGATCTTGTCGACCGTTGTGAGCGCTGTTACGAAACATCGTGTCCAGTGACCGCGCTGTGTTGGCTAGGGCCTGCCCTAAAGCTGCAGGGCAGTCTGACCGCCACTCATGTCAGCTGCGACGCAGCGCTAGCGGCAACATGGATTGCGCCAACGCGTCTGTGCGGCACCTCTGACGATCGACCCTACCAAAATCCCAACGTCTGATCCGCGCCATGGAATCCGGTCATAACGTCTGAGACGGTCGGGGGTGCGCATCAGGCGGTGGTGGGCGCCTGAGGCGGTCGGTGTGGCGCCTGAGGCGGTTTGGATAACGCCTAAGGCGGCGCCTGAGGCGATCAGGGGTGCGCCTGAGGCGACGCCTCAGGCGGTCGGGGCGCCTGAGGCGCCATCTGATCCGCGCCACGGAATGGGCCGGCCCGCGCCCGGAATGGGCCGGCCGGCCGCCTGAGGCGTAGTGAATGGGCCGCCTCAGGCGCCGCCTCAGGCGTTGTGAATGTGGTAGGGCGATGTTACATTGTGTGACCAGTGGCCAGGGAATGGTCGGTGGTCGGAGTGGCGTAGAGATGCGACGCATGCCACCGAGCATGCGCGGCAGCGGCAGCAGCAGCAGCAGCAGCAGCTGCAGCAGCAGCACCACCGCACACAAAATAACCCACCAGTGCCAGTGCTGCGATGCTGTTGTCGCCAGCGACGCACGCCACCAAGCATGCGCAGCAGCAGCAGCAGCAGCACCACCACCACCACCGCACACAAAATAACCCACCAGTGCCAGTGCTGCGATGCTGT
>VFSX01000078.1:341059-376059 GCA_016618255.1 Chlamydomonas sp. UWO 241 | reverse complement strand
GGCTAACGGAAACACCGACGGCCGCACCTTGGAGATGTGCTTCATGGCACACTGGCGGCGCCTTCACTTGCGCAGATCAGGCGCCGCCTCGAGCGTTGGGCATGTGCTAGGGCGATGTGGCACCGCCTTGAGCTTTGGGAATGTGCTAGGGCGGGGTGGCCAACGGAAACGGCCGCACCTTGGAGATGTGCTTCATGGCGTTGTGGTACTGCATGATGGAGGTCTTCGGGAACTGCAGCCTGCGCGCCGCGTGCACCAGTGGTGGTCCAACTTAATCCATCTACAATAATTATTCAAGCAAGGAGTCTTCATGTCAGGATCAGCACAACCTTATAGCATGATAGACGTCTTCGGGAACTGCAGCCTGCGCGTGCACCAGTGACGGCTCACCTTAACCCGTCTGCAACGATTCAATGATTCAAATATTTGATGTTTTAATGATTTAAGTACAGAGTCTTTATGTCAGGATAAGCGAGGCCTTGTAGCATGATGGACGTCTTCGGAAGCTGCCTGCGTGCGTGAAAAGGGGATAGAGAGAGAGAGAGAGAGAGAGATTCGTTACAGTTCCCACCGCATGGGCAACCTGGATTGCGGCGCATGCCTGTGCTAGCTAAAGCACACACCCCTGCAATGGTGAACCAAGCACACACGCCGACAATGATGAATAAAGCAAGCACCTCTGCACGGGTGGTCGCGCGTGCACGGGTGGTTATGTCCAACCCGCCTACTACGGTGTCAGGAAGGAGGTTTTGTGTGTCGGGAAACTGCCGCGCAGCGTGCGTAGTGTATCCGGTCGTGGGAGACCATGGGCGCGCACCCACGGCAGCTTCCACTACTGGTAGGCTGGCGCACTGCATGGCCTTGCGGGCTCTCTTAGTAGAGCTCCCCTAGACGTGCAGTCTAGGCCTTAACTCACGCCCCGGGGTCCTCCGTACCCACACACGTACGTGTAAAACCTGTAAAAACAGCTTCTACAGCAGCACTAAACCCTTCAACCCACCGTGTTAACACCCACGGGTCAACTAACCCTACTAAAGGCCCACCGCAGCTTCCGCACCGCTTCCGCACAGCACTGGAATCCGCAGCGGCGGAAAACTGAAACGTCCGCCCTAAACCCTCAAGGCCCGCCTCAGATTCCGCATCGCCGGCGCGTACGCCGCCAGCGCCGCCCACGGTTCGTGCCCCGGCCGTGCCATTGCGCCAATTCAGCTGCCGCAGTGGCCCTTACCCATTAAATCCACAACCCGAACCCCTCAAGGCCCACCTCAGCTTCCGCATCGGTGGCGCGTGCGCCAGCTGCGCCGCCGGCACCGCCCACAACGCCCGTAGGAATGCATGCATGAGCGCACGTGCATGAGCGCAGCTACCTCAACCCCAAGCCCTGCGTAGGGAGTGCCTCGGACTGCATGCATGAGCACAACCACTATAGCTACCACAGCAGCCCTGAACCGGCCGCTGGACCCCAAGCCCTCAACCCCTGGCCTTAAGCGGCTCACAAAGAGCTCTTCCGCAGCGGCGGACAACACTTACAACAGTGGGATGTCAACTAAGAATTCCTAGAGGCTCACGCAGCGTCCGCAGCGGCGGGAAACTTCACCCTCACGCCTGCGAAAACCGCAAACCCCGCAGGCCCAAACCCTCGAGTGACCCTTAATAACAACCCTCAAGGCCCACCTCAGCTTCCGCAACGGTGGCGCGTGCACCAGCTGCGCCGCGAGCGCCGCCCACGGGTCGTGGCCCAGCCGCGCCATCGCGTCGGCCAGCGCGAGGCGCGTGTCGTCGCACGAGAGGCAGACGCTGTCGACGGCGTGGAGCAGGCCCTGACGTGAACATGAGACGAGATTATAAGGGATGAGAGAGAGAGAGAGAGAGAGAGAGAGAGAGAGATGAGAGAGAGAGGGGAGAGAGAGGGATGATCCGTTGTTAACGTTGCGTGTAGTCACTGAATGCACGCAGCTCCGAGGCGCATCTGTTGTTGCATCACAGGCACAAGTTGTCGACCGCGTGGACCAGGACCTGCGGCGTGCATTGTACCATTGCTGGTGGTCACTGAAATTTCCAGTTATCATGCAGTCATCATTGAGATCAAAAGCGCGAGGCTTGTGTCGTGTAGCACGAGAAGAGACAAGACGCTGTCGACGGCGTGGAGCAGGCCCTGGCATTAACATGAGACGAGATAGCACGGGATGAGAGAGAGAGAGAGAAAGAGAGAGAGAGAGAGAAAGAGAGAGAGAGAGATGAGAGAGAGAGAGGGGGGAGAGAGGGATGATGCGTTGCTAACATTGCTGGCAGTCACTGAATGCACGCAGCTCTGAAGCGCGCGTGTCGTTGCATCACAGGCACACGCTGGCCACCGTGTGGACCAGGTCCTGTGACATGCTTTGTACAATTGCTGGTGGTCACTAAAATGTCCAGTTATCATTCAGATCCAAAGCGCGAGGCGCATGTCCTCGCACGAGAGGAGAAAAGACGCCGTCGGCGGCGTGGATCAGGCTCTGGCATAAACATGAGACGAAATAGCATGGGATGAGAGAGAGGGAGAGACAGAGAGAGAGAGAGAGAGAGAGAGAGAGAGAGAGAGAGAGAGAGAGAGGGAGGGATGATGCATTGTTAACATTTCTGACAGTCACTGCATGCACTCAGTTCCAACACGCGCAGCGCACAAATCGTCGCATGACAGGCACACGATGTCAACCGCGTGGATCAGGCCCTGCGGCATGCGTTGTGATTGCTGGTGGTCACTGAGTGTCGCGTTGGTCACTAGGTATCCAGTTATCATGCACTTGTCATTCAGTTCCAATGCGCGAGGCGCGTGCCGTGTAGCACGAGAGAGACAGTGTGAAATTTTGAAGAAATACGAAAGCGACCCCCCCAATCGTGTAAAGCAACTGTAGTTTCGAAACCCTCGCGAAGGCGCAGCGCACATAGGGGGGAGCGGGGAGCGGGGCGTGCGCTCCCCTGCGGTATAAGCAAGCTAAATTGCCCGAGGGAATAGTGCGCCTTCACCCTATGAGAGCGGGGGGCGGCAGTGCACGAGCAGTGCAGGGGCTATGTAGGGGCAAACCTTGTTCCCGGCCTGTGCACTAGCTGTGCAGCAGCTGTGCGTGTGTGTCGGCTGTGCCCAAAATGGTCCCTAGCATCACTTTTGTGCTAACAAAAACAGGCCCCGAGCAGCGCCTCCGTGCCCTGCCACCGCGTCCCCTTGTGTGGGGTGTTCAGGGGCAGTGCGTGCGTGCCGACTGTGCACCACGGTGCACGCACGCTTAGGGTTTAGGGTTAAGGTTTTTTGGGTTTAGGGTTTTAGGGTTTAGGGTCTAGGGTTTAAGGCTTAGGGTTTAGGGTTTTAGGAACGACACACCTGCGGAAACACTTCGGTCGGCCCGTCCGGCCAGCTGGCACACGGCGCCACCAGCAGCACGGAGTTGATGCCGTGCGCCCAGGCGGTGGCGGTGTTCTTGCACGCGCAGCGCACCGCGCCCACGTCACAGACGTTCTGTGTGTGGGGGAGGTGCGTGTGTGCGCGCGTGTGTGTGCATGTGTGTGAAGCCGTCCCAGATAATGGCGCCCAACATGCGGTCCTGCGTGTGTGTGTGTGTGTGCGTGTGTGTGTGTGTGTGTGTGTTGTGTGCGTGCGTGAATGTGCATGCGTGTGTTGCCTTGGGTGGGTGCTGCAGCAGGTGGGAGGGTCAGCAACAGGGACTGGTTGTTTCGCCGGTTGGAGGGGCGCATGGATCAGCACCGCATGGCACCATGCAAAGTCGCTGCAGACAGGCATGCGGAGCTGCAGCTGGCCATGTATGGGATGTGTGGGGGAGTGTGTTATAAGCTGGGGGGGTTGAGGCAAGAGGCTGGGGCTCACCATATCAGAGGAAATCCGCGACACAAGAGGGGCTGGGAGGGCCGCTATCAGGCACTCGGCCATGATTTCGTCACTAGACATGGTAGCAGTGGTCAATGCGCTGCTTGCCCTTCCAATGAGAGCTCCTGATCAACGGACCTGATGGGTTTCAGGATGAAAAGTGTGAACTTCTACTCAACCCTGGGAAAGCCCGGCGCTCCATCTACGCGCGGGATTGACGCACACCATAGAAATCCCCTTGTTGGTATCATCGGGTTCGGGAGAGCCATGTTACAGCGGCGAGCAACGGGAGGATTGAGCAGCGCTGCTGGATGTCAGCGCGGCTCCGTCAGGCCCCAGCGGCCTGCACCGCCGTCGCATCGGTCCGGTTCCCGATTGACGCTGTCCCCTCCTCGCGCGGGTACGTCGTGGGGAGGTGTGTAGGATGAACTTGGCGACCACCTCAAGCTGACGCGATGCCCCGCCCCGTGCTCACCACCTGCGCATGCGCAGGCGATGCCCCGGAGAGTACGTACGTGGAGAAGGAGAAGCGCATGCATGACAGCGTGAGTTTGGAACGAACATGGGGGGCATGCATGGCGCGCCGACAGACGGAGCGTGTTCATGCCGTGTGCTGTGCTGTGCAGTGTTCTGACCCCCTGCATGCGCATGCATGCATGCAGTGTATGCACACACTTCCCGCATACGTTCAGATGCAACCCCCTCATGCACGCCATGCATTTGTGATCTGGTGCCCCACACGCATGCACACGCCGCAAAACCCCAGGTCACGACAATGCGCAAGGAGGCGCAGGACTACCGTGCACGGCTGCTCAAGGACATTGCAGCAGACGTGGCCAGGGTGGCGCCCTCCGGTGTGTGTGGTGGGCTCGTCCCCGCGCCAGCTGTCGCTCTCACACACCGCCGTATGTGTCCAGTGATAGCCAACCGCTGAGAGCCAACCACTGTGCCCCGCCCCATTCCTCCCCTGCCCTCCCCGTGCGCGGCCCCCCAGGCAAGGCCGCCGCGCCGACCGAGGCGACAAGCATGACCAAGCGCAAGCTGCAGAACGCGATCGCTGTGATGCAGGAGGGGCTGATTGAGAGGGAGACGGAGGTGCGCGGAAGACTAGCAGGCGGGCTGCGCCGCAACCACCGCGCAAAGGACCTGCTGCGCAATGTGTGCACTGTGCGTCGTACACGTGCAGCGCATGCGTGTGTGCAGCGCACGCATGCCCTCGCCCATGCCCCCTCTCCCGTGTGCATCGCCGCAGGTGCGCCTGCTCATGTTGGCGGCGATGTCCGGCGAGCACATCCTGCTCATCGGGCCGCCCGGGACCGCGAAGAGCGAGGTTGGGCGCCGCCTCAACAAGCTGATCTCCGGGACGTACTTTGAGCGGCTGCTGACGCGGTTCTCGGTGCCAGAGGTGACAGGGCTGCTGCTGTGTGTGTGCGTGCGTGTGCATGTGCATGTGTGTGTGCGGTCTTCAACAAGCTCATCTCCGGGACGGTACTTCGTGCGGCTGCTGACGCGGTTCTCGGTGCCAGAGGTGACGAGGCTGCTGCTGTGTGTGTGCGTGCGTGTGCATGTGTTTGTGTGGGTGCGGTCTTCAACAAGCTCATCTCCGGGACGTACTTTGAGAGGCTGCTGACGCGGTTCTCGGTGCCAGAGGTGAAGACGTTTTTGTGTGCATGCGTGTGTGTGTGTGTGTGTGTGTGTGCGTGCGTGTATTCGTGTGTGTGCGCGCATGTGTGTGTGTGTGTGAGCGTGTATGTGTGTGCGTGTGTGCGTGTGCGTGTGTGTGCGTGTGTGTGTGCGTGTGTGTGTGGTCCTCAACAAGCTCATCTCCGGGACGCGCCCAATCTCTCTCGGCGCAGGAGCTGTTTGGCCCGCAGTCGATGCGCGCCCTGGAGGACGACAAGTGTGTGAGCCAGGCGCGCTCACGCCACCTTCACCACTCCCACACAAGCCCCACGCCACTTCCACTAGACCACGACCACCCTCTCTCTCTCTCACTGTCTCTCTCTCTCACGCTCTCCCTACCTCTCTCTTTCTTTCCCTCTCTCTCTCTCTCTCTCTCCCTCTCCCTGACTCATTCTCTCTCTCACAGGAGCTGTTTGGCCCCCTGTCGATGCGCGCCCTGGAGGACGACAAGTACGTGCGCCAGACGCGCGGGTACCTGCCAGAGGCTGAGGTCGCATTCATCGACGAGATCTTCAAGGCCAACTCTGCGATCCTCAACACGCTTCTCACGATCATCAACGAGCGTCTGTTTGACAACGGATCCGCGCGCGACCGGGTGGGTGTGCGCTGATAGTGTTATGTATTTCTTCGTTTTCGTCAACGCGGTCTGTTGGGCCGACTCGGCCATCTTCAACACGCTGCTCACAATCATCTACGAGCGTCTGTTTGACGCGCGCGACCGGGTGGGTGGGCGGTGTGGACGGCCTCGACTGTGCGTGCGAGGAGGTTGTTACTCAGTTTCAAACATTCAAAATACTCAAGTGGAGCCATCATCAACAAGCGGCTGTTTGACAGCGAGGGCGCGCGCGACCGGGTGGATGGGCGGTGATAGTTTTCTGTCTCTCTTCGTTTTCATTGACAAGATCTGCTAGGCTAACTCTGCGATCATCAGCACGTCGTTCACGATCATCAACGAGCGGCTGTTTGTTAATGGGTGGGTGTGCGCTCGGAGTTTGCGGGCACAGGTGCCGCTGCTCTTCATGGTCGCCGCATCGAACGAGCTGACTGATCACACACACACACACACCAGGGGTGTACCTGGGGGCATGCCGCTCATCGGTTTTCCAGGAGAGGGCCTACCTGACTCATCAGCTTGCCAGGAGAGGGCCTCATGGACTTATCGGCTTGACCATTTTTCCCGGGGGCTGCGCCCCCGAACCCCCGCTGTCCGCAATATTTTGTTGCTGTGATACGGTCTCACGCAGGCTTGCTTGGGGGGGAGCAGCAAACACACATCCAGAAGACACACAGCTCGCAACAGCTCTTGTGCGCGGCGCGGACATGCATACATGCAGCGCATGCCGGGACGGCGCATGCAACACCACAATGGACACTGATTGAAAGTACCATGATACAGAACACCACAGCATGCGCGCAGGGGCCTGGCCATCAGAGGAAAGCTCTATTCCAAAGTTGCGACCCACACCTTACCTCCACCAGAATCCGGGGGCGGAGCCCCCGGAAGCCAGACTCACTTTGCGATTGCAAACAGCAGAAACGCTTCAGAAATGGGGGATTGCGTGAGGAGTCGGATTCGGAGTGTGGGGAGCCCAAGCCCATCGCCCCAATCGGCTTGGCGTGGTCATCGGCAATGCCGATGAGAGGCCCTCCGGGCCCTCACACTTGTCGGATTTCCCGATCACGCCCCCAAGAGACCATCGTTTTTTCGCCCTTCGGGCGCCCTGTTCATCGGAATCCGATCGGCGGGTACACCCCTGACACACACACACACACACACCCTTGCACACACACACACACACACAGGTGTCGCTGCTCTCAATGGTCGGCACATCAAACGAGCTGACTGATCCCACACCCCCTTGCACACACACACACACACACACACACAGGTGCCGCTGCTGTCAATGGTCGGCGCATCGAACGAGCTGCCCGAGAGCGAGGAGCTCGATGCGCTGTACGACCGCTTCCTCATCCGCAAGGAAGTCCAGCAGGTGCGCGTGTGTGTGTGTGTGTGTTTGTGTGAAGAGCTCGATGCGCTGTACAACCGCTTCCCTCATCAGCAAGGAAGTCCAGCAGGTGTGTCTGTGTGCGTGTGTGTGTGTGTGTGTGTGTTTGTGTGAAGAGCTCGATGCGCTGTACGACGCTTCCCTCATCCGCAAGGAAGTCCAGTAGGTGTGTCTGTATGCGTGTGTGTGCGCGCGTGTGCGTGTGTGTGTGTGTTTGTGTTTGTGTGAAGAGCTCGATGCGCTGTACGACCGCTTCCTCATCCGCAAGGAAGTCCAGCAGGTGTGTGTGGGGGGGTGCGTGTTTGTGTGCGTGTGTGTGTGTGTGCGTGTTTGCGTGTGTGTGCGTGTGTGTGTGTGTGTGTGTGTGTGTGAGGATCTCGGCACGCTCTTCGACCGTGTGTGTGTTTTTGCGATCCGCATCTGCCTCGCCCCTGCAAAACCCTGACCCCGGCGAACCCTAATTCACAGGTCTCGTCCGCGGGCCTCGCGACGATGCTCACATACTACTCGAACTCGGAAGCCAGCGCAGTCGCCGGCGGCGGCTCCGCGATGGGCGCTGTGCAGGCCGGCATGATGGTGCGTTTTCTGCGATGGGCTGGGCTGGGTGTTGTGTTTGATGGCAGGGCAGGGGATGTGTGGAATGAGGGTCTCAGTGGGGGGCTCCAGGGGATGTGTGGAATGGGGGGCTCGGTAAGGGGCTCCAGGGGACGAGTGGAATGCGCTGTGCAAGCCGGCATGATGGTGCGCTTCTGTGCCGGGCTGGGCTGGGCAGGGACTTTGTTGTCTGGTTGGGCAGGGAGGGTGTTGTCTGGTTGATTGGGGTGTGCCTGGTTTGTGTCTGTCTGGTCTGATGCGCAAGGCAGCGTGCGTGCGATGGGCGCTGTGCAGGCCGGCATGGTGGTGCGTTTCTGCGATGGGCTGGACAGGGCAGGGCAGAGGGTTAGCCTGGTGGCTGGCCTGGGCAGTGGGTGCAGTCGCCGGCGGCGGCTCCGCGGTGGGCGCTGTGCAAGCCGGCATGAGGGTGCGTTTCTGCGACTGTCAGGGCGGGATGTTTCTGGTCTGATGGGCGCCGTGATGGGGGGGGGGGGCAGCGTGTGCCATGGGTGCTGTGCGATGGGCTGGGCTGGGCAGGGCAGGGGATGTGTCGAACGGTTGGGCAGAGCAGCGTGCGTGCGATGGGCGGGGGGCAGCGTGTGCAATGTGGGCAGAGCAGGCTGTTTGGACGGGGCAGCGTGTGCGTTGGGAAATCAGCGCAGGGGGTGGTGGTGGTGGCTGGGCAGCAGGGCTGCGGGTGTTCGGCTGTGTCCGTCTCTGTGTCAACACCCTAAAACTGCCCTTAAGTTTACTTAAGTTTAAGTTAACTCCTGACCTAAAACCAACGATTGCATGCTTGATTCCATTTAATTATTTCTCCACGGCCATTTGACTGACATTCCGGCTGTGCCTGGCTCTGTACAACCAATAAGGAAACCACTGCCACCCATGCACGACCAAAACAGGTCACGCGCGCCGACATCACGACGTGCAAGCAGGATGCTGTGCGCTCCGTCAGCGTGCCGCCGTCGGTCATTCAAATGGTCACAGATCTGCGCACGTACCTGCAGGAGAAGGTGTGCCTGGTACCTGGTGTGTGCGTGTGGACCGTTTGAATTTGAATTTGAATCCAGTTTCGGTTTGGAACCACCAGAGGGCTGTAATTGCTTGGGGAGATATGTAGTTTGAATTTGAATTTGAATCCAGTTTCAGTTTGGAACCAGCAGAGGGCTGTGATTGGTGGGGGGGGGTCTGTAGTTTGAGGTTTGAAGGGGCATGGGACGCACGGTTGGGTATTCAGATGGATGCAACTTGTGCTCGTGCCTGAAGGAGAGGGTGTGCAGCTTACGCAGCCCGCAGCCATTGACCCCAGACCCCTTGACCGGACCCCTACTAAACCCTGAACTCGCGAGAGAGTTCCCCCCCCCCACACCCCCACACACCACCCCACTCTACGCCCCCTCCCCCACCCACACACACACACACCGCCCGGCCCCGCATGTCGCTGATCGAGCCCCCGGTGTGCGTGTCGGACCGCCGCCTCGTCAAGAGCATGCAGCTGCACACGCACACACACACACACACACACACACACCCTGCGACGCTCCTTCCTCGCCTGATCTGTCGCCCTGCCGCGCCGCGCAGATCGAGCCCCCGGTGTACGGCTTGGACCGCCGCCTTGTCGAGAGCATGCAGCTGCACACCCACACACACACACACACACCCTGCAACGCCCCTTCCTCGCCTCATCTGTCGCCCTGCCGCGCCGCGCAGATCGAGCCCCTGGTGTACGTCTCGGACCGCCGCATCGTCAAGAGCATGCAGCTGCACACTCACACACACACACACACACACACACACCCTGCAACGCCCCTTCCTCGCCTGACCTGTTGCCCTGCCGCGCCGCGCAGATCGAGCCCCCGGTGTACGGCTTGGACCGCCGCCTCGTCGAGAGCATGCAGCTGCACACTCACACACACACACACACACACACACACCCTGCAACGCCCCTTCCTCGCCTGACCTGTTGCCCTGCCGCGCCGCGCAGATCGAGCCCCCGGTGTACGTCTCGGACCGCCGCCTCGTCAAGAGCATGCAGCTGCTGCAGGTGCGGTGGTTCCTGTAACAGCCCCTTGCGCATGTCAAGTAAGGAGTCAACACGAAGGGTGCTATATGTCAAGACAAGCCAGTGGCTTGTCTTGACATCCCGAGATCCGACCTTTTAAATCCCTCTCTAGTAAGAGTGTAGAGCGGGAACCCACACCCGGCTCTCTCCGATTGAAGGCCCAGTGGCTAAGGTTTTGGTTTCGGTGCACGGTAACACGTCCATATAAATCCTGGCTCGAGTCGATAACAAGGAATCTTGCGAGAAGGATCTTGCGAGAAGGACGGCGGTTACGCTATAAGGATCTTGGGAGAATGACGGTGGTTCCGCTTTAAGGATCTAAGGATCTTGAGAGAAAAACGGCTCACCCGGGGCCCCACTTCCCGGATGTCACCCCGCGAAAGGGGGGAATTGAGAAAATGCCGATTTTCACACTTTTCATGCCGAAATCTGCGCAGTCTCACCCCGCATCGTCGGGGTGCGGGGTGACTTGACGGAAACGCTGCAGCAGGTGCGGTGGGCTGGGTCTGGTCGCCCGCCCCACGAGGCAGCTCCCTCAATCCCACAAAACGGGCGCCCTGCAACGCGCTGCAACACGCTGCAGCGCGCTGCAACGCCCTGCAACGGGCGCGACTCAGTGTGACAGAGCGTGACGGCCTCAACCTGAAGTCCCCTAAGTCCAGAAACCCCCTTGGGTTTCTTCTGGGTTCAGGGCAAATAAGGGATTGGAAGCCCTAAACCCTTATTAGCCCTAATCCCAGAAACCCTACACCCAGAAACCCCTGGACCTGCACTGCAGGTTGCTGCGAACTGCAATGGGCGCGACTAAAGTGTCAAGATGGATATTACAGTCTGTGTGACACCAGTAATGATGTATAAGACCGGTGTCGGCGCTAGCGCCCGACACCTTAAACTCAGTTTCAGTGGGAAACTGGCTGGCTACCTGGTAGGGGTGAGGGTAAACCCCCACACGCGCGCACGCACTGGACCTAGACAGGACACTGGGCCCCCAGATCCACCCTATACCACCCAGGTAGTGACAGCAACGCATTGTTGGTGTGCGCCTGTGTTCTACTACTAGTCCCGCCGCCGCCATTGGCTCCAGCAATCTCCTCCATGCCCGCCAGCAATCTCCTCCACGCCCGCCAGCAATCTCCTGTATGCCCGCCAGCAATCTCCTCCATGCCCGCCAGCAATCTCCTGTATGCCCGCCAGCAATCTCGTCCATGCATGGGCGCCGCCATGCGATCTCCATGCGCCGCGCCGCGCTCCATGCGCGCCAGCACCCGTACCACCCGCCTCATTCCCGTTCTTTAGCCATTCCCCGTGACACCTATGGCTGATCCTTGTTCCGCCGTCCCCTTTGGCATCTGTAACCCGTATCCTCTCCCTGTAGCCTCATTCCCGTTCTTAACCGCCATCTCCATTATGGTGCCCGCCCGCTGGTGGGGCCTCGCCTCGCCCCATGCCGCACGGCTAGTGTATTGATTGCTGCGCCATCTATAATCTGCGCCTTGGGGCAGGGAACCCCTGCGCCACAACCTCCTCACAAAGCCTAGCCGCATGTGCCTCGCTTCCCATGTTTCTCAATTTCTCGCCATCCGCTTCCATGCCCGCCTGCAATCTCCTCCACGCCCGCGAGCAATCTCCTGTTTGCCCTCAAGCAAGCTCCTCCATGCCCGCCAGCAATCTCCTCCATGCATGCACGCGCAGAGCGCCGCCATGCAACCCCCATGCGCCGCGCGCGCCGTGTGCGCGCGCCGCGCGCCCGCGCAGCTCCCGTAGCCTCATTCCCCGTTCTTTACCCATGCGCCGTGACGCATTAGCCTTGTCCGCCGTCCCCTGGCATGCATAACCCGTAGCCTCATCCCCGGTAGCCGCATTCCCCGTTCCTAGCCGCCATCTCCATTATGGTGCCCGCCCGCTGGTGGGGCCTCGCCTCGCCCCATGCCGCACGGCTGGTGCATCGATCGCGTCGCCATCTAATAATCTGCGCCTTGGGGCAGGGAACCCCTGCGCCGCAACCTCCTCACAAAGCCTAGCCGCATGTGCCTCGCTTCCCATGTTTCTCAATTTCTCGCCATCCGTCTCTCTCTTCCATCCAGGCACAGTAAACCATTAGGAGCCGCAATCTGCTTGAGTTCCGATCGTTGTGAGAGGGGGTGCATGCTCGCCGCAATTCTCGCCATCGTGCATCGTGCTCTCCATCGTACCGCTGCCCCATCTGCCACATAGCCTCGCCCCATCAGGAACAGTTCACCAGTAGCGCTGTGCGTCAGAGCCGCTCAGGGAAAATTTCCAGATTTTCAGCCGCCCAGTATCAAGCGCAGTTGTCCCGGTTGTCCGCCATCGAGCGGCGCCAGGGCGGGAGCCCCTGGCGAAGAGCTTATGAACACACTAGAAGAGCGCGTCAAGAGTACGACGTGTTGCTGCCGGTTTTAAAACTGCGAATTAATGATAATAATAACACTGATAATACCGTTAACTCGGTTAGCCTGTATCGGTAATTAATTCCCGGACTCCTCCGATACTCTGAGCTAGTACCGTGGCCGGTTAAATGAATTGGTTTCGGGCCGCGATGCACTCGAACTGGAGTATCCAAGCCACCCTGAGGTCGAATCCCGCCTCGGGCAAGCATTTTTGGGCGCGGTATTTACCCAAAAAAACGTAAAAAGTACTGCGATACTGTCGAATAATGAAAAAAAATCTACGCTGCGCGCGATAGTGTGCCTCCAGAATCAATTAATTATATTTTTGGGGGCCACCGATACAGTGCCGATACAGGCTAACCGAGTTTACGGTAATAATAATAATAATAATAACAATACCGTACGTGCGGTTTGCCTTCGCGTATAACTATCGTTTTGACCTTCCCCGCAAAGATGTGCGTAATAGCCGAAAATAACTCGTCGGACCCCCCCGCAGTAGGGAGTTCGATTATCCGGCAGTGGAGCCGATCGGCTCCAATCGGCTCGGCTCGGTTCCGATCGGCTTCAAAACCTACGCAAAGCGTCCATTCCAACCACAACACGTTGTCCTTGCCGCGATGACAAGCCCTGCCACAAGCCCTGCTACTGCAGCCTGTGGCATGCACGCATGCCCTCGCTCCCCATGCAGAATGTGCCATGCGCCCATGCAACATCTGCAACATCTCCCCCCCCCCACACACACACACATATGAGAACACAGCTCCTGAACACAGCTCTGCCTCTGACACTGAGTAGTGCTCTGGAGCACTGGCACAGCCACTGAGTAGCCTGCTGACTGCCACTAGTCTCACAGCGCGCGCGCGCCGCGTGTTCTGTACAGCCCTCCACCCCCACACACCTGTGCCTATTGACAATGTTGACCTAGATCGGTGCCATTGCGGGTGTTAGAGCTGTTGTAACACGCTGGAATTTTTCAGGAGCGTTCAAGCATCAGAAGGACCAGAACAGGTGATGTGACCATGCGCAGTCCAGCAAAATAAATGTTCTAAGGCCCCGCGGCTGAATAAACAATTCATTCAAGGCCCGCAATTGGATTAAACAATTATAATTTCGCCCCTCCCCCCGCGAAGGCAAGTGATATGGACGGTAATAATAATAACCACGGGGGTTGGCAGAAAAGTTAGTTTTGACACACATGATAGAAGTGTTTTGGGGGGGTCCCACCCACCCACCCACCCTATCTCACTAAGTACGCCATGCATGGAGCCGGGACCGATGCGCATGGCTTCCTTACGGTGAGTGTTGTCCATCGCAATGTCTAAGTTGCCAGAAGATAGCCAAAATTGCCCCCCCAAAACTCGCCATACCTTTGCCGAGTTGGCCGCCACCAGGAGTGTGGACCCTCATGTTCACACTTTCCAGGCAGATTCAGGGTTGACTCTCCTGAGGTGTTTTGCTGTGCTCTCCAAGGAGATTCAGATGGCAAAGGTCCCATATCAATCCGTGAAGGTTGCCCACATCCCAGGTGAGCACTTGGTGCACCGCAGGGAGCACGCGGGGAGTTGGGGGGGTGGGGGTGTGTGGACCCCCACCCTATAACCATGGGTCTCTTCTGAGAGTGGATTCGTGCTCCTCTCATCAAGGCGGTTCCAATGGTGGCTTTCCCTTCGAAATCGGTCCAGTGGAAAGATAGTTCTCGACCCCCCATATTAAGTTTGCCGCCACTCCTACCCACCCACCCACCCCAACTTTGGACCCTCATATCTCGGCCCTCAGGTGTCCAAATTCAAAAAAATCGTTTGATTTGGAACGTACGCAGCAAGGAGATTGATAATCAGCTTGTGTGTCACACACGTACATTTCTGCCCCCCCCCCCCCCGTGATAATAACGGTTTTAAAACCTGCTCAGCAGGTCGCAGCGCACTTCAACGGGCACGACCCGGTTTCAGAGTACGACGTGCTGCTGCTGCAGCACGTTTAAAACTGCTTTAAAACCTGTTTTAACCCCCCGTGAAGCCTGCTTTAAAACCTGCTCTGCCTGAGCGCTAACAATCTTACACACGCTCTGCAGGTGGCCGCACACTGCAACGGGCGCGACTCGGTGTCAGAGTACGACGTGCTGCTGCTGCAGCACGTGCTGTGGGCGCGCCCCGACACGTCGGCCAAGATCGCAGACTGGGTGCTGTCGCAGCTGAGCGCGGACGACGGCACGAAGCAGGTGGGCGGGTGGTGCGACAAGACCCTGCAGGGTGGAATAGGTGCTGTGGGCGCAGCGCGACGCGTTGGACAGGGTGCTGTCGCAGCTGAGCGCGGATGACGGCACGAAGCAGGCGGGTGGTGGAACAAGGAGGCAAAGGGTAGAGTTGGGTACGAGAGGCCTAGTCGACTGTGGGGCGGGGTGGGCAGTGCGGCAGGTGCTGTAGACGCGGCGTGACATGACGGCCAAGATCGCAGACTGGGGTGCAGCTGTCGCAGCTGAACGCGGATGAAGGCACGAAGCAGGTGGGGCACAACCTTCACACCATCCGCACCATCCACACCAGCTGTCGTCTGTCTGACCTCTTCTCGCGCACGTGCCGCTCGCTCCACACTCAGTGCTCGTTCACACCATCCACACATCCATAGGAGGCTCCTACCAGGTGTCGTACCGTGTGGCTGGTCTCTTTTCGCACGCGTGCCGCTCGCTCACACCCTTCACACCGTCCGCACCTCCACACCAGGTGTTGTACCTGCTGTCGCTTCACACCCTCAATTCACACCATCCACACCATCCACACTTCCACAGGTGTCGTACCTGCTGTCTGGCCTCTTCTCGCGCGCGTGCCGCTCGCTCGGCAACCCCGACAAGCTGGCGGAGATCACGGCCGAGGTGTGTGTGTGTGGGGGGGGGGTAGAAGGGGGGGGGCTCGTTGGCGCTGGGGGCACGTAACTCGGCAACCCAGACAAGGTGGCAGAGATCACGGCGGAGATGTGTCTAGGCGGGGGGAGGGGGGGTAGAAGGGTAGAAGGGTGTGTGTGCGGTGTTTGGGGGGGGGGGGGCATGAGTCTGCGATACTGACACAAAGCTTGCGGAGATCACGGCACTCCCACGCACTGCAGGCCGCAGTGATCCCCGGGAAGGATTCAGGGGGTATTTCTTTTCCGGCTCGCTCCCGGCTCGCTCCCGGCTCGCTCGCAGCTCGCAGCTCGCAGCTCGGGGTCTGTAGGGGTCGGCAGGGGCCTAGCTAGGTTTCCGGCAGGGACTAGGGGCAGCGCCTCCCCACCCCAGTCGCTCAGAGCAAAATTTGCACCAGAGCACTGGATTGCACTGGATTTGGTTGGAAACATGGTCCCCGACGCGTTTTTACCCGAGAGGGACACTAGGTCAGCTAGCAAGAAGGTGGTGGTATTGTCGTCACTCGGCCCTGCATCACCACCCACAGCAAACCGGTCTGGTCGTGCGGCAGGATCCTTCGCATCAATAAATGTCAACTCAACAGGGAACATGCGTGGCGTGTCGAGACGTGACCTGCGCCGGCGGCACTTGAGTTGCCGTAGTGCACACCGTTACGTGACCTCCAGCTAGATCACGCGCCGGTTGAGCCTGGTCCCCCCACCTCTACTCCCCCTCCATTTCAGCCCCTCCTACCACTTTTCCCTCACTTCTGAACATCCCTAGATTTCCCCTCCTGTCCAGCCCTCTTGATCCCAAGTGGTGCTTTGTTCTACCCCAGACGACCCCCAAATGCACGCGAAGCAGTCTGTAGAGAGCTGTCAACGCACGATGTCGGCGAAACCTTTTGCATTGGGAAGCTGTTGTCAAGAGCTTTCCAACGGTATGTTGCACGCCTCGTGGGGCCGAGTCTTGAGGGAGATACGCGTCGTAGAGTGTACCCTGAATGGTTATTTTTTCCCTGAGCCGGAAGCCGGCAAGCCAGCGCCCCCCAGTAACAGTAACACAGGGTTTCCAGCTAAGCAGGCTACTCTTCTACTAGAGACACCCGCCGATACTCCAGCACACTTAAGTACTAGAGTACCGCCGGCTCCCGGCCGATAGACTACCGCTCCCGCCGGCTACACTACCCCAAACAGCGGTCTCTGAGAGACATGTCTGGCAAGGAGCATATAGGAGAGGACCTTTCTCAGGGTCACAGTAGTGGCCTTGTGGCTAGTCAAGCCGGCAGAGCCGACTGGCGCTGACTGCAACGGTCCCCGCCTGGCAGTGCATGGCTGTCCAGCTCCCGTTTGCATGGGGCTCAGCCGGCGCCCCATGCCTCATGCATGGCCAGGTCCCACCCTCCAGGGGTGCATGGACGACAGAGTTGTCATGGAGGCTGCCTGAAGACCTTCCAACGCCAGTCACCGGCAGACGAGCGACCCCGAGGATGAGCGCGGTGACGAACGCTGCGATTGGTGAAGCGGATTTACTCTGTGTTGCCTCGGCGGTCGCCACCGCTGAAGCCGTGATGGTAGCCCGCCTCCACGGGCAGCCATCTTGACCAATGTCCAGCATGCATTGACGGGCGCCAGCTCCTCCGCTCGTCGATCAACTCGTCGAGATCGGTGCCGCATGGCGTCCTGCATGGGGGGAGGATAAGGGCCGTCTCCCAGCACGGGCCGCGGCAGCGCCGCGGCTACTCGCCAAGCCATGGCAGCGCCGGGCAAGCCGCTCCTGAAGTGTTCCACCGAGGGGCAGTCTAGCAGGAGCCGGGCCAGTCGTATTTTACCCCGCTCGTCAGCGGCACGGAGATCCTCGTCACCAGCAGCGCCGCATTGCTGGGTCCAGGGCTCGGCGACGAGAACGCGCCTCCGCTAATCGAGCCCGCCAAAAACAATTTATTAAAATACGGCTCAAATACGGCTCCGAGCCGTATACGGCTCGTAGGGGAATCACAACCAGGCCGCCAACCTGCGCGAGCTGCCCGTGGCGCAGTACACGAGTGCCTAGCGCTCACACTCTTGCGGGAAGAAACCCACAAATTTACGCCTTATTTACTCCTACAATTAATGCAGGCCGCCGACCTGCGCGAGCTGCCCGTGGCGCGGTACACGAGTGCTTTGGCGCTCACACTCGGACAACAAAAACAAACTCGCAAATGTGCACACACATTACCTCCACACATTACCTCACAAATTCACACTTTCACACTCTCTCCCACACGCTGCAGGCCGCCAACCTGCGCGAGCTGCTTGTGGCGCGGAACTCGTACATGAGTGATTTGCGCTCACACTCGGACAACAGAAACAAACTCGCAGGTTCACACCTCCACTCACAAATCCCGCAAATTCACACCTCCACACTCTCTCCCACACGCTGCAGGCCGCCAGCCTGCGTGAGGTGCTCGTGGCGCGGTACAGGAGTGTGGCACTGTACACGAGTGTGGCGCTCAAACAAAAAAACTCACAAAATCACACCTACACACTCCCACACTTCCACACAATCAATGCAGGCCGCCAACCTGCGCGAGCTGCTCGTGGCGCGCTACAGGTGTGTGGCGTTCACACTCATGCAAAAAAACTACTACACACTTCCACACTCCCACGCAACCAATGCAGGCCGCCAACCTGCGCGAGCTGCTCGTGGCGCGGTACACGAGTGCTTTGACGCTCACACTCGGGATAGCAAAAACAAACTTGCAAATGTGCACACACATAACCTCCACACATTACCTCACAAATTCACACCTCCACACTCTCTCTTACACGCTGCAGGCCGCCAACCTGCGCGAGCTGCTCGTGGCGCGGTACAGGAGTGTGGCGCTCACACTCGAGGGCGGCTTCCCCGCGGTGCTCGACAACCTGTGGCTAGGGGAGGAGGAGGCGCAGGTGCCACTGCACACATGCACACACAGTTTCTGGCGTGCTGGCGGTCTTGTGGCGAGGAACCGCAGACAGGCAGGCAGGCAGATAGACAGACAGAGAGACAGACAGACAGACAGACAGACAGACAGACAGACAGACAGACAGGCAGGCAGACACACACAGACACACACACACAGACAGACAGACAAGCTGGCTGGCTGGCAGGCAGGCAGGCAGGTAGACAAACAGGCAGACATGCAGGCAGACTGGCACACTTGCACGCTCACACACGCTCAAAGTACCCGCCTGATGCTTGCTTGCCCGATCGGTACTCGAAAACCTGTGGCACTGGGCACCTGCTTCCTGGAGGAAGCAGGTGGGTGGGTGTGCAGCGCACACGCAGGCAGGCAGACAGACAGACAGAGAGACAGACAAAGACAGACAGAAACAGACAGAACGAGACAGACAGACAGACAGACAGGCTGGCAGGCAGGCAGGTAGGTAGGTAGACAAACAGGCAGGCAGACAGACGCATGACAGGTGCGCGCCTGGTCCGCCGGGCAACAGGAGAGCAGAGGCGCTGGAGGTGGCACCATGCGCACACACGCACACGTGCACACGCCCGCCGCACGCGCGGGCCATTGCGACCGCGCTGCAGCCCAAGCTGACCAAGACGCTTACCCCCCATCCCCCCCCCACACACACACACACGCACACGCAGGCCGTTGCGACCGCGCTGCAGCCCAAGCTGTCCAAGACGCGCGGCAGCATCGACGCGATCCTCAGCGACGTCGCGACGCTCGAGGTGCGCTTGGAATTTGATTTGCAAATCCGACTCTCTGTTGATAATCCGACTCTCTCTTGATAATTGTGATGAATTGTTGTGCGACACGTACGCGCAATACAACGCTCGCCTGCGTCCCCGACCCCGCCTCCCCACGCGCGCTCGCTAACTGCGCCCGATTCCGAACGCTCTAACAGGTGGCTCTGCGCAACGGGAGTGACCCGGTCACGCTCGCCAACCTCATGCCGCGCCACTGGGCAGACTTCATCCGCAATTCCGACGTGAGCGACGTGAAGTGAAGAGGTAGCTAGGCTAGGGGCAGAGTGGGGGTCCTTAATCACCAGTAGCCGGCCTTCACAGTTGGGTGCTCGGGCGCTGTGCCCCTAGCACGGTCTTATACGCCTTGTAGAAGTGCTGCAACGCTGTAACCCGAGCGCCAATCAGAGGACACGGCATGGCTGCACATCCGCGATCTGCTGCGTGCTTGAAAATGGACACCACCACACAACCGGGTCCCAGGCCCTGAGGCCACCATGGTTCTTACAAGTCAGCCCCTCCAGGGCTGTGTTGTGAGACCACGCCATCGTCTCCGCCAGGCGACACGCAGTTTTTACAGCTTTTACATGTGCGCGCCTGGAGGACCCAGGGGCGTGGGTCAACGACTCGCAGCACAGGTGATGGGTATTGATGGTCTGTTGGGCTGCGCGGCGACCGCGGGAGGTCTGCGCAGCACAGTGGAACTGGCACTGAAGGCAGACAAGCGAGAATTGCAACCGCCCTTTCATTTCACTCATACGGAGTCACAGTGCATGTGATCCTCTCTGGCTTTCATCTGCAGCAGCAGCACAGCAGCAGGCGACGCCACCACAGGCATACGGACGGTCGCAACACCACAGCAACAGTCGAGCGTGGTAAGCATTACAGTCAGTGCTAACTACTCATAAGCTGCGGAATGTTTCACTCGTCGTCGCTGTCGTACTTGAAGCTCGCGGTCGCGGCGGGGTCGATCGAGCCGCCCATGTAGCTCCCGCGCTTCTTCTTCGTCTTCTCGTGCCTGAAGTCCTTGCCGCGGACCGCGCCCAGAACCTGCTGCGCCTTGAACCCCCAGCCGTCCTGCCCAAACGTGTCAACGTAGGTATTGCTGCGCGCAGCCTTGGCGTTGAGCCACTCCTCCGCCTTGACGCGCTGGAACGCCTTGGCGCCCGTCGTCTGCTTGCCGCTGGCGTGCCCGTTGGCGCGGCCGTTGGACGCAGCAGCCTGCTCCTCCTCCGCCTGCTCCGCCTCCGTCGCGTCCCCCATCTTCGCGTCCTCCTCCGCAGCCTCCGCCTCCTCCTTAGCCTCCGGCTCCTTCTCAGAGTCCGACTCCTCCTTCTCCTTCTTCGCCTTCTGCGCACGAGCCAGGTGCACCGCACCACGGAGCGGCATGTGAGCAACGTGCACCACTTGTGCACAATGTTGTTCAACCGCCGTGAACATGCTCGTGCATATCATGCGAGCTCGCACGCACCTGAGCTGACTTCTTCTCTGCCTTTGCTGCCTTCTTTGCCGCCTTCGCGGCCGCCTTCGCCACCGCAGGGTCCTCCTCCTTGGGCGCCTCCTCCTCAGACTCCGAGTCCGACGTCTTGCGCTTGGCCTCCTTCTGAAGACGCACATAGGTGCACAGCGCGAGCGCACGCGACATGTCAGCAGCGCTGCTGCAGCAACTGAGAAGGCAAAACTAGTTGTATCGGTGACCCTCTGACAGTACAAGTATACAGCACATACAAGTAAGGCGAGACGTATGCTACAGCTGCGCATGCATGTACGCACACATGGTGCTGCGCATGGGCGCCCGCGCATGCACGCGAGCGCGACCCCACTTGCAGGCTCCCCACCTTCGCCGACTTGGCTGCCTTCTTCTCGGCCTTGGCATCCCCCTTCGCCGGCTTGGCCAGCTCCTTCTCGGCCTTGGCATCCCCCTTCGCCGGCTTGGCCAGCTCCTTCACGGCCTCCACCACGGTCGCCAGCTTCTTCGCTTCCTCCTCGTCCTCATCAGATGAGGAGCCCGCCTCCTTCTCCTCCTTTGCTTCCACCTCCTGTGCAGCCTTCTGCATTGTGCACGGGCAGTGCATGTGCGCACGCGTCATGTGAGCGGTGCGGTGCACACGCGCTCGCCGCGCTGCAGGTGCAGCGATGCGGTGGCGGTGCACGTGTGCGCGTGCATGCATAGTGCATGTGCGGTCCATGTGCGTGCGTGCGTGCGTACGTGCGTGTGCACGCGTAGGCCCACCTTTGCTGCCTTCTTGGCCGCCTTCTTGGACGGCGTCGCAGGCTCGCTGGTCGTCTCCCCCGCGGCCTTCTCCTTCATCTCCACGTCACCACCCGCCTCCTCAAGCTTCTTCGCCTGCTTCGCCTCTTTCTTGAGCTTCTGTTGCATGCAACGTGTGCGCGCAGACGCCATGTGCATGTGCAAGTGAGCAGGGAGCAGAGCGCTGGCAACCAGTGTGCGCACACCATGTGTGTGCACACATTGGCGTCTGCGTGCTGTGCGCGTGTGTGTGCACGCGTGTGCAGGCAAAGGTGCTCACCTTTGCTGCCGCCTTGTCGTCCTTGGACGGCTGCATGGCGGTGGGCAACAGAGAGCGGCGTGAGGGTTTTGTTGATTTGTTGATACCTGCCCCGCATGCAGCACACCGCGTGCACGCCTACTGTCTGTCACAGATAGGCGCACCACCACCAGCGCACACGCCCCCCCCCACTGCCTGTCATAGATACCCACAGACCTGGCTTGTGTGCAGGGCGCAGGTGCGCAAAAGCCCATGCAAGCATGCAGGTCATGGGAGTGAGGTCATGAGAGTGAGGTCTCCCAGGGCTCTGCATGAGGGCTCAATCGCGCAAACACATCGAATCGACGAGTCGCGCCTCGTCATGACGCGTACATGCAGTAGGGGTATGAGATGGCATACGGCGCCGCCATTATCAGCCCGCCCGCCCGCCGCCTCTCACCTTCTCTACTCCGCCTGCTGCAACAGCCAGCTTAGCCGCCTTGTCCGCCTTCTTCTGCTCCTTTGCGAGCTTGTCTTTGGCCATGATTGCAGCACGGGGGGGGGGGCGTGGGGTGCGCCGACGAGGGCGGCGGTGGAAGAGAGACGCGTGCAAGGGTGGCTACGTCAATATGAGCAGGGGGATTTGGCACGGATGATGTGCAACTAGGAGCACCGGACGAGCTGACGAAACGAAACAAAATTTCACAGAAGTGTGGGGCTTACATTTGTTACAATTTGTTACAATTAATCCACTGGTTCTTCTCTTGTATTCCCGACTGTTCATTTGAAGAGCATACAACGTGTTGGAAAGGTCAGGAGCGAGGTGTCATGAGGGGATGCGCGTGCAGGGGTTGTTGGGGTTGGGTTGCGTGTGTTCAACCCCAACAGCCCCTGTTTGGGGTGTCGTTCAACCCAACAACCCTCAACCGTCGTTACAAACCAGGCGTGCTTGCTTGCTTTACCTATGGGGGATGGAGGGAGGCGCTGGAGGGAGGGGGTGCACAAACGAGGTCCTGTTTCCCTGCGCACACACCAACTCTTGCAGTGTAGCAGGCCTCACCCCCCTGCGCGTTGGCCACGTAGTTGCGTGATGCAGGGGTGATGTACAGGCTTTGGACAGGAAGCCGTAGGCATCACCAACGTTGGTGAAGAAGGCGAGGACGAGCACCGCCAACACTGGTGGGTGTTGCACGCGACGTCATGTGCTACACATGCGACGTCATGCTGTCATGCTGTACACTAACAAGGGCCGCGTTCATGTGGGACTGGGCCTGCCTGCTACCGTTGCTGGCCACCGGCTGCGCAACTTTTGCACCCGCCCGCTCGCTGCCACACACCCGAGTGTGTGCGTCACGATGCCTGCTTCTCCTTCACGGCTCCGTCGTACACGCGATATGCTGCAATGCCGCACGTCGCGTTGCCCACGACTGTGAGGGCAGCCTGCACGGCCTTTACGGTTTGGAGCAAGGGCGGGCACGGCAGGGTACGGCACGGCAGGGAGTGAGCAGGTAGGCGCGGCATGGAACCGGGGGGGGGGGGGGCACGGTGCCCGGGCACCGTGTCGCGTCTGCATCATCCCCATCATCATCATCACCATCATCGTCATCATAATCAGTCAATAAACAAGAGCACTCATTTCTAGCTCACCACTAGGAACTCGAGGCTTGGTGCATTGTAGAAGAAGTGCCACGTGCACGCGCACATTGCGGAGCCCAGACTCGGCAGCATGCCCCACGTCATCCCCTTCCACCGCTGGTTGCCAGTCACCTCGGCATACTTCCAGAATAGGCCCTGCGAGGGTGCATGTTGCGTGCATGAGCTGGTCGCCATCGGGTGCGCCATGCCCATGCGTGGTCCCACGCATGGTCGGGTGCCATGCGCGCATGCATGCGCAGCCAATGGTCGCACGCGAGGCTACATGCGCGTGCTGCATGCCACCTCTGCCTATCCCACCATGGCCGTCACCCATTCGACGACCGAGGAGACATGGATCGCCCAGGTCGGTAGCGACAGCGCGTTGGAAGGCTCCACCTCCATCGCCAGCGCGGAGCTGGATGGGATGAGCAGCAGCGCGGCAGCAGCCACCACTACGCCACCCTGCACCACCCATCGATCGCTGGTCGCTTGGCACTGCTCACGGGACCTGCCGCTGGTGCTGGCCCCGCTGCTGGTCGTGTGAGCCAGAGAGTGCGTTGCGTTGCCCCCTTGCCGCGCACGCACGGGACCGGCCAGGCTGCTGCGGCAGCAGCGAAGGGACATGCACGGCGTCATCGTGATAGTTTTCTCTGGAGAGCGGGGGGAGCGTTGGGAGCTCAAATTGTGTCCCACACTTTATCGACGATTCCCACCTTCTCGTTCGTCGAGCGCGCACACATTTTGTCGCTCAGCCTCAGCTTCACTCGGTCGTGCCTCGCCAGTAGACAGAGGCGCACGTCGGTTGCCGCTGGAGCAGCGATGGACGGTCCGTCCCAAGGGGGAGGGGGTCTCGTCCCTATGTTCCAGGCCAAGGCCAACCAGCGGCTTCAAGTGCGCGTGCATGCACGCCGGGGGCGGTCGCCGCAGGCGTTAGTGGCAGGGCGTTAGTGGTGTCGCGCCATGCACGCCCATGCGCCCATGCGCCCAAGTGTTCCTCTCACACACGCACGCACGCACACCCTGAACCACGCCAGGTGCTGCTAGACCGCAGCGCGCCTCACATCGTGGGTCGCTGGGTCGCTCTCGTTTGCATGGTCGCACTCTACGTTTTGCGCACCTGGTATCTGAGCGGCTTCTACATCATCACATACGGCCTGGGGATATACAACCTCAACCTGGTGCTGGGGTTCCTGACGCCAGTGTTCGGAGATGAGGGGCCAGTTCTGCCGACGAGTGGCGACGCGTCTGGCGAGTTCAAACCCTTCGTGCGGCGGTGCGAGTTGCAGGGCATATGTCGCGTGTTGCGTTGGCTGGCCATGCACACGCCGGCTGGCAGCCCCAGCCCCTAGGGCCTACCCTCCCACGCATGCATGCGTGGCACTGCATGGCGTTGATGCGCATGCATGCATGTCGCGCTCGTCACCCCGCTCCTGATCTGAGGATCCTCAAGCGCTCCCCTGATCTGCGCCCGGCCCCTTGTCACATACCAAAACTCCAGACTGCCAGAGATGAAGTTTTGGTGGTCGTCGACCAAGTCAGTCCTGGCGGGGTTTCTAATGACCTTCTTTAGCGTGTTCGATGTGCCCGTCTTCTGGCCCATCCTGCTCATGTACTGGTTCATCCTGTTCTTCGTGACCATGAAGCGGCAGATCATGCACATGATCAAGCACAAGTACCTGCCGTTCTCAATGGGCAAGAAGGTGGGTGGGTGCACGCGCGCACGTGCGTGCATCACAGGTGGGGGCGTACCGGCTGCACACACACACGTGCTTAGCACTCACACGTACCCCATCCACGTGCTTCCTCACCCATCCACACACTGTCCCACGCCCCGTATCGCCCCCTCCGCTGCTGCGCAGACGTACAAGGGCACCGGCAAGGTGGTCGCCAAGGACAGCAAGTGAGGATGAGGGCGCAGTTGCAGCGCCCGGGCTGCGCTGCCAGGCGCGCACGCGAGGCGAGGCCGCTGTTGGTTTGGTTGTGATGTAGACGCTGTAGTCGAGTTTTTCAAATGTGGAGTGTGCGTGGCATGGCATTTAATCAGGAGCAGCGCATCCATGGGGCATGCGGCGTCCATCGCACGCTGCTTACAACGGTCCGACGACTACCAACAGCGCTTACTAACGCGGCACCGAGGCTGCCGCTGCTTGCTCAGGGCTCGCGCAGCGCCGCCCACTTCCACTCGGGCTGCGCACCCCCTGCTGCTGCTGGGGCCGCACCACCGCCACCCGCACCACTGCTTCCGGGCGCGCCCGCCCCCGGCACCGGGTGCGCGCGCAGGTCGGCCGCGGTGGCAGTGTGCGCGGCCAGCCACGCGCCCAGCTCGCGCTGCAGCGTGCGCGCGTCGTCAAAGTGGCCGAGCGTCACGAGCAGCTCGGTCAGCTGGCCAGACTCTGACAGCTGGTCGGCGCTCGGGACGGTCTGCGTGTGCACAGGATGTGTGTGTGTGTGTGTGTGTTTGCCATGCCGTCATCGTATTGGCCGTCAGTCGTACGCAGGGGATCTTGCCACGGCCTTGCATGCGGTGGCCAAAAGTGTGCCTCGTGGCTCCCTCCCGAACCAACACACACACATATACACACACACACCTTGGTGAGCAGCTCGACCAAGGCAGCCTCCTCCTGCGGGCTGCCCTGCCGGATCTTGCCGCCCTTGGCCTTTCCGGCCTTTGGCTTCTTGTTGGCCTTGCGACCGCCCTGCGCACACACGCGTATTCAAGGGCAGTCGGTAAGTCCGTCCCCATCCAGCCATTCCCTCCCAATTGAAGAGCGAGCGATGCCGAGCTCTCTAAGCGAGGGTCCGACCCTTGGCCTTCTCGGCTTTTGGCTGCCCGGCCTTGCGCCCCGCCCCGCACGCGTTTATGTCCCACAACAGCAACGCAACGGCGACACCGTTCCAGAGGTCCGCACGAGAGCGTGCCTGTCAATAACGGGTGACCACGCGCCCTTCTGCCCCCCACTCACCCCCACCCCCACCCCCCCACCCACACCCACACGCACCTGCGTCGACGGCCCGCGGCTCGAGCTTGCAACTGTGTTGCCCACGTGCGTGTTGTCTGTGTACATCGACCTGCACATGGGTGATTACAGGTTCATTTTGGCACTGGACCTGCCCCATGCAGTAACTAACAGTAACATGGCTTTCCAGCGAAGACTACCTTCTAGTCCGACTAGTACCACTGCCTAGACCCAAGTCCAGTTATTGCTGTAACAATTACTTGTGAGGGGCGGTAGCTACCAGCCGGCTGCCTGTCAACGTGTAGTCCCAGAGCAAAAAGGATAGTTATTGTGCGACGCCTCCAAAATAGGCCATAACTGCTTCCAGGGGATAGGGGGGTCAAGCTTGCCAATCGACCGGCCCCATGGTTCCGTCCAAGTCCTGCGAGACGGGCCGTCTGGGTTTGGTCGTTTGGTCGTGGCTGTCGCCCTTCGCCCCCCCCCCTCCCGCTGCACCCACATGCCGGGCACATGCGCAATTTAATATCAGACGCGGTTGCGCGTGAGCCCCATGCAAACGAGAGCTGGACAGCCATGCACTTCCAGGCGGGGACCGTTGCAGTCAGCGCCAGTCGGCTCTGCCGGCTTGACTGGCCACAAGGCCACTACTGTGACCCTGAGGAAGGTCCTCTCCTATATGCTCCTTGCCAGACATGTCTCTCAGAGACCGCTGTTTGGGGTAGTCTAGTCGGCGGGAGCGGTAGTCTATCGGCCGGGAGCCGGCGGTACTCTAGTACTTAAGTGTGCTGGAGTATTGGCGGGTGTCTCTGGTAGAAGAGTAGCCTGCTTAGCTGGAAACCCCGTGTTACTGTTACTGCGGTTGCGCGTAGGAGAGAAAGAGAGAGGGAGAGGGAGAAAGAGAAAGAGAGAGAGAGAAAGATAGGGGGAGAGAGAGAAAGTGTGTGTGTGTGAGAAAGAGAAAGAGAGGTGACAGAGTTTCTAGAGAGTGAAAGAGATCAACATGCGTGAACGCGCACCCACATTCCGGTCATGAGCGAGTTGATGTCGGACGCGGCGTCGTCGTCGCGCTGCCCGCCCACGCCCTCCTCTGCATCCGCTGCAAACACCGCTTCCATTGCTGCGCGCTTGCCGCGGACCTGATCGTGTGTGTGCGTATGTTTTTTGTGTGTGTGCACGATGTCGCCGTTATCTATGCAACGATGTGGGAATGGAGTGCATGCGCGTGTCTGTGTGTGTGTGTGTGTGTGAGTGTGTGCGCGTGCATGTGTGTGCGTGAGTCTGTGTGGGTGTGCGGACGAAGGCAAGAGCACAAACGCACACGCACACGCATACGCACACGCACACACACACTCACCTCTGCCAGCCGTGCGCCATACTTTCCCAGCCGCTCCACAGCCTCCCTGCAATCTGACAGCAACCCTGCTGCCGCCGCCGCCGCTCCTGATGCGACAACATGGGATGGGGGCGAGTGATGAGAGGGTAGTGCTGGCGGGTTGAATGTATGCACGTGTGTGTGTGTGTGGTGGTGGGGGGGGGGCGTGTGTCTGTGTGTATCTGTATCATATCCGGCAACTACAGAGTCCAGCAGGACGGGGACTGCGCTGCCGCGCACGCACACGCACACACACACACGCGCGCGCACACACACACTCTCACACAAACATGCCCCCCCCTCCCCCACGCGCAGCCTGTGCCTTACCCGGCGCAACCACCGAGTCCAGCAAGTCGGGGCGGCGCGCCGCCGCGCACGCGTGCGCCGCGAGGCGCCACTCGCGCGCGGGGCCTGCGAGGAGGGCGACCGCTGAGTCGACGTCCCTCACGTGGTCGAGCAACACCTACAGGAGAGAGAGATGAGTGTGTGTTTGGGGGGGGGGGAGGGTGTTCGTGGTGCGTGTCAGGGCACAGGGGCCCCGCCGCCGCTGCTGGCCGCGCACGTGCTCTTGCACAACCGACACAGCAAGCGCGTGCGTCTCTGACGCACACACACACACACGCACACACACACACACACACGCACGCACACACCTGCGCCGCCGCCGCCGGCTGCGCGAACGCGAGCTCCTGGGCCACCGACACGGCGAGCGTGTGCGTCTCTGCCGGGCTCTGCTTCAGCCGCGCCGCCATGACAAACACGGAGCGCCACGAGCCTGCGCACACATAGAAGGGCGGGGGGGGGGGCTTAGTGTGGCAAACGCGCCTTATTTGGTAACATGCGAGTTGCGAGGGCCAACGGCTCCACAACATACACCTACTTGAGACCCTTTTGGTGCCTATTGCAACACTCAGTGCCACAGGACACAGCAGCTGCTGGCGGGCATCCATCAACATCGCCAACATCACGACCAGGCCACCACCCTCGTGACCATCAGAGCACACGCCCACACCCACACAGCGTACCTGCATCCCTGTATGCCTGCAGCGCCTTGGCGTATTGCCGCGCGCCAACGTACGCAACAGCCGCATCCTCGTGCTTGCGCTCACCCACGAGCACGTCGCCATACGCGTCGAGCACGCGCGCGGAGCAGCTGTGTGCGTGCGTATGGTGCGTATGTGTGTGTGTGTGTGTGTGTGTGTGTGTGCGTGTGTGGCGGGGGGGGGGGGGCAGCGCACGGGAGGGGGGGCAGAGATGGACGTGTTTGGTTACTCCAGGTTGGTTGTGTTCAGCCCGGCACAGCATCAAGCATTTATGCTAGGCTACCAACCTGCGGGCGGCGGCGTCTCCGGTGCTGACGGGTCCTACCAACCACCCGACAACCAGCAACCAGCCACGGTCTTAGGCAACCAACCAACCAACAAAGCAGTCAACCAATCGAACACCAACCGTCCTGGGGGCAGTGTCGTCGCCGGCGGCGGCGGCGGCAGCGGGTCCTAACCACCAACTGACAACCAGCAACCAACCACTGTCCTAAGACTTCTTAGTTGCTGAAATAGCCTTAATTCGGGCAGAATACGCGCACTTTTTCCCGATTACATTACGCGCGGTAGAATTCGATTCACGTCCCACCCTTCCGAACTTAGGTTCCTTATACCCCAATATAGGGGACCTTTAATCAGGGGCGCCATTGCTTGAGCCTGTGGCACGTCGCTGCTGCTCGAAGTTGCTAATTTCGGGCAGCGAGCGGTGGCGGGCCAAGCCCTGATGGCGGGCTTCGTCACCGATGCCCTACGAGCGCGATGTCGTCCCCCCGTCCCTCCGGCGGGTACAAGGTACCGAAGGAATTTTAACGGAAGGCTGTGACCGTTTCTGGCACCATCGGAGCCTGGGAGGGGCGCATGGGGTGGGAAAGTGTGGGAAGGCCAATTTTGCCAATTTTGCATAGGATTTTGCCTTTTGGGGGCAAAATCTGTGCTTGTCCCCAATGCAAACAGTGGTAATGATGTCAAATGGAGTTGCCCTTTGGAACAGAGCTTCATATATGTCTTGTTGTTCGCCTCAAGAAGTGGGCGGGGCTTATCTCCGGGGGGGCCATGTTTTTTTTGAATTTGAAAATACTTGGCGCCAGTTTTGAATTTCCACCATGTTTGAGCCCTCCTAGCAACCGCCAAGATTCGAATTTGAAAAAAATAAGACCATCAGTAGGTAGCCTGAAGTATCAGCTTTCCAACATGCCCATTTTCGTCTCATGGCACTGAGTGTGGCAGCCGTGGCATGCATGAAAAAACGTAAAAAAAACGTGCCCGAATTCGGGCAAATGGCCCATATACTAACACTAGACAACCAACCAACCAACAACCAAAATAATCAACCAACTATAAAGAAAGAACCAACCTGGGGGCGTCGTCGTCAGTGGTACCGGCCGCGGCAGCGGCGCTGACGGGCCCACACAGCGCGAGCAGACTGCGCAGCAGGCCCTTCTCGGTCGCGAGCTGAGGGTGTGCGTGCGTTTGTGTGTGTGGGGGGGGAGGCTGCGTGAGGCAGTGTGTGTGTGGGGCGTGTAAGCGTTTCATGAGATGGCAGCACGTGTAGGAGCGATTGTGTGCGTGTTGGATGTGCGGAGGGATGGGTGCGGAGGGGTGCGGGAGGAGCGAGGGAGTGTGTACGTGCGTGCGCATGCGTGTGTGCGTGTGCGTGTGTGTGTGGGGCGCGGCACGGTATACGTATACCGTGTATACCGTATGTATACCGTGACGGTATAAATACCGTATACGGCGGGATGTAAACCGTATACAGCGATTTTCGGACGGCAAGTAAAAGGCGTAAAGGCTCCAACTCCCTTGAAACTGCATGGATTTTGACGATTCGACTTGCATTGGACACATAATGACAAGGACTATCCAGAACAATGCTTAGATGCAGCATGGGGTGGAGGGAAGAATATGGTGTTTGCATGAGGCGCAGGGACGCTCCGGCTGCCATCCAGTGAGAAACAACTAGTTGTGTGTTCCCTCTAAACCAAACATAGCAAAGTCAGCTGGTTCGAGTAGATTTGTGATGCCCATCATGTCAGGCATCCGAATCCACCGCTCCCATCTCAAGCGGATCAAGGAATCAAGGGTATACACGCATACCCTTGCATACGGTATACGTTATACGGTATTACACGGTATACGGGCCCACGTAACGGTATACTGCCGTGCCCTATGTGTGTGTGTGCGTGCATGCGTGTGTGCGCGAGTGTGTGTGCACGCTTGTGCGTGTGTTTGTGCATGGGCCCCTTTTCCACCTTGAGGCACGCGGCAAAGTGCTGCGCCTCCCCAGCCGCATACAAGCTTGCCAGCGCCGGTGCCCACCGCCCCAGATGCACATCAATCGCGTGGTGCCTCAGGTGGCGGTCACCCACGGAGCGGAATCGCGCCAGCTGGTCCAGGTACTCTCCCGGGTCGCGCGGGGACGCGGACGCGACCATGTAAGCGAGGGGGAGCTCGTACCTGAATTCAGGGTTCAGAAGGGGGTTCAGGGCTTAAGTTGGGGTGGAGTGGGGGGGTGGGGTTCAGGGTTGTAGTTGAGGGTCTCATGGGGTCGCGCGGGGAGGCCGAGGCGACCATGTAGGCGAGGGGGAGCTCGTACCTGAATTCGGGGTTCAGAAGGGGGTTCAGGGTTTTAGGTGGAGGAAATGGGGGATCGCGCGGGGAGGCGGAGGCGACCATGTAGGCGAGGGGGAGCTCGTACCTGGTTTGGGGGGGTCGGGTATACAGCAGAGAGAGAGAGCGTGTGTGTCTGTGTGTGTGTGTGTGTGTGCACGTGTGTGCATGTGGCCGTGCGTGTGCGTGCATGCAAGCAAGCAAGCATGCGTACGTGTGCGCGTGTGCCCCAAGCCCCTCACATTCCGAGCGCCACGCGGCACAGCTCGCCAGCGTCAACGTGGTGCCCGAGTGTGTGCGTGTGTGTGTGTGTGTGTGTGTGTTCCACCCCAAGCCCCTCACTCACATTCCGAGCGGCACGCGGTACAGCTCGTCGGCGTCAACGTGGTGCCCGAGTGTGTGCGTGTGTGTGTGTGTGTGTGTGTGTGTGTGTCCCACCCCAAGCCCCTCACTCGCATTCCGAGCGCCACGCGGTACAGCTCGTCGGCTTCAACATGGAGCAGCAGGTGCTTGAGAGCTGCGTCAGCGACGGCGTCTTTGGCAGCAGCCTGCATGCACACACCGAGCGTCATGATGATGGTGCCATTTTTCAGGCAGACAGCGGATGTACATCGGCTGGCCCGCTACGATGATGCTGAATTTTGCAGTCGAGTGTGACGTTGTTGACCAAGACCTTGACACTTGCTTGACCGTGACACTTGACCTCGACACTTGACGTAACCTTCTCTCCCCGTGCGCCAGTAACGCCCTTCCCCCAAACCACTTTCTGAACTAGCTGTTCCCCCAGGGCTCACTTAGCCGGAGTGACACGGGACGAAGACACGGTGAAGTTGCAGCAGTTTGTCTTCTCTTTCACTCGTGTCTCGCCCGACCAGGCAACACACACTCACACACACACACACATGCACACACACACACAAACACACATACACACACGCACACACCTTCTTCCCGTCGCCCGCCGCGGCCGCTGCCAGGCCCTCCTCCTTGGCCGCCTTCACGCACGCAAGCGCACCATCCAGCCTGCGCACAGACAGAAGGGGTTTGAATTTCAAACAAAAATCAAGTTAACTGCAGCGAGCGCAGCGTCTGGCCAGCGCGAGAGGTTCGAACTTCAAATCTCAAACCACAAACAAGCGGCCGCTGCCAGCCCCGCGTCTTGCGTCGCCTTAACGCACTCAAGCGAAGGGTTTAAATTTCAAATTTCAAATCAAACAAAATGCGCAACATCCACCCTGGGAGGGGGGGAGGGGGTTCATAATCCGAGTTTCAAATTACAAACAAAAACTGCCGCGGCCAGCCTTGACGCATGCAAGCGCGGCACGTAGCCTGCGCGCAACCAACTTCAAATCATTGCTGATCGTTGTTGAGCATCTTTGACGATGATGATGGATATCACAGTCTGTGTGACACCAGTAATGATGTCGAGACCCGTGTCGGCGTTAGCGCCCGACACATGGGACTCAGTTTCAGGCTGAAACTGGCTGGCAACCTGGTAGGGGTGAGGGTAAACCCGGTAAAGCCCCACATGCATACATCTTTATAAAATCGAGAACACGCGCGACAACAGCCGATAGAGTAACAGACAACAACGACAACAACAATCGCCCTCAGGGCCTGAGCCTCCCCACCTGCGCGCGTTGCACCGCGCGTCGTACGTCGCGACGACCGAAACGAACGCGTCGCCCCTCCTCCCTCACCCCCAAGTACACAAGTAGCCGGCCTGGTAAGGCTCCCGTACAGCTTCTCAGTGGGAATTGGAACAAAATGTAATGTTACCGCCCAGAGGCCTCCTCACCTTCGTGCGTCGCACCGTGCGTGGCACGTCGCAACCACTGTAACGTACGCGTCGCCTCCCCTGGCCGACGCCTCGACCGCCGCCCGGAGGCCCTCGCAGAGCGCGTCGACCTGTGCGTGTGTGTGTGTATATGTGTGTGTGTGCTTGTGTGTGCGTGTCTGTGCATGTGCGGCATTATTCAGGCGCCTTTTGGTCACCTGCTATTCGTGCGGAATTTCAATGCACGGATTAGACCCGTAAAATTTGCCGGGGTGTGTTAGCTGGCAAGAGCTAATGCAGGTATTGCCGTTGCATGCCGCGATTGATGGAGGATGTATGGATGTGGGTGCGCTTTGATGGAGTATGGATGGATGGATGCATGCGTGTGCGTGTGTACGTGCGTGCATGTGTGCACCGCCACGCACGAACCTTCTTCTCGAGTGGCACGTCCGACGGCGGCTGTCGTGGCACGTCCGCGCCGCCGCCGCCGCCCGCGCGTGTCGACCCGGCGGCCTGCGGTGCATTGGCGATGAGTTCATTTTGATCGGGCCAAGCTGAATAAATGTCGAAGACACGGCGCGAGTGAGGCGCCGCCGCCGCCTGCGCGCGTCGACCCGGCGACCTGCGGTGCATTCGGAATGCATTGATTCTGACCTCGCGAGGCAGCCCCCTCAAACCCACGCCCTGAGGGGGTGCATACTGTAAGCTGCAAGCTGCAAGCTGTTAGCTGCAAGCTGCAAGTGTAAACTACACGGTGTGCGCCCTCGACGCCGTCTGCAGCTGCCAGCCCCGCGATGCTCGCGTGCACGCCGCCCAGGGGATCAGGGGCAGGAGCAGAGAGCTACCAGAAATGCTAAAAACAGAAGGAAAAAAACGCACCCACAGACCTACACCCACACCCACGCACCTCTACGCCCTCGCCTCCGTCTGCGTCTGCTGACAGCCCGGCGATGCTCGCGTACACGCCGCCGGGGGCGACGACGCTGCCGGGGCGCAGCGCAAAGAGCAGGTCACAGAGGTCGGTGGGCCTGGGGACAGCCTGCATGTATGCGTGTGTGCATGTGTGTGTGTGTTTGTGTGAGAGAGAGAGAGAGAGAGAGAGAGAGGGTAAGAGAGACAGAGAGAGAGAGAGAGGGTAAGAGAGAGAGAGAGACAGAGAGAGAGAGAGAGGGAGGGCACGATGACATTCCCGGGGCGCAGCGCAAAGAGCAGGTCGCAGAGGTCGATGGGGCTGGGGACGGCCTGTGATACAGAGAGAGATAGCGAGAGTGAGAGAGGGTGCGTGTGTGTGTGTGTGTGTGAGAGAGGGTGAGAAAGATGAGAGAGAAAGAGAGAGAGGGAGGGGGGGGAGGGAGGAGGCCAGCGAGCGAGCGAGCGAGAGGGGGGGGAGAGATAGAGAGAAAGAGAGGGTAAGAGAGAAAGAGAGAGAGAGAGAGAGAGAGAGAGAGAGAGAGAGAGAGAGAGAGAGAAAGAGCGCAATAGAGAGAGCGCGCGCAAGAGAGAGGCGTGGCGACGCTCCCGGGGCGCAGCGCACAGAGCAGGTCGCAAAGGTCAGTGGGCCTGAGACGGTCTGAGGGACATATATACACACACACACACACACGCACACACCTTCACCAGCAGCGGCAGGTCGTCAAGCAGCTGCGGCCAGTCAAGCAGACACACACACACACACACACACACACCTTCACCAGCAGCGGCAGGTCGTCAAGCAGCTGCGACCAGCGAAGCAAACACACACACGCACACACACGCGCACACATGCACACGCACACACACACGCACACACACACACCTTCACCAGCAGCAGCAGGTCGTCAAGCAGCTGCGGCCAGCCAAGCACACACACACACACACCTTCACCAGCAGCGGCAGGTCGTCAAGCAGCTGCGGCAAGCCAAGCA
>VFSX01000078.1:281059-336059 GCA_016618255.1 Chlamydomonas sp. UWO 241 | reverse complement strand
CGCATTTTGTTGTTGTTGCAGAAATCGATTCACACCCCACCCTGTCGAACCGAGGTTCCTTATAACCCCCTCCAGCGCCGTCTAATCAGGCAGTCCCATAGCTTGAGGCTGAGTGGGGCCCATGCGGTGGCTGGGTGTGGCTAGGCAAGGGATTCAGCCGCAGCATCAGAGCAGCCTGGGCGCTGAATGTAGCTGCCGGGCGCGAGCTGTGTGGAGGGTTTGGGGATTGGGGAATAGGAGGGCTCCTACGGCACTCCTCGAGCCTAAATGCAGACTTTCACAAACACGCACGCGTGCACGCTGTTTTTTGAAGCTAGACAAGGGATTCAGCCGCCGCATCAGAGCAGCCTGGGCGCTGAGTGTAGCTGCCGGGCGCGAGCTGTGTGGACAGTGATTTCCGTTTCAGGATATTTGATTAATTCCTCCACAGCCGGATTTTGCTTTGACCGTGTTGACCGTTGACCTCCAATTGACCGGTTGTCCTCATACATAGGTCATTTGAAAGCTGTTGACGTGCTCTGTCTGGCGGGCTTGTCAGACTAGTAATCCATTGCATGGGTTGAGCTGTGTGCAAGGTCAAAGTACAGCCGGAATACAGCCAAATGGCTGCGTAGAGCCGAAAACGAAGTCACTGCGTGTGGGCAGTGGAGGGTTTGGGGCTTGGGCACTCCTAGGGCCTAAATCGAGTTGGAGTTTTTTTTAAATAAATAGGGTTTTAACCCTTAGAGCCCCCCACCCCCCACCTGGGCGAGGAACACGGTGTAGAGGTGCGATTTGCGCGTGGTGTAGAGCAGCGCAGGGCCGCCCGCCCCGCCCGTGCGCACGGCGAACGACGTGACGCCTGCAACAGCAGCACAGAATGTGTGTTTGGGGTTTGGGGTTTGAGGTTTAAGATTGAAGGGTTCAGGGTTTGGGGTAAAGGGCTAAGGGTTGAGGGTCCAATGTTTGGGGTTTGGGGGTTAAGGGTGATGGGTTAAGGGTCAATGGTTGAGGTGGTTGAGGGTTGAGGGTTGAGGGTAAATGGCTTATGGTTGAGGGTTTAGGATGGGTTCAGGGTTCAGGGTGACGCCTGCATCCGCAGCGCATCGGCACATCGGTGGGATGCGTAGGAGCAAACAGCCCTACCACATGCCCAACGCCTCAGGCGGCGCCTTCACTTGCGCGGACCAGGCGGCGCCTCAGGCGGTCGGAGCGCCTTAAAAGCCGCCAACCGACCGCCTTGGGCGCCCGCCACCGCCTGAGGCGCACCCCTGACTGCCTCGGGCGTTGTGACCGCATTCACTTGCGCGCCTCAGGCGTTGGGATTTGGGTAGGTCAGGTCAGGCAGTGACCCCTGGGAAGGAGTCCCGTAAGTATTACAGTTACAGTTACATCGGCTTTCCAGCAAAGACTACCTCTAGTCCTATTACCACCGCCTAGACCCAAGTCCAGTTCTGGCCCTAACAATTACTTGTGAGGGGCGGTAGCCACCAGCCGGCTGCCTGCCAACGTGTAGTCCCAGAGCAAAAAGGAGAGCTATTGTGCGACGCCTCCAAAATAGGTCCTAACTGCTTCTAGGGGATAGGGGGTCAAGTGGCGCTTGCCAATCTACTTGACCGCCGTGGTGGAGGGGCCGGCGCCTGAGGGGCAGCCGGACCGTACACCACGGCTCTCCACCCGACCCTATCCTGAGCACGCTCAAACGCAGTGTCCGAAAAAGTCTTCCAATCAGAACGAGTGCCACTAGTTTCGCCTAGCTGCTGAATCAGTAGCTTAAGAAAATAGTGTCGGGAGGAGGCTGGAGGCCGGCCTTGCTGCCGAGCCACATCCATTGTGCAGTCAAAAGTCGTACGAGGAAGACGAGAAGCCGTAATTATTGTTTTAACAATAATAACGGGATCCGGCTCGAGCAACTTTGACCGCTCACGCCAGGCGCATTACATAGCGGGTGTCCACGCAACGCATGCCGTTGTGCTGCTCTCGGCGACACCTTCCCAACGCATCCCCCCGTGCCCTCTCCCACCAAGTGTGGGGTGGTTACCTGGGAAACGAGAAATCCGGCCCGGAGCGATGCACGGCATGCAGGTGGATCACTGAGGTCAAGTGTGGATGGTTGAGTGTTCAAAGCTCCACGGAGACGACCCTACCACAGCCTCATTGTCTGATCCGCGCAAGTTAATGCGGTCATAACGTTTGAGGCGGTTGGGGGTGCGCATCAGGCGGTGGTGGGCGCTTAAGGCGGTCGGCGTGGCGCCTGAGGCGGTCGGGATGACGCCTGGGGCGATCAGGGCTGTGCCTCAGGCGACGCCTGAGGCGGTCGGCGCGCCTGAGGCGCCGCCTGATCCGCGCAAGTTAAGGCGTCGCCTGAGGCGCCGCCTCAGGCGTTGGGAATGTGGTAGGACGAGGCACCCTCCGGTGCCTCGCCTGCCGCAGGAATACGAAAGCGAGGCGGTCATCGGATCAAAGGAGGTGCAGGGGGCAGGCAGGGAGCAGCAAACGCACACACACACGCGCGTGCACACAGGCGCACACACGCGCGTGCACACACGCGCGTGCACACACACACGCATGCATGCACGCACACGCACACACACACACGCACACACACACACGGTGGGCTATGCGGTGGGCTAGAGGATGAGGCACACATGATATTTTAAGTGCCCTGCCTATGAAGAGGCACGGGTGCGGGCCCATAGCTTATTTCGGTTGATCCCTCGCCCCGAGGAGGCCGATTTAGATGAGCGTATGCAGGGGTTTATGAATCCTTGGCAAGGCCAGGAGAACCCCAGGTTCTGGCACGAGATGGCTGACTTCCTTGTTGCCTGCTTTAAGACACGCACCGCGTGCACAGCAAATATGATGGCAGATGGCATGCTAGGAGTCTACTTTTGACAGCTGCCGGTCTCTTTCCTAGGGTCTAATGCGCCATCAAAGGAGTCCGACGGACTGTAAAATCGACCACGCACGCACGCACACACACGCACACACGCATGCACGCACACACACACACACACACAAACACACACACACACACACACACACACGCACGCGCACGCGCACGCACGCAAGCACGCACACGCATACACGCACAGAAACATGCACACGCACACATTACAAACGCACGCACGCACCAGCAGCCACCAGCGACGCGCCCCAGAAGAGTGCCCCGGACTCGGAGAGCCCGATGAGCAGTGGGTGCTGCTGTGTGCATGTGTGTGTGTGTGTGTGTGGTGTGTGTGTGTGCGTGTGTGTGCGGGTGGATGCGTGTGTGTGTGAGTGTGTGTGTGTGTGTGTGCGTGTGTGTATGTGGGCGCAGTTGTTTGCAGTGGAGGAAAGGCAGCTGCAAGCAGCAGCAGCAGCAGCAGTAGCAGCAGCAGCAGCAGCGGGTTGGCCAGACCCTCCGCCACTTCCCCGCCCACACGCACACACAGATGACAGCTAGGGGTGTAATTCTGACAGCTGATGGTCTCTTCTCCAGGGTGCACAGGCACAGGTCTAATACCCACGCCAACACAGGCACCTGACGGACAACACACACACACACACACACACACATCCACACCTTTGTGCTGAGGGTGCGCGGCAGCAGCGGCACGGCCGCGACCCACGAGCAATGCGACGGGCGGTCAGACCCCCCCCCCAACACACACACACACATGCATGCACGCGCACACAAACATGCACACCTTTGTGCTGGAGGTGCGCGGCAGCAGAGGCACGGCCGCGACCCACGGGCACAGCATGGGGAGCGTGTCGCCAGCACCGGCCGGCGCCACCACGCCACCGCCGCCGCCGCCGCGCAGCGGGGCAGCAGCAGCAGCAGCAGCAGCAGCAGGCGCGTGCGCGGTGTACGTCGACACACGCCCGCCGTCCCCATGCAGCACGGCACAGCCAGCCTGCGTGCCGTGCGCCACGAGCGCGACTACGCGGAACCCCGCGCGCGCGGGGCCCCGCTGCGCCGCGCGCGTGCCGCGCGCGCCCCACCACGGGGGTGAGGAAACGGCGCTGCCGGTCGCCGCCTCGTGCTCTGTGCGTGCGTGGGTGGGTGTGTTAAGAAGAATGAGGGAGAGTGGGAGGGAGAGAGGGATATGGAAAGAGAGAGGGAGAGAGAGGGAGGGAGGGAGGGGGGGGGGAGAGAGAGGGAGAAAGAGGGAAAGAGAGAGAGGAGGGGAGAGGGGGGGAGAGATGGAGCGCCGCGCGCGCGCCATTACGCGGGTGAGGACATGACGCTGCCGGCCGCCGCCTCGTGCTGTGTGTGTGTGTGTGTGTGTGTGTGTGTGTGTGTGCGTGCGCGTGTGAATGTGCATGGGTGCGGGTGAGGGAGAGGGAGAGGGAGGGGGCGAGGGAGAGGGGGGGAGAGGGAAAGAGAGGGTCTTCTTCATGCCCTTGCCGAGTGGGGCCTGGTGCCAGGCAGGTGCCAGGCAGGCGCCAAGCAGGTGCCAGGCAGGCTCACGCAGAGGGCGGATGTTGCAGGTGGACGTTGAGCCAACACCCACCTGGGGGGCCGAGCAGCTCCAGCTCAAAGAGGAGGTCCCCAGCTGCAGGGTCGTCTCCGAGGCGCGCTACACAAGTGGCGTGTGTGTGTGTGCGTGTGAGTGTGTTTGTGTCTGCGAGTGTGTCTGCGTGTTTGTCTGCGTGTCTGTTTGGGTGTCTGTATGTGCGTGTGTTTGTGTGCACAGGTGGCGTGTGTGAGTGTGTGTGTCTGCGTGTGTGCGTGCGCGTGCGTGTGCGTGCACGCCTCAGCTGGAGGCCTGCACGCACGCACGCAAAGGAGGGCAGGTGCATATACACACGCACGCGCCAGTGGGGCCTGGACGGCCCAAGGAAGCAATGCACGCAACGCACGCACCGCACGCATCAATTCGAAGTGCAAGCAGACCCACGCCAAAGCACACCAAAGCCAAAATCTCACACAGGGCGCACAGCATGCACATCACGCACAGCACGCACCAGAGGGCGACGCGCGCGCGAGCAGGCGCGTGGGCTGAGCAAGAACGCAACGCACGCAACAACGCAACAACGCAACGCATGCAACGCACGCATCAATTTGAAGTGCACACAAACCCGCGCCAAAGCACACCAACACAGAAATCACACACAGCGCGCACAGCATGCACAGCACGCACAGCACGCACCAGAGGGTGATGCGAGCGCGACAAGGCGAGTGGGAGCGAGCCACGCGAGCGCGCGCAGCACATACAGCATACACATCACGCAGATCACGCAGATCATGCACAGCACGCACAGCACGCACAGCACGCACAGCACACAGCACGCAAGGCAAAGCGCGTGATCGCACAGCACGCACAGCACGCAAGCTCGCACAGCAGAGCGCGCACCATACCCACCAGAGGGTGACGCGAGCGCAAGCAGGCGCGTGGGCGGAGCAAGAACGCAACACACGCAAAGCACGCATGAATTCGAAGTGCACGCAAAACCACGCCAAAGCACATTCAAGCACACACCAGACGGCGACGCGAGCGCGAGCAGGCGCGTGGGCGCAAGCCACGCGAGCGCGCGCACGGCGCGGCCGCCAGCCAGGCGCGCGCACGGCTGTGGGGCCCCGCCCTCGGCTGTGCCTGCGGAAACAGACTCCACGACAGACTCCACGCGAGGCACCCACGGCTCGAGCGCGGCCGCGGCTGCAGCCCCGCGCGGCCCCGCCTGCCCGCCGCGTGCCTCCTGCGGGGCGGGTGGTGGTTGATTTCACAGCTGTGGGAGTACTGCAGTACGACGCACGCTACACACACACACACACACACACACACACACCTGCTCCTCGTCCAGCGTCTCCTCCCAGAGATTGGCCTCCGCGATCGAAAAGAGGCACACACACACACACACACACACACACACACGTTCACGCTCACACGCTCACACGCGCACACGAACACACGCATGCGCGCACACACACACACACACCTGCTCCTCCTCCAGCGTCTCCTCCCAGAGATCATCCTCCACACTCAAAAAGAGGCATAGCGCACCGTCCGCGGTCGCAACAGCAATGCGCTCGTCCTCGCAAGTGTGGGAGGAGCTGATCGCGACGGCCGCAGCGGGCGCAGGGAGGCGCGCGCGTGCGGAGCACATGGGGGGAGGCACCTGGTGTGTGTGGTGAGGGGGGAAGGGGCGTGTGTGTGTGTGTGTGTGTGTGTGTGTGTGCGTGCGTGTGCGTGTGTGTGTGTGTGGGAGAAGCTGATCGCAACGGCCGCGGCGGGCGCGGGGAGGCGCGCGCGCGCGGAGCACATGGGGGGGGGGCACCTGGTGTGTGTGTGTGTGCGTGAGAGAGAGAGCGAGCCTGTGTTTATGTGTGGGTGGGTGTGCGCGAGAAGCTCGTTGGGGGAGGTACCTGGTGTGTGTGTGTGTGCGTGTGTGTGTGTGTGTGTGTGTGTGTGAACACGGGGAGGCGCGTGTGCGTGGATCACATGGGGGGCGGCACCCGGTGTGGGTGCGTGTGGAGGGGTGTGTGTGTGTGTGTGTGAGAGAGAGAGAGAGAGGGAGAGAGCATGTGCGTGTGCGCGCAGAACACATGGGGGCAGCACCTTTTGCGGGGTGTGGGAGGGAGAGATGTGTGTGTGTGTGCGTGCGTGTGCATGTGCGCGCGTGCGGACCACATACGAGGCGACAACTTTGCGGGAGCAGGTGTGTGTGTGTGTGTGTGTGTGTGCATGCACGTGTGCGCATGGATCACATCAGGCGCGGCACCTGGCGTGTGTGCGTGTGTGTGCGTGCGTGTGCGTTCGCGTGTGTGCGTGCGTGTGCGGGGATGCACGCGCGAGCGGAGCACGTCGACAGCGGCAACTTTCGTATGAGCTGGATGAGTATGAGTTGGATGAGTATGAGTTGGCTGTCCGGATGGCCGCCCCTTCAGGACGTTAGCATCCGATCCGGACCTGTTTGAACGGCCCTGGTTGCTCGTGAGGCAGCTCTTACCTTGGCGTGCGCCAGCGGGGTGAGCAGCAGCGCGTCTCCATCCACCACGACGGCGGTGCCTCGGTCGCTCACGCACCTGCGTGTGTGTGTGTGTGTGTGTGTATGTGTGTGTGTGTGTGTGCGTGTGTGCGTGTGCATGTGCGTGTGCGTGTGCGTGTGCGTGTGCGTGTGCGTGTGCGTGTGTGTGTATGTGTGTATGCGCTTTGAGAAAACACCCGCCCCCAACTCTCCAGTCACCCGATCAGCGAAGCGTGCCGAGCGAAGCAGGGGCGAACAGGGCTTACTCAACCTCCAACCCTTGGTCACGCACACCTGTCCCAAACAAATGCGAGGCGCTCGTAGCCCCCGCCAGTGTTCTCCTTAGCGCCCCCGCAGCCCCCGCAGCCCCCGCTGCGGGGGCGAAACGGGAAATCTGGGGGGAAACTGCGGGGGCGAAGAGCGGGAATTTCGCTCCAAAAAGTTTGAAAATCGGCAATTTTCACACTTTTTCGCAAAAAAAGTCTACAGGGGCAATTCGGCATGTCCCCTCCAATGTTACGGGGGCAAACAGGACATTCTCGGTTTCCTTAAGGACACCACTGGCCCCCGCCCAACACAACGTGCAGCGTGCCGGGCGCGGTGTCGTCCCACACGAGGCAGGAGCGACCTGGTTAATAAAAAAAAGCTATTAAGGCCCTTCCCACACTAGCTTGTACCAAATTGGTGCCACATTTGGAGGCACCCCAAAACGGCCCCCACGCGTTACCCCCGATTGCACATGGCCTGCACACGCTATTATAAGGTTGTGCCGCGCGATGTAGGCATCCAGTTGGGCTGCTGAGGTGCGGGGCAAGTCATTAGTCGCCAGCTCGGGGCCATGCCGCGCCGAGGGGCCATCTCCGCGGCCCCGCCCTCCCCCGCGACGTGCAGCTGCTCCTGCATGCGCGTAAACTTTCTTGCTCAGGAGGTAAGTGCATCCGTGCACCGTGGGCACCACACGACCCGTTTCAAAACTGTGTTTTTGGGTCGTGGCACCAAACCATGCACTTTTGGTACGAAATAGCCTGGGAAGGGCCTAAAACCCTGTATACAACGCACACCTGTCCCACACAAACGCGAGGCGCTCGAAGCCCCCGCTCGACACGAAGTGCAGCGTGCCGCTCCCCCTCCCCCCAGCACACACTCGCGTACCACGCCTGGTTAGAAAAAATACAAAAACGAAAAAAGAAAAGAAAACTAAAAACTAAAAAAACTGTCCCACACAAACGCGAGGCGCTCGTCGCCCCCGCCCGACACGACGTGCAGCGTGCCGCCCCCCCCCCCTCCCAGCACACACTCGTGTACCACGCCTGCCGTGGTATCGTCCCACCCGAGAGGCAGGGGCGGCCCGGCTGAAAACAGTAAAAAATGCATTAAAAAATGCTTGTGGTTAAAATACAAAAAACGCTGGCCCACACACCTGTCCCACACAAACGCCAGGCGCTCGTAGCCCCCGCCCGAGACCACATGCAGCGTGCCGGACGCGGTGTCGTCCCACACTAGGCAGGGCGGCCGGCCGTAGCGCCGCCCCTGCTTGAGGTACCAGTGCCAATTGGAGCGGTGCCAGAGCTGGAGGGACCTGTGTGTGTGAGTGCGTGTGTGTGTGTGTGTGTGTGTGTGTGTGTGTGTGTGCGTGCGTGTGTGTGTGTGCATGTGTGTGCGTGTGCGTGTGTGTGTGTGCATGCGTGTGCGTGTGTGTGTGTGTATGTATGTGTATGTATGTGTGTGTGTGTGTGTGCGTGTGTGTGTGTGTGTGTGTGATGTACCAGTACCAATTGGAGCGGTGCCAGAGCTTGAGGGACCTGCTTGTGTGCGAGAGAGGGTGTGTCTATCTATCTTTCTCTCTCTAACTGTGTGTCTCGTTTTTTGTTTCTGTGTGTCTCTGTGCCTCTCTGTGTCTGTGTGTGCGTGTGTGAGAGTGAGGTACCAGTGCCAGTTGGAGCGGTCCCAGAGCTGGAGGGACCTGCGTGTGTGTGCATGTGCACGTGTGTGTGTGTCTATCTATCTGTCTCTCTCTCTAAATGTGCATATCCTTTTGTGCCTCTCTGTGTGTGTACGCGTGTGCGTGTGTGTGTGTGTGTGTGTGCGTGCGTGCGTGTGTGCATGTGTGCGTGTGTGTGTGTGTGCATGTGTGTCTGTGTGTGTATATGTGTGTGTATGTGTGTGTGTGTGTGTCAGGTACCAGTGCCAGTTGGAGCGGTGCCAGAGCTGTAGGGACAGGGTTCGGGTTTAAGGGTTTCAGGGCTAAAGAGTTGAGATATAAAGTTTTAGGGTTGGGAGCTGCACCAGACCTCGAGGGACCTGCGTGTGTGTGGGAGAGTGTGTGTGTGCGTGTTTGTGTGCGTGTGTGTGAGCGTGTATGTGTGTGTGTGTGTGTGTCAGTGTGTCAGTGTGTATGTGTGTGCGTGTATATGTGCATCTGTCTGTCTGTCTGTCTGTCTGTCTGTCTGTCTGTCTGTCTGTCTGCCGCCCGTCCGTCCGTCCGTCCGTCCGTCCGTCCGTCCGTCCGTCCGTGTTCACCAGAGTGTGAAGCCCACACCATCCACACCATCCACACTACCCACCAGCCCGCCTCGCCGCCGTCCGTGTCACCGCCCGCCGGCGCCAGCAGCACCGCAAGCAGCTCCGAGTCTGGAGACCAAGAGAGGACAGACACACGCTGGGCGACACTGTGTGATGCGGAGGGGGGGGGGTAGGGTAAAGGGTTAGTTTGAGTTAAGGGTTAAGAGTAAATGACGAGGGTCAAGGGTTTAGGGCTCAGAGTTGGAGACCACGAGAGCACAGGCACGCGCTGCGCGACGCTGTGTGATGGGAGGGGGGAGGGTTCAGCTTTTAGGTTTTAAAAACCCTAAAGTAATAGAATAAATCAATATGGTTTAGGGTTAAGGGTAAACGATAAGGGTTTAGGGTTCAAGGCTACGCCAACACAGGCACACGTGGGCGGCGCTGTGTGATGGGGGGGTGGGGGGTAGGGGTGGGGTGTGTGGGGGGGTTAAGGTTTGAGGGTTTAGGGTTTAGGATTTAGGGTTTCGGGTTTAAAGTAAATAGTAAGGGTTTAGGGTTAAGGGCTCAGAGACCACGAGAGCACAGACACGCGCTGGGCGGCGCTGTGTGATGATGGGGGGGGGGGAGGGTTCAGGGTTCAGGTTAAAGGGGTTTAGGGTTCAGGGTAAATGGTAAGGATTTACGGTTTAGGGCTCAGAGACCAAGAGAGCACAGACACGCGCTGCGCGGCGCTGTGTGATGGGAGGGGGGGGTGAGGGTTTGGTTGGAGTTTTAGGGCTAAGGGTTTTAGGGTCTAGGGTAAACGGTAACGGTTTAGGGCTTAGGGTTCAGGGTTAAAGGCTATGCGAGCACAGACGCACGCTGGGTGGCACTTTATGATGGGGGGGGGGAGGGCAGGAAGGCTCCCCGGGTTTGCTTGCCTGTCTGGCCCGCGCGCCGCGACGGCGGGCAGGTCGAAGCCGGTGTGCAGCAAGCCATTGCGCTCAAACAGCAGCACGCGGTGCTGGCCTGGTGCTGCTGTCGCGTCTGTGGGGTTGGCGCCGCCGGGTGACTGTGTGTGGGTGGAGAGCGTGTGGTGTGTGTGGTGTGTGTGTGAGTGTGTGTGTGTGGGCTGCTGCTGCTGCTGCCCTTGCTGCCGCCATCGCGTCGGTGGGGTTGACGCCGCCGGGTGAATGTGTGTGGGTGGAGAGGGTGTGTGCGTGTGTGTGCGCGTGCGCGTGTGCGAGTGTATGCTGCTCCGCTGCATCATTCAAGGAAAGCACGGCACCGGCATCGGTTGCATACGGATTCCCCACCCACGTGTGCACCCACCGCGTCCTGGACGGCATACAGGTGGCGCCCGTTGGGCTGCCACGCGCTCCGGCCGTCATTCAAGAAACAAACACGGAATCGGCATCGGTTGCATACGGATTCCCCACCCACGTGTGCACCCACCGCGTCCTGGACGGCATACAGGTGGCGCCCGTTGGGCTGCCACGCGCTCCGGCCGTCGTTCAAGAAACAAACACGGAATCGGCATCGGTTGCATACGGATTCCGCACCCACGTGTGCACCCACCGCATCCTGGACGGCATACAGGTGGCGCCCGTTGGGCTGCCACGCGCTCCGGCCGTCATTCAAGAAACAAACACGGAATCGGCATCGGTTGCATACGGATTCCCCACCCACGTGTGCACCCACCGCGTCCTGGACGGCATATAGGTGGCGCCCGTTGGGCTGCCACGCGCTCCGGCCGTCGTTCAAGAAACAAACACGGAATCGGCATCGGTTGCATACGGATTCCGCACCCACGTGTGCACCCACCGCATCCTGGACGGCATACAGGTGGCGCCCGTTGGGCTGCCACGCGAGCGGCGCGCCTACGCGGTCCGCCGCCTCGGCCGTTGAGTGCAGCTCAAACGTGGACCGGTCCCAGACCTTGATCGACCGCGCGCACTTGCCATCGCCGCCGGGCTGGTGGGGTGGGGTGGGGTGGGGTGAGGTGCAGTGATCCCTGGGGAGATTTATGGGGTGTTGATTTCCCTGCTCGCTCCCGGCTTGCTCACAGCTCTGGGTCTAGGGCCGGCAGGGGCCTAGCTAGGCTCCCGGCGGGGTGGGCGGGTGGGTGGGTGGGTGGGTGTGGGTGCGCAGCAGCAGCAGCAGGAAGGCCTGACGATAGGCGACACACACAGTTTCCGGCTCGGCAAGCTGGAGGCCTAAGCCGGGGTGGGGCGGGTGGAATGTGAGGGGACGGGGCATGCTTTTCAGCATGGCACGCGGTGGCCCATGCGGAACGGGAGGAGGCGGAGCTCCCTTTGCAGCACATCGCAGCGCTGGCCTATGCGGCGCACGACGCACACGCAGCCGATGCAAATGCTCCTGCTGGCGCGCTCACACTCACTCACATTCACACACACACACGCCCCCCCCCCAACACACACACGCACCGGCGTGCGCACGCTCGTCGCGAAGTACTTTCCGTCTCCGCGCCAAGTCAGCGACGCGTCATCGAGCTCCCCCGGCCCCGGCGCCCAGCCGTCTCCGCCGCCCCCTCCCGGCAGCAGCTGCACCTCAGACAGCGCATCCCACTCCTGACTCATGACCAGCAGGCTGCCCGTGCCGGTCACCATGGCGAGCACTTCCCCGTCTGGGCTCCACTCCATCGCGACAACGCCGCCGTCCACGCTGCCCACCTGTGTGTGTTTGTATGTTGTGTGCGTGTGTGCGTATGTGTGTTTGCGTGTGTGTGTGCGTGTGTGTGTGCGTGCCTCCTTGTCCGGGCTTCACTCCATCGCGACGACGACACCGTCCACGCTGCCCACCTGTGTGTGTGTGTGTGTGCGTGTGTTTGTGCTTGTGTGTGTGTGCGTGTGCGTGTGCGTGTGCGTGTGCGTGTGCATGTGTGCATGTGTGCATGTGTGCATGTGTGCATGTGTGCGTGTGCCCACCTCCTGCACTTCGCGCGAGGCGGGGTGCACGAGCACAAGCTGGCCGCTCGCGGTCGATAGGCACACGGCGTCGAGGTCTAGCGCGTACGCGAGCGACGTCACGCGCTCAGCATCGATGCCAGGCGGGTGCACCTCGACGCGCCACTCCTCCTGCGCGTGAGTGCACACGTGTGTTGCGTGTGTGTGCACGCGTGTGCGTGTGTGTGTTGCGTGCGTGTGTTGCGTGTGTGTGCTTCGTGCGTGCCTGTGTGTCTGTGTGTCTGTGCATGCGTATGTATGCGTGCATGTGGTGTGCGTGCCCTGTGGGCGTTCTGCCCGTGCGTGTGGTTCGTGGTGGGTGGAGGAGGTGCGCTTCGCTGCATGCGCATGGTGTGCATGCATGCATGGCATGTGCGTCTCCTCCACTCCTCCACCTTGAGGCTGTCCAACGAGTAGCATATCAGCTCCCCTGATGCGGTGGCGGCAAAGAGGCGGCGCTCGCTAGAGTTGGTGCACAGGAAAAGGACGTCAGCGTCCGGCGGCGGGCACGGCCCTCCCAGCCCCACGCAACCCCCGCTGTCCACCACCAGGTTCCGCATGGTACCCACAACCCAAGCCGGGTCGCGATTGGGGATCGCACACACTCAGCACTGTGTGGGAACACCATCTCCGAACTTCTGGCCAATTCGATTCCACAAAACCAGGTGGACTCATTCTGACTCTAAACTCTTGCCCTCCCTTTGCCAAAGCTTGCTCACCAGGGACCGCCCCCCGTTTGTTCCGGCAGGCGACGCCGACAGGTCCAGACAGGTTGAGGAGAGCAGCTTGCAGCCAAGACTGGCCAGCAGGAGCAGCCTGCAGCCATGGACCAATACGAGAAGCTCGAGAAGATCGGGGAGGGCACTTATGGCAAGGTGAGGCGCAAGGCGCGGTGCGGTCGGCTTGCATCAGGAGCGCCAGGTGCCTCCCCGCGTTGCAGCCACCTGGCCCGTCCAGCAGCCTGCAGCTGGCACACGGCATGGTCACAGCTGGCTCCATGCGCGTGCGCATGCGGCGACGGCGCGGGCTGTGGCGACGACGGAGTTTTTGCCTCGCGCATGCAGGTTTACAAGGCCAAGGACATCAAAACTGGCGAGCTGGTGGCGCTGAAGAAGACGCGCCTGGACGTGAGGCATGCACGGGCGTGCACGCGGGGTTGACCGCGTGCAGGCGTTCGAATCCGGTCACGCGGATGCATGCAACCCAGAACACGTCCCTCGCCATGCTCCCTCTACCGCAGATGGAGGAGGAGGGCGTGCCATCGACCACGCTGCGCGAGGTGTCGCTGCTGCTCATGCTGAGCGAGAGCAACCACATCGTCAAGTGAGTCGTTGGAGGAGCAAGGGAGGGGGGCACTGAGGCAGGCGCGACAGCTGCGTTTGGAGGGAGTCATCAGACGTCACGCATGGGGTTCAATCCACCCCCCATGCCCATGTCCCACCCCCCACCGCAGGCTGCACAGCGTGGAGCACTGCGAGGAGAACGGCAAGGCGTGTCTGTACCTGGTGAGGAGAGGCCCCAAAGCATGGCGGGCGCGTCTGTGCGTACGCAAGCACACCTCCAGCCGGCCCGTCAGCTGCCTCACGCGCACCGTCCCCAGACGTGCCCCCTCCTCTCTTCCCCCACCCCATCACCCACTATCACAACTCCACTCTCCCACCGCACGCAAGGTGTTTGAGTACCTGTCAACCGACCTAAAGAAGTGGATGGACCGTGGCGGCAAGGGCCCGGCGTACCCGGTGCCCCTCGGCACTGTCAAGAACCTGATGTACCAGCTGGTCAAGGGCCTCGCATACTGCCACAAGCACGGGATCCTGCACAGGCGCGTGGGGCTGTGGGGCTGGTCTGTCCCGCCTCCTACCTCGTGCTCTCTGTAATTGTGTTCCAGGGGACGGCTGCAGCAGGGGACGGCAGGTGGGCAGGCTTGATGAGGTGGGGTCGCATCTGGTGGGTAGTCCAGATGTCTTCCCACGTCGTACGATATCGGGTGGGGATCAGAGGGGGTGGCCAGCTGAGGGTGCAGCTTGCCCTGCTCGCTTGGCTGGGTTGCCACGTGCACGCGCTCTGTGGGGACTTGTGGGTGCGCACCATAACCAAGAGGGCCGAGCCTCTTCTGCCCGCACTCGCCTGCCGCCGCCGCCCCCGCCTCCCACACGTGCGCGCACGCATGCAACCTCTAGGGACCTTGGGCCTGAGAGGGGCCTCCCTCGATGACGGCCCAATGCTGTGCCTCAACCGCTGCTGTAACTCTCTCTCTCCTACTCACAGGCGCACACAAATGCATGCATGCCACAGGGACCTCAACCTGCAGAACCTGCTCGTCGACGACTCGAGATCGGCTGTTGTGCCTCTCTTGCCCCCTGTTCTCCCCCTCAAACTCCCTCCCGCACTCCCTGTCACTCTCTCCCTCTCTCTTTTCCCCCCCCTTACTCACTCAACACCCCCACCCCCACCCCACAGGGACCTCAAGCCCCAGAACCTGCTCGTTGACGACGCGAGCCTATGCCTGAAGATCGCCGACCTCGGCCTTGGGCGCGCGTTCAGCATCCCCGTCAAGAGCTACACTCACGAGGTGTGTTACGCGCTTTCGGGGGGTGTTAGCGACTGTGGTGGCGTGCAGTTGTGGTGGCTGGCGCGCGTTCAACATCCCTGTCAAGAGCTTCACACATGAGATGTGATGCGCGCTTTTCGAGCCTTGGGGGGGGGGGCTCGTGGCACACACTGTTTGACAGGCGTGCGTTTTTGTTTGTCGTGGCTGCCGTGTGTTCAGCCTCCCGTTGCCACCACGCTAGCTACCACAACGTTGAACCTCCTCGCCTCACTGTGCACACACGCACTCCCCCTTCTCCCTGCAGATACTGACCCTGTCGTTCCGCGCGCCCGAGGTGCTCCAAGGCACCCAGCACACAGAGAGCATGCACCCTTCACCCTCCCACCCGCAGAACGTGACCCTTTGGTACCGCGCACCCGAGGTGCTCCAAGGCATCCAGCACACAGATGTCAACAACAGTGAACGTGCCCCCTAAACGCTCGCCTCCCTGCTCCCGCAGATCATGACCCTGTGGTACCGTGTGCCCGAGGTGCTCCAAGGCATCCAGCTCACAGACCTCAACACAGTGAATGCGCCCCCCTGAACGCTCGCCTCCCCCCTCCCCCCGCAGATCCCTGTGGTACCGCGCACCCGAGGTGCTCCAAGGCATCCAGCACACAGACCTCAACACACCCACAACACAGTGAGCACGCCCCCTTCCCCTCCACCCCTCCCACCCGCAGATCTTGATCCTTTGGTACCGCGCGCCCGAGGTTCTCCAAGGCATCCAGCACACTGACCTCAACACACAGTGAACGCTGGCCTCCCCCCTCCCACTCGCAGAGCGTGACCCTGTGGTACGAGGTGCTCCAAGGCATCCAGCACACAGATCTCAACACAGTGAACGCGCCCCCGCTAAACGCTCGCCTCCCACTCCTCTCCCCGCAGATCATGACCCTGTGGTACCGTGTGCCCGAGGTGCTCCAAGGCATCCAGCACACAGACGTCAACACACAGTGAACGCGCCCCCTAAACGCTCGCCTCCCTCCTCCCCCCGCAGATCTTGATCCTGTGGTACCGCGCGCCTAAGGTGCTCCAAGGCATCCAGCACACAGACCTCAACAACAGTGAATGCGCCCCCTAAACGCTGGCCTCCCTGCTCCTGCAGATCGTGACGCTGTGGTACCGCGCGCCCGAGGTGCTCCTCGGCTCCACGCACTACGCGTGCCCGGTCGACATCTGGTCGGTCGGCTGCATCATGGCGGAGCTCGTGCGCAAGCAGCCGCTGTTCCCGGGCGACTGCGAGCTGCAGCAGCTGCTGCACATCTTCAAGGTAAGTCGTTCGGTCGTTGCGTGCGGTGGCAGCTGCTGCACATCTCAAGCGTCGCAAGACGCTGCGAAAGGGGGGTGGGGGTGCAGGGCTCCGTTGTCGAATACGCCATCAGGTTTTACAGGTTTCACACGTACGCGCCCGGAGAACCCTGGGGCGTGAGTTAAGGCCTAGACTACACGTCTAGGGGAGCTCTACTAGGAGAGCCCGCAAGGCCATGCAGCGCGTCAGCCTACCAGATGCCATCAGACTGTGCAATCGACCACCACGCGCAGCTGCTCGGCACGCCCGACGAGTACTCGCGGCTCAACGCACACTCTGTCGCCTTCGCGCCCAACTGACGCGTGCGTCCACCCCCACCCCCCTTTGCTCCCTGGAGAAGGATGTAGACATCTCACCCAAACCCCTTTCACACGCACACACGCAGCTGCTCGGCACGCCCGACGAGTACTCGTGGCTCGGCGCACACTCTGTCGCCTGCGCGCCCAACTGATGCGTGCGTCCCCCCCCTCCCCTCACCCCCCATTTGCCCCCTGGAAAAGGATGTAGGCATCTCACCAAAGCCCCGTTGACACGCACGCACGCAGCTGCTCGGCACGCCCGACGAGGACAACTGGCCCGGCGTGACGCGCCTGCGCGACTGGCACGAGTGGCCGCAGTGGCAGCCGCAGGACCTCAACAAGATCTTCCCAACGCTCGGCGCCGAGGGGATCGACCTCATGAAGAAGATGATGGCGTACGACCCCGCCAAGCGCATCTCGGTGGGTCTTCTGTTGTCACACGCACGCTCCCGTTTGCCTGTGTTGAAGCCCCTCCGGGGGCCTGTGGGTGAAGGGGTGCCTTGGGTAGAGGACCTGCCAGAGGAGGTCGACCTCATGAAGAATGGATGATAACATACGACCCGCCAAGCGCATCTCGGTGGGTTGTGGTGTCTGTCAGGGGGGGGGTGACGCGCACGCGCTGGTAGTTGCCTATGTAAGGGCCCCGCGGGAGGCATGTGGATGAAGGGAAGCTTGGGACATGATGAAGATGATGATGGCGCACGAACCCGGTAAGCCTTGAAGATCTCGGTGCGTTGCTTACTGTTGTTACGCGCACGCGCTCCCAGTTGTGTTGGGGCCGCTGGCGCGCTTCAACCCCACCACACTTTTCACACCTTCACACACACAGGCCAAGGAGGCGCTCAACCACCACCCGTACTTCGACGACCTCGACAAGGCGGCGATCAACACCGCGCCACCACTCGTTGTCACACGCATGCGCGCCTCGACATCACACGCCCACCACACACTCTCACACAGGCCAAGGAGGCGCTCAACCACCCGTACTTCGACGACCTTGACAAGGCAGAGGTCGACAAGCTCGAGAACCCGGCGGTCGACCACAACTTCTCCAGCAGCCCACGCGACGTGTGAAGGGCGCCGAGCGGGCGTGCCGCGCCGCCACCGCGCGCGGCCGCCCCGCTAGCCAGCTAGCCCTCTGGCCTTGCACTCGGGGCGCGCGCGCAATGTCGAGCTGCTGCCAGCGCGTGCACTCTCGGCCGTGTGTCGTCGCGTCGCCCGGGTAGTCTTTCATAGCCGTGGGCGCTCGTGATCCCCCCCATCCCATCCCCCGTTTGGGGCGTGCCCCGTCCCTGTTCCCTCATCGTGTGCGCGCCCCGCACGCAGCGGCGCCGCGCTTTGTACAATTAGCATCCACGTGCATCGCATGCCCGCAGGTGTGCTCCCGTGTGTGAGCTTTTCCCTACAAACCTCAACTCCCCCACCTTATTTCCTGCGCGGGGCTGCCGATAAACGGCACCCCACGTTGCAGGGTTGCTGCTGCCCCGGGCAATCATTGTGCCCAGTGAGGCGCGCACGTAATCTGTGGTCTTGTTTTGTGGTGACACGCGTAGCAGCGCGGGTGTAGTAGCTGTGCCGGCCTCTGCGCACAGTAAAGTCGTATAGTGTGCAAGCCCCCCTTCCACAGATGCAGCATGCTTCTCTGCACAGCGTTCAAAGCCACCTGTCGTGCCTGCTGCCCACCTGCGTGTGCCTGGGCTCGGGTCGATCTTGGTAAAAGGCAGTGGACAAGGTGTGTAAGTCCGCTGGTGACTTGTGGTTATGGCCTCGAGAGGTTCCATAGCTCCCTCCTGGCTCCCCCGATGGGGTGGGACAGTCTCGTGTTGACAGAGAGCGAGTTCACAGAGGGCTGCTTGCTCGAGGGACAGCTGCGTGCATCTGGATGGGACGAGGTAGCTGGGCGCATTCGATTGGATTACAGGGGGCAGGCCATCCACGGCCATGAGCGTGTCTCCGGTTTCGTAGGGTCGCCTGTGCAGGCACATGTGTTGTTGCGACAGTACGTGTGCCTGCTGGCGTCCGTTTGCCCTGATATCTGCTTCCCGTTGCTGCAGACGAAGGCCACAGAGTAAAAGATGCAGTTCGACTCCACAGAAGTGAGAGGGGTGGGTTGGGGAAGGCACAGCACAGAAGGCAGGTGTGAAGGTATGGACAGTGCTCACCAGGCTCAACTCAGCCGTCCACCAATACCCAACAATGCATGTGCTGCGCCTGCGATTGCACTCGCGCAGCATTCTCACCTTCAGCCAGATTCCGGGCAGATGTTGCTCACGCAACACCGCTCACGCGTCCCCGCCCGAGCTTCACCTGTTGCGCCCCACACCCGGGCCCTCTCGGTGCTCCACGACAAAACCCAGCGACCACAGCAGCATTCCATCCTACTGCTCCAACATCCAGGCAGCCTCAGTCTCCCCATCCCACCAACTGCAGTACTGCCCTCGCTCGTTCCATCCTTCCCAACGATCAGCGCAACACCACAATGATGATGACGCCGCCTCAGACCGCGCTTGCCGTGCTCGCCCTCGTCTGGTTCGCCACCCACGTCAACGCCCACGGCCTGCTGCGCGTCCCTGCCGCGCGCAACTACGTGGCCAAGCTGCAGGGCATGGAGGACTGCCCCCACTGCAAGAATGCAGGAGGTGCGTGTCCACAAATCCCTGCCTCCACTGCACCACTGCGGGCAAACCCTGATTGCTACCCGTGTTTTACAAGCGTGCTCTGCAAGTGCGCTCGATCTGATCACACACGCACACAGTGTGCCACAGTGTGTGCCACACACGCACACACGCACGCACGCACGCACACACTCAACACGCACTGCCCCCCGCTCCGTGCCCGCAGGCCCTGCGAAGGTCGGCACCAGCTTGACGTGGCCCGCGGGCAAGCACGGCCAGTGCGGCAACGACTGGGACACCCCGCTCAAGTATGACGCCCCTGGTCCCATCCAAAGCACGTTCACCGAGGGCGGCGTAATCGTGGTCACCATGGATGATGATGTTTGGTTACAATCCACTTCTGGCATGGACATCACTGCGTACCACAAGGGCCGCTTCGCCTTCTTCCTCTGCCCCAGCACCGCCATCAGCGAGGCGTGCTTCCAGCAGCACCCGCTCGGGAGGTGAGCGGGGCCTGCGGCGCGCACGCGCTCAATTGCCCCGACTGCAGCTGTGTGTCCAACAGCCCCGACTGCAGCTGTGTGTCCAACAGCCCGACTGGAGCTGTGTGCCCAAGTGCTCTGCTGCGTGTGGCTCGCACCATAAGCTCGCACGCTCGCACGCTCGCACACACACACACCTCCCCTGCTACACACCTCCCCTGCTGCTGCAGGGCCGACACCAAGCGCCCTGACAACCCCTTTGTCTACCTCGACGCCAACGACGACGGCGGCTCGGTCACGCTCTCCGGCAGCTCGTACACCCCGACGTACACCGCTCTCTACCGCCTGCCACCCGGCGTCACCTGCACCAACTGCGTGCTCCAGTGGCACTACCTGGCCGGAAACTCGTGCCACCCGCCGTGCAACGAGGCCGACCTTGCAGGGTGCAGCAGCACGCTGGGAGAGTGCGGCGGAGGCGGCGCGTACCCTGAGGAGTGTGAGTATCCACACCGAGGGAGTTGAAGCAACAAGCTTGCTAGTTGCCAATGCATGCAAGCAGCCTGTCAGGACGTGTGCCCAGCTGTGGGCAGTATTGCCGCTGCATATGCAGCAACCACACACAGCCTTTCACTCAACGGATGGCCGCTTGCAGAAGGAAAGCGATTTCCAATGTGGCCACCACGCAACAACAAAGCTGACACCCCAATCCCCCCCCCTTGCTCCATTGTTGTGCAGTCTGGAACTGCGCCGACATCTCGATCACGCCCGGCAACGGAGGCGGCGCGCCCCCGACGTCCTCGCCCACCCCGTCCACGACGCCGTCGCCCACGCCTTCGCCCACGCCTTCGTTCACGCCTTCGCCGACCCCGTCGCCCACGCCCTCTCCCACGCCCTCTCCCACCGACCCCAGCTTGCTCCCCACCGCCGCCCCGGGTGAACAGTGCGGCCCCGGCGTTGCCAGCTGCCCCTCGACGCAGTGCTGCTCCCAGTGGGGCTCCTGCGGCCTGACCGCGGGCCACTGCGCCGCTGGCTGCCAGGGCGACTACGGAACCTGCACCTCCTACAGCCCCACCCCCTCGCCCACCCCTTCGCCTACGCTTTCGCCTACCCCGTCTCCCACCCCGTCTCCCACCCCATCTCCCACCGCCCCCCACCCGTCCCCCACCCCGTCTCCCACCCCGCTCCCCACCCCGTCCCCTGCGTGCGGCGCCAACCTCTCCGCCACCTTCTGCCCCAGCAGCGCCAACGGCCCCCACCACGCCAACCCTTGCTCCCCCGACTGCTCCGGGTTCATCCAGTGTGTGCACGGCACCGCTGTCGAGAAGGCCTGCCCCAGCGGCCTGAAGTGGAATGCCGCGGCCGAGGTGTGCGACTGGGCGTACAACGTGGCGTGCGCGGGGGGAGGCGTGCGGCGCAGGCTTGCGCGCAGGCTGTGACGCGGCACGGCTTCTTTAGCAGCAAGCTGGGACGAGGGAACTCGATGCGATAGTGGTGAAAATTGTCAGTGTGTCGCAGAGAGAGAGAGAGACGCCTACCCCAGGCCGCCCTGAAATATGGGCGCGCTGGAATGAATGCCCCCGTACATACACTGCAAGGCTCTCCTGCCACATGTGCTCCTGTGATAATAAACGGCGCGCCAGCCAAGTTTTGTCATCTATCTTGTGACGCTTTCATCGTGAGGTCAGTCGAGAATAGACCCGGATCTCGATTAACGGAGGCGCGTTCTCGTCGCCGAGCCCTGGACCCTGCAATGCGGCGCTGCTGGTGACTAGGATCTCCGTGCCGCTGACGAGCGGGATAAAATACGACTGGCCTGGCTCCTGCTAGACTGTCCCTCGGTGGAAACTACAGGAGCGGCTTGCCCGGCGCTGTCATGGCTTGGCGAGTAGCCGCGGCGCTGCCGCGACCCGTGCTGGGAGACGGCCCTTATCCTCCTCCCATGCAGGACGCCATGCGGCACCGATCTCGACGAGTTGATCGACGAGCGGAGGAGCTGGCGCCCGTCAATGCATGCTGGACATTGGTCAAGATGGCTGCTCGTGGGGGCGAGCTACCATCAGGGCTTCAGCGGTGGTGACCGCCGAGGCAACAACAGAGTTTATCCGCTTCACCATCGCAGCGTTTGTCACCGCGCTCACCCTCGGGGGCACTCGTCTGCCGGTGACTGGCGTCGGCATTGGTCTTCAGGCAGCCTGCCATGACGACTCTGTTTGCCCAGGCCCCCTGGAGGGTGGGACCTGGCCATGCATGACGCATGGGGCGCAGGCAGAGCCCCATGCATGGAGTTGGACAACCATGCACCATGCCAGGCGGGGACTTTTCTGCTTCAGCACCGCCAGTCGGCACAGCCGGCGTGGTTGGCCTCAAAGGCCAGGAGGAGGACAGTCCTTTCCTATACGCTCCTTGCCAGACATGTCCCTCAGGGACTTGTTTGGGTCTAAACTAGCCGGCGGGAGCGGTAGTCTAGACGGCAGGTAACCGGCTGGTGGCTATCGTCCTTCACAGGGCGGTGGCACTAGGACTAGTGTTGTCTTAGCTGGAATGCCATGTAACTGTAACTGTAACTGCTATATCGCGGATGTACATACGTCTGGGGCAGCCTCGGCTGCTCAGAACAAAAATATTATTACTGAAGCAAAAAACTGTAAATACTTTGCAACTCCCCTCTGGTCTTCCTTCGTGTTCCCCTCGGTTGCTTCTGCGCCTGCGTGGCACACTGCGTCTGCCAACTTGGGCTCCCACGGCAGGCAGTGCAATTCAAGATGTGTGGTGGGCACACACCAGCATGTATCTCTCTCGTGCGCTTCCTCTACGGCGGCATCGGCCGGCGGGAGCCGGCTGATGGTGGCGTCGTGTCCGCGTCGCTCCTCAACGCCAAGCCTGCCGTCGGGGGCATCGGCGTGGAGCCACGCGGGGGCGGTGTGCTGCGTGTGCTCTTCACCGTGGCGTCTGACGCCGTGGCCGACACTGTCGTGCGCTGGCGCCACGAGCTGCGCCGCTGCGTGGACTCGACTGCAGTCTTCGACGTCCTCAGTGACCGCGAGGAGGCGCAGCACCAGGCGCTGTGGCCCGCTTTCCTCGCCGCCAAGGTTGCGGGGAAGCGGGCGCAGTTCCACCGCGCGCGCCTCGTCGTTGACGGCGAGCGGGTGCCTGCACCTGCTTGCTAGATGGCATTCCCTCTGGGGGTGTTTTTGAAGGGGAGGTGGCGCCACACGCGTGCGGTGGCGGGTGCGGTGTGGTCGCTGAGTAGAGTGCTGCGGCGGGTGTGCTACTAGCCCCGCTTCCGGTGGTCTGCGGGAGGGCTGTTTGGTCCCTTCATGGTTTTATACCTTGGGTCCGCCCTCTGGCCATTTGAGGGGCTGGGTGTGCAGCCTGCACAGTGGTGCTGCTTGCTTGGCGCCCGCCACCAAGTGTGGATGGCGTTACCGTGGGCTACTTGTAGCTTGACCTTTTGTGGGCCTTGAGCCTTGTTTCTCTAAGTCCCACTGGAGCTTTGGAACCGTACGTGTGACCGCCAGAAGTGGATTGTAACCAAACATCATCATCATCATCTCTCTACCCCTGTCTCACCGCTGTCTCACCTCTGTCATCAGCTGCCCGCAACCCTAGGGTTGCCCAGACACGCACCCGAACCTCTGACACCCTGCAAAATGCACCTGCAAAATGCCCGGGTCCGTCTTTGAACTCCTATCAACTTACAGAGAGCACTTCAGCCCTGACTTCAGCGCAAAAAGGGTCGAATTTCCAAACCCCACTCTCCTCGCTTGATCGATCGCGCCTGATCGATAGGCCTGTTCCACTGATGATAGAGCGTCTTCTCCGCAGTGTGCTGCGTGCGGCAGGCCGCTTGGCGTCTGGCGGCTCGCCGTGGTGCGCTGCTGCATGCATGCATGCACAGTCAGATGGTGCATGATGGCATGGCAGTGCATGGCGCATTGTGTGCCGATCAACGCCCTGCTGCATGATGATGCCATCAAGCCATGGCCTCATCCGTCACACGGACGTGGTGTTGCAATGGGTGTGCGCGCAGGCACGCCGCCAACGCGTGCCCGCTCGCCAGCTGCGGCACGCACCCCGCGGCGGATGGCTCGAGCGCCACACGCACCCACCATGCGCGCGAGCTGCACGCAGCCGCGCGCGTGCCCGTTGCGTGGGCACTCCCCTCCACGCCTGCCGCTGCGTCGCGCGTCGACGGCACGCTCACGCGGGCGTGGGGGCCGTGCGTGTCGTTTGCCGCGGGCTATGCCAAGGGCAAGGGTGAGCGCACACTCGCGAGGCATGCCACACACACGCGCTTACAGGCTATCAGTCACATTTCAAGCACGCCACTCCATACAGTCGCGGCGCGCTAGAGACGCCACCTTGGACTCGCCCCGTCAGGAAGGCCCTCTCCCCTATCCCCTCCCCTAGCTAGGCCCTGTGTCCCCCTCCCCCAGGCCCCGTGCCTGCTTTCCTTTAGTCCTGCTGGAGGAGCACTGGGAACGTAAAGGAACAGGATCTCTAGCATGTATGTGACAACTCAGCACACAGACTCACACACACACACACACACACATACACACACATACGCACACACACACACACACACACACGCATGCACACACACACACACACACACACACCGTGTGTTTGCCCGGGCAGGCAAGGCTGGCGGGAAGAAGGGCGCCGCTGACGAGGACGCGGCACCGCCGCCAGAGTTCGACCTGGACGCGGTTGAAAAGTGAGGGGGGTGGGGGTGCGTGTGCGTGAGGGAAGGGGGGGGCTGTGCATGAGTTGAGGGGGAGAGTCAGCTGAAAACTGTGCTTTGGGGTGGGTAGGGAGCAGAGAGAGAGAGAGATGCAGCTTGAGTGGGGGGGAGAGACAGACGGACGGACAGACGGACAGACGGACGGACGGACGAACGGATGGACGGACGGACGGATGGACGGATGGACGGACGGACAGACAGAGCATGCTCTCACTCTCACGCGTGGGCGCGCGCTCGCCGTCGCCACCCCGCCACAGCTCCCATCCACACATCGATCTGCATTACCTCACGCCGCCGTGCCCCGCGCTCTGCCCTACGCCCGCCGTTCCTGATCAGGCCCATGGCGCAGGCGCGGACCTCAGCCACGAGCTCTCCAACATCCGCGCGCGGGGCGCGCGACCCCGCCCCCCCTCGCGCGCGCGCCCGGCACCAGATCTGACCTATGATCTCATGCCACCCCCCCTGCCCGCCACCCCCCCTGCCCAGGCCCATGTCATACGCGTGGACCCACCTGACGCACAAGCTCTCCAACATCCGCGCGCGGGGCGCGCGACCCCGCCGCCCCTTGCGCGCGCGCCCGGCACCAGATCTGACCTATGATCTCACGCCGCCCTGATCCTGACCCTGCGCCCACTCTCCCATGCCAGGACCATGACACAGGCTTGGACCCACCTTGCGTACGAGCCTTCCAACATCTGCGTGCGGGACGCGCGACCCCGCTCCCTCGCGCGCGCGCCCGACGATAGATCTGACCGGCACCTCACGCCGCCCCTGCCCGCCCTCCCCTATCCAGGGACATGGCACACGCGCGGGCACACCTCGCGCAAGAGCCTTGCAACATGTGCGCACGGGGCTCGCGACCCTGCACGGGGCCCCGCCTCCTCTCGCGCGCGCGCCCGACGACAGATCTGACCGACATCTCACGCCGCCCCTACCCGCCCTCCCCGGCCCAGGGACATGGCACACACGCGGGCACACCTCGCGCACGAGCCTTGCAACATGTGCGCGCGGGGCGCGCGACCCCGCGCGGGGCCCCGCCTCCTCTCTCTCGCGCGCCCGACGACAGATCTGACCGGCATCTCACGCGGCCCCTGCCCGCCCTCCCCTACCCAGAGAAATGGCACACGCACGGACGCACCTCGCGCACGAGCCTTGCAACATGTGCGCGCGGGGCGCGCGACCCCGCGCGGGGCCCCGCCTCCTCTCGCGCGCGCGCCCGACGACAGATCTGACCGGCGCCTCACGCCGCCCCTGCCCGCCCTCCCCTACCCAGGGAAATGGCACACGCGCGGACCCACCTCACGCACGAGCTCTCCAACATCCGCGCGGGGCGTGCGACCCCGGGGCTGCTTGAGCCGGTGATGGTGGAGGTACGCCACGAGTGCGCCTTGCCCGCCCAAGAAATGCCACTGCCGTGTGGCCCTTCGTACCTTTCCTCTCCGTTTCCTCCCCCCTCTCCTCCCCCTTTCCTTTCCTCCCCCTTTCCTTTCCCCCCTTTCCTCCCTGTCCTCCCCCCCCTTCTCCCATATCTCCCCCCTCACCCCACCCCCTGACCCCAGTAATAAACATGTATATACCTGCCCAACAGGCGAACAATCAGCGGCTCACGCAGCACACGCCCCATGGTGCTCGGGGTAAAAACCTGTGAGTCCCCACCAACGCTCGACCATCGCCTGCCTCGATGCTGAGCAGGCAAACAACGAGCGGCTCGCGCTGCGGAACTTTGGCCAGGTCACGCAGCGCTCCAACCACCTGCTAGTTGTCGCGCTCTTCAACCAGGCGGTGCGTGCGTGTGTGTGGGGGGGTGGGGTGCGTGTGCGTGTGTGGGGGGGTCCGTGTGTGTGCTTGTGTGCAGGGGAGGCGTGTGTGCGTGCATGCATGTGTGTATGTTTGGATGTGGGTGTGGGTATGTGTATATGCCACCCCAGCCCCACCCCCACAACCTTTGCCCCCAAGGACGCCGCCGCGGTCGTCAAGGCGATCCAGGAGTCTCCGCTCGAGCTGCAGGCTCGGCTGGAGGGGAAGGAGGTGCACGTGCCAGTGCCGAGGTGTGTGTGTGTGTGTGCGTGTGTGTGTATGTGCGTGCGTGTGAGTGTGTGTGTGTGTGTGTGTGTGTCATGGCTGGAGGGCAAGGAGGTGCACGTGCCGTGGCAAGGAGGTGCCGAGGTGTGTGTGTGTGTGTGTGTGTGTGTGAGTGTGTGTGTGTGTGCATGTATGTTGGGGGGCGGGGTCTGGAGGGGAAGAAGGTGCACGTGCCGGTGCCGAGGTGTGTGTGTGTGTGTGTGCGTGTGTGGTGCGGCTGGAGGGCAAGGAGGTGCATGTGAAACACACACACTCTCGCAGGCCCTCCATGGAGATGCTCGCACGCATGAGCAAGCTGGCGCATGATCCTCCCCCCCCCCTCCCCTCCCCCCCCCTCCCCCATCACCATTCACACACACTCGCAGGCCCTCCATGGAGATGCTCGCACACATGAGCAAGCTGGCGAATGATCCCCCCCTACCCGATCACCACACACACACACACACACACACACACACACGCACACACTCGCAGGCCCTCCATGGAGATGCTCGCACGCATGAGCAAGCTGGCACACCAGGAGGCTGAGTCAGCCAAGGCGACGGTGCGCACGGCGCGCGCAAAGGCTATGGACACACTGAAGAAGGCGATGAAGGCGCGAATACAAGGGTTTAAGGAGAAGAGGTTAAGGTTTAGGGTTTGGGGTTTATGGATAGGTCTCTGAGGGTGCGCACGGTGCCTGGTCAGCCGCGTTTGGGGAGGGGGGGGGCAAGGCAGCGATGTGCACGGCGCGCGCAAAGGCGATGGACACGCCCAAGAAGGGGACGAAGGTGTGGATGGGTGTGGGAGGGGGGGGGAGGTGTGGTGTGTGTGTGGTGTGTTTGTGTGTGGGGGGGGGGGGGGGCAGGGAGGGGGGCAGCATTTGGGGAGAGAGGGGGGGGAGGTGTCAAGCCAACGGTACACACGGCGCGCGCGAAGGCGATGGACAGGCTGAAGAAGGCGATGAAGGTGTGGATGGGTGTGGGAGGTGGTGGGAGGTGTGGGTGGTGTGGTGGGGGGGGGGGGGGGGCAGCATTTGGGGAGGGAGGGGGGGGGTGACAGCGCCAGGCGATGGACACGCTGAAGGAGGCAGGGAGGAGTCCAGGAGGCAGCGGTCAAGGTGGTCAAAGTTTGGGGGTGGGAGCTTCCCCCCTGCCCGGACCCAAAAAGCTGTCGTTGAAACTGGGATACCGCCATACCGGTCCATCGGCGCAAGTCCTGTCTCAAATGGGTGAGCTTCGAGGCATGGGTCAAGACCCCCCTCCCCCCCCCCCCTGGACAGGGACACCCGGACGAGCGCTTCCGCGCGGAGAAGGAAGTGCAGCGGCTGTGCGACCGCTTCGTGGGCGAGATCGACATGCTCAAGCTGAAGAAGGACAAGGACTTGCAGGACAACCAGTAGTTTTGTGCGACCGCGTTGTGGACGGGCGAGAACGTGATGCTCAGCTGAAGAGAGACAGCCATCTGAGAGCCGCTGTGCACTGCACCTGATACGGCAAACACTCAGACGTTGCAGACAGCGGGGAGGAGTCACCATGGGTCTGTCCACTCGAGTGGAGCGGCCGTGCGACCGCTGGGTGGGATTGACAGCTGGGCTGGGCAGGATTGACAGGCGCACACAGTGGATTCAGGGTGGATCATCATCAGGTGGATTACTACCCCTATAAGCTCTTCGCCAGGGGCTCCCGCCCTGGCGCCGCTCGATGGCGGACAACCGGGACAACTGCGCTTGGTACTGGGCGGCTGAAAATCTGGAAATTTACCCTGACCGGCTCTGACGCACAGCGCTACTGGTGAACTGGTCCTGATGGGGCGAGGCTATGTGGCAGATGGGGCAGCGGTACGATGGAGAGCACGATGCACGATGGCGAGAATTGCGGCGAGCATGCACCCCCTCTCACAACGATCGGAACTCAAGCAGATTGCGGCTCCTAATGGTTTACTGTGCCTGGATGGAAGAGAGAGACGGATGGCGAGAAATTGAGAAACATGGGAAGCGAGGCACATGCGGCTAGGCTTTGTAAGGAGGTTGCGGCGCAGGGGTTCCCTGCCCCAAGGCGCAGATTATTAGATGGCGACGCGATCGATGCTCCAGCCGTGCGGCATTGGGCGAGGCGAGGCCCCACGAGCGGGCGGGCACCATAATGGAGATGGCGGCTAAGAACGGGGAATGCGGCTACCGGGGATGAGGCTACGGGTTATGCATGCCAGGGACGGCGGACAAGGCTAATGCGTCACGGCGCATGGGTAAAGAACGGGGAATGAGGCTACCGGAGCTGGCGGGCGCGGCGCGCACGGCGCGCGCGGCGCATGGGGGTTGCATGGCGGCGCTCTGGGCGTGCATGCATGGAGGAGATTGCTGGCGGGCATGGAGGAGCTTGCTTGAGGGCAAACAGGAGATTTCTCGCGGGCGTGGAGGAGATTGCAGGCGGGCATGGAAGCGGATGACGAGAAATTGAGAAACATGGGAAGCGAGGCACATGCGGCTAGGCTTTGTGAGGAGGTTGTGGCGCAGGGGTCCCCTGCCCCAAGGCGCAGATTATAGATGGCGCAGCAATCAATACACTAGCCGTGCGGCATGGGGCGAGGCGAGGGCCCACCAGCGGGCGGGCACCATAATGGAGATGGCGGTTAAGAACGGGGAATGAGGCTACAGGGAGAGGATACGGGTACAGATGCCAAAGGGGACGGCGGAACAAGGATCAGCCATAGGTGTCACGGGAAATGGCTAAAGAACGGGAATGAGGCGGGTGGTACGGGTGCTTGCGCGCATGGAGCGCGGCGCGGCGCATGGAGATCGCATGGCGGCGCCCATTCATGGACGAGATTGCTGGCGGGCATACAGGAGATTGCTGGCGGGCATGGAGGAGATTGCTGGCGGGCATACAGTAGATTGCTGGCGGGCGTGGAGGAGATTGCTGGCGGGCATGGAGGAGATTGCTGGAGCCAATGGCAGCGGCGGGACTAGTAGTAGAACACAGGCGCACACCAACAATGCGTTGCTGTCACTACCTGGGTGGTATAGGGTGGATCTGGGGGCCCAGTGCCCTGTCTAGGTCCAGTGCGTGCGCGCACGTGGGGGATGACCCTCACCCTACCAGGTAGCCAGCCAGTTTCCCACTGAAACTGAGTTTAAGGTGTAGGGCGCTAGCGCCGACACCGGTCTTATACATCATTACTGGTGTCACACAGACTGTAATATCCATCATCATCACCCCGTAAACAGGGGGGTAAAGTAAGCATTTCCTCAGTGACGAGTTATGATCAAGGAGGGCACACACTTTTTGCAATTCGAACGCTGATGGATGTGGGATTGAGGCGGCCTTATCGGAAGGCTACCCTAAACACTTGAACTGAATCACTGATCACTGATGCCTGGACAGCGCAGGTCCGGAGCCTGGTTATTCCCCTCGCGCTCCCTCCTCTTGCGCACGCGGCCTAGCCTAGATACAACCTTTTATCCCACAGGGCGCTGCGTGAAGGTGGCCACCAAAAGAGCAGGAAGCCACGCCAGCCGCGGCCGCTGGCTACCCGTCTTGTGTGCAACTGGCGCCACATGTGCCGCAGACCGCAGTCTCGGCCAGTCTCTCTCGCGAGACGCGTAAGTATTCACACACACACACACACACACACACGAACGCGTTGGCCGCATGCACAGCCCCTACACAGCCGGGGGAGCACCCACGCGTCGCAACCGGCAGCCCCCCTGAGGGCTGCCACGCCGACGGCAGGGCGCAGCATGCGGCCAAGGGCGCCCCACTTGGCAAGATCTCGTGATCTCGTTGCCGTGATGATGATCTTGCGAGATCTTGGAGAATCTTGGCGAGATCTTGGCGAGATCAGTTCGACGGGTCGGAAGGCGGGATGCCGTAGCCTGTGGCGCCCCACATCGAGTTGACCCACGTCCTGCGCGTGCGTGCGTGCATGTGTGCTTCAGTGTGTGCGTGCGTGCGTGTGCGTGCACATGTGTAGTGGTGAGCTGCTGGCATGCGCGTGTAATGTTCAAGCCCTCGCAGCGTTCCGTTCCGCTGCGCGCATCCCAATTCCCGAACCCCCCTCGTAATCCTGTCCCTAACGTGTTGAAGGGACCCATCGCGTACTGGCATCTGTACCTTATCTGCGCCTGATCTGTGCCTTATCTATGCCTTATCTGTGCCTGATCTGTGCCTGATCTGTACCTGATCTGTGCCTTATGTGTTGAAGGGACCAGTCGCGTACTGGCATCTGTACCTTATCTGCGCCTGATCTGTGCCTTATCTATGCCTTGTCTGTGCCTGATCTATGCCTGATCTGCGCCTTATCTGCGCCTGATCTGTGCCTGATCTGCGCCTGATCTGTGCCTGATCTGCGCCTGATCTGTGCCTTACGTGTTGAAGGGACCAGTCACGTACTGACATCTGTACGGGCACTTGGGCACGGCCTTGGGCGACGGCGTCCACTCTTCGGCGGCCTCGATGAGCAGCAGCTGCTGGCCCATCTGCTGGTGCCACAGGATGTGGCAGTGCAGCGGCCACGCGCCTACAGGGGGAGTGCGTGTGTGTGTGTCTGCGTGTGTAAGAGGTGAGGGCAGCAGCTGCTGGCCCATCTGCTGGTGCCACAGGATGTGGCAGTGCAGCGGCCACGCGCCTGTAGGAGGCGTGTGTGTGTGTGTGTGTGTGTGAGTAAGAGCTGAGGGCAGCAGCTGCTGGGCTATCTGCTGGTGCCACATCCTGTGGGATGTGGCAGTGCAGCGGCCACGCGCCTGCAGGGGGCGTGTGTGTGTGTGTGTGTGTGTGTGAGTAAGAGCTGAGGGCAGCAGCTGCTGGGCCATCTGCTGGTGCCACAGGATGTGGCAGTGCAGCGGCCACGCGCCTGCAGGGGGCGTGTGTGTGTGTGTGTGTGTGTGTGTGTGTGAGTAAGAGCTGAGGGCAGCAGCTGCTGGGCCATCTGCTGGTGCCACAGGATGTGGCAGTACAGCGGCCACGCGCCTGCAGGGGGCGTGTGTGTGTGTGTGTGTGTGTGCGTGTGTGTGTTAGAGCTGAGGGCAGCAGCTGCTGGCCCATCTGCGCGTGCCACAGGATGTGGCAGTGCAGCGGCCACGCGCCTGCAGGGGGCGTGTGCGTGTGTGTGTTAGAGCTGAGGGCAGCAGCTGCTGGCCCATCTGCACGTGCCACAGGATGTGGCAGTGCAGCGGCCACGCGCCTGCAGGGGGCGTGCGTGTATGTGTGTATGTGCGTGTGTGTGTGTGTGTTAGAGCTGAGGGCAGCAGCTGCTGGCCCATCTGCGCGTGCCACAGGATGTGGTAGTGCAGCGGCCACGCACCTGCAGGGGGCGTGTGTGTGTGTGTGTGTGCGTGTGTGTGTGTTAGAGCTGAGGGCAGCAGCTGCTGGCCCATCTGCGCGTGCCACAGGATGTGGCAGTGCAGCGGCCACGCGCCTGCAGGGGGCGTGTGCGTGTGTGTGTTAGAGCTGAGGGCAGCAGCTGCTGGCCCATCTGCGCGTGCCACAGGATGTGGCAGTGCAGCGGCCACGCGCCTGCAGGGGGCGTGTGCGTGTGTGTGTTAGAGCTGAGGGCAGCAGCTGCTGGCCCATCTGCGCGTGCCACAGGATGTGGTAGTGCAGCGGCCACGCACCTGCAGGGGGCGTGTGTGTGTGTGTGTGTGCGTGTGTGTGTGTTAGAGCTGAGGGCAGCAGCTGCTGGCCCATCTGCGCGTGCCACAGGATGTGGCAGTGCAGTGGCCACGCGCCTGCAGGGGGCGTGCGTGTGTGTGCGTATGCGTGTGTGTGTGTTAGAGCTGAGGGCAGCAGCTGCTGGCCCATCTGCGTGTGCCACAGGATGTGGCAGTGCAGCGGCCACGCGCCTGCGGGACAGGGAGCAAGGCACGTGTGCGTGTGTGTGTGTGTGTGTGTGTGTATGTGTGTGAGTTGAGGGCGGCAGGGGCGGGGACCGAAACATACTAGTGACCTTTGCCCATCTAGTTTCTGTAGGTCAAGGCCACGATGCATGGGGTCTAGGCCACCATGCGTCCTGCCGATCGCCATGCATGGATCGTTGTGACAAACCTCACGACGCTGTTTCCGGGGGCAGCATAACCGTGCCGCCTCCCCGCCCCTGCCTGTAACAGCCACGCCCCGAGGCTACTGTAAACTCCCCCCCGCCCCCCCCCCCCCATTCCACACACAGTAACAGTAACAGTAACAGCAACATCGGCTTTCCAGTGAAGACTACCTTCTAGTCCTAGTACCACCGCCTAGACCCAAGTCCAGTTCTGGCCCTAACAATTACTTGTGAGGGGCGGTAGCCACCAGTCGGCTGCCTGCCGACGTGTTGTCCCAGAGCAGAAAGGAGAGCTATTGTGCGACGCCTCCAAAATAGGTCCTAACTGCTTCCAGGGGATAGGGGATCGAGTGGCGCTTGCCAATCTACTTGACCGCCAAGGTTGAGGGGCCGGCGTCCGAGGGGCACCCCCCCACACACAAGTCCCCATACCTGGGTTGTTGGCGACAAAGCGCAAGACAGTGTATCCATCTGCGGGCAACGTGACCGTGTCGCGCAGCGGCGGATTGACAGTGTTGAGGGCGGCAGCCTGTATGTGGGGGAGGGTGGGTGTGGGAGTTTTTTTTAATGAGCGAGGGTGTAGGGGGGGTGGGAAGTGTGGGAGGGATGCGTGAAGAACAACTAGGGATGCTAAAACCAACAACTACTAGAGACCCGCCTGCGCGTCGCGTGGTGTGAATCCTGGGGATTTCACACCACACTTCTAGCGATGCAAATTCGTGGGGACGAGGCTGTGGCAGCGGATAAGCTTAGATAGTAGCATAGAGATAGAAACGTAAATAGATGGTACTAGTCCTAGTCCTGACTAGAAGAGGTGTTTCCTGGAACGCCGATGTTACTGTGTTACTGGTGTCACACAGACTGTAACATTCATCATCACTGTTGCTGTTAGAGAGTAGCTTAGAGAGTAGCTTGGTGACTGGTCAGCGTGGCGTTCTCCGGGTCAAACCAGTGGTGTCCTTAGCGCCCCCGCAGCCCGCTCAGCCCCCTATGCGGGGACAAACCGGGAAATTTGTGGGAAAACTGCGGGGGCGAATTGTGGGAACCAGGGGCCCCTGGTGGGAACTTCGCTCCGAAAAGTGTGAAAGTGACAATTTTCTCACCTTTCCGCAAAAATCACCTCTGCGGGGGCACTTCGGCATGTTCCCTCCAATGTTGCGGGGACAAACAGGACATTGTCGGTTTCCTTAAGGACACCACTGGGTCAAACACGCCGACGCCATGACCGGGCCCTAACTTGGAGCATCCTTCACTCACTAGGCCAAGGGAGTGGAGAATATAAGAGACTCGCCTAGAGTGGGGAATATAAGAGACTCGCCTGCGTGGCGTTCTCTGGGTCGAACACGCCGAGGCCGTGGCCGAGCAGCCAGAAGTGGTGGCCGTGGATGTGGATGGGGTGCCTGCGCGCGTGCGTGAGCGTGTGTGTGCGTGTGTGCGTGTGTATGTGGAACAGCCATACGTGGTGACCGTGGATGTGGATGGAGTGTCTGCATGTGTTTATGTGTGTGTGTGTGTGTGTGTGTGCGCGTGTGTGTGTGGAGCAGCCATACGTGGTGACCGTGGATGTGGATGGGGTGCCTGCACGTGCACGTGTGCGTGTGTGTGCATGCGTGTGTGGAGCAGCCATAAGGGGCGACCGTGGATGTGGATGGGGTGCCTGCGTGTGTTTATGTGCGTGTGTTTGTGTGTGTGTGTGTGTGTGTAGAGCAGCCATAAGTGGTGGCCGTGGATGTGGATGGGGTGCCTGCGCGTGTGTATGTGCGTGCATGTGTTTGTGTGCATACGTGTGTGCACGTGTGTGTGTGTGTGTGTGTGTGTGGAGCAGCCATAAGTGGTGGCCGTGGATGTGGATGGGGTGCCTGCGCACGTGCATGTGCGTGTGCGTGTGCATGTGTGTGTGCGTGCATGTGTGTGTGTGCTGCGTGTGCTGCGGCCAAAACGTATGGAGTGCGTCGGTAGGTACACACCTAGCACCCCACACACACACACCACGGCCGCTGCTGGAGGCCATGGGTGCCAGCAGCTGTTGTGGCAGCGACACACACACACACACACACAAGCAAGCAACCACCGTTACATGAGCGCGAGCCGCATGCACTGGCAGTGCCTGTGCTGCTGGCAGCAATACACAGCAATACACACCCGGCACGAGGTCTGACTCTTGCACCGGGATGCCTTGCGAAAAGAGCGGTTGGCACACACACGACCACACGCCCACACACGCCCACACACACTACACACATAAACACACACGGTTGAAACACACACCCACACACGTACACACACACTACACGTACACACACCCGAAAACACGCCCCCACAAGCCCACACACACTACACACACGAACACACGCCCAGACACGGTTGACACACACAAACACACGCCCGCACGCGCCCACACACGTACACACACTGCACGAACACACACACTCACTGCTCCTGCGCAGTGCGAACAAAGCCGGAGCCGTTGTAGTCGCCGTTGAAGGCGCCGGCAGCGTTGTTCTGTGTGTGTGTGTGCGTATGTGGTGTATGTGGTGGTGTGGGGTGGTGTGGGGTGTGGAAGCGTGGTGTGGGCACAGTCGTCGTTGAAGGCGTTGGCGGCGTTGGTCTGTGCGGTGGTGTGGGTGTGGTGCGTGGGTGGTGTTTGGGTGTGTGGGTTGATGTGTGGTGTGTGGGTAGTGTGTGGGTGGTGTGGGTGCTTCATATCTCGAGACATGGCACAAGAGCAAGAGCACACGCGCAAACACACGGTGTGTGCGATGCCCGGCAGAGCGGGTTTTGCGTGGTCGCAGGGTGTGAGGTGTTTACGGAGCGACAGAACGCACGATACCCCCCCCCCCCGGCGCACCCACACACGCACTCGCATGTGTGTGAGTGTTTGCGTGCGTGTGTCAGCCCCCCCCCCTTGCCCTCTCACACACACACATTAACACACACACAAATACACGTACCTGCAGCACCACCGTGATGACTGCGCCCTTCTTGAGCGACACGGTGTGCATGCCAACGGTGGGGAACTGCGTGCGTGTGTGTGTGTGTGTGTGTGCATGCCAACAGTGGAGAACTGTGTGTGTGTGTGTGCCAACGGTGGAGAACTGCGTGTGTGTGTGTGCCAGCGGTGGAGAACTGCGTGTGTGTATGTCAGTGTTGCAGAAAGACGGTACGCGGATACTTTCGTACCGTGGGAGGGTCGTTTGGCGGGGCGTGCGCGTACCGTGGGAGGGCGCGGCGGAGCTGCGCCACGCCTTGCGCATATCGTACCGTACCGCACTGTACGCGCACACCTAGGGCGTACCGCATAGAGCATCGGATTCCATCAGCGCGCAAGGTGCGGTGGTGGAGGAGCGGAGGTGGTTGGACACACTTCTGTTGTTGCTTGATGAAGTGTGACCGCCTCCAAGATCCCCCCTGCCTGCAGCAGCAGATCATTCCATTCTCTAGTCTTACACACAATGCATCACTTGTTCTCATACCACGTGCGGGGGGCTGCGCCCCGGCGCCCGCTGCATGCATGCATGCATGCAAACACGCGTGTGCCATGCGCAACGGCTCGTCTGGGCGAGCATGAGCCCTCGTCAACGTTTTGTTGACCCCTGCAGGCTGCTTCCATACACTGCAAACCATAGCATTCAAGTCATATAATTCAGAATGCCGTTGTGGCTTGCTGGCTTCCGCTGCGCCCCCAGCCCCGCCGCTTGCGTGCGCGAGCGCCATGGGGGCGGGGTGTGCGTGTGTGTGTGGGGGGGGGGCGTGTCACGCCGTGGTAAGCCCATGCCAGCTAATTTTCTGCTGTAGGGGAAGATTGGGTGCGTTGATCCACGCTTGGCCACGCAAGCGTGCGCGCGCAGGGGGCGGCGCAGGGGCGAGTTTGATGTGTACATGCAGATTTGCACCGAGAATCGACACGCTTTGTGATGTGTTCAGGGCACCTGTTGGGAAGAGAGAAAGTGTGAGTACGAAAAATATTCCCGAGGAACGAAGTGACTCGGGACTGTCTGCAGCGGAATTCGGAAAGGCGTCTGTCGACAGTGCGAAAAATATAGAAATCAGGAGAGAAAATGAGAGGGCAGCAAAAAAATTGCGACTACCGTTCCACCAATACTACAACTTCGAATAGCGGGGGTCCGGGGGCGCAGCCCCCGAGAAAAAATATCTGCGTATCCGCGCGTTAAAGCCCACGTACCAGTGCCGGGCCGGCAGGCCCGGCTGGGGCCTTTGCACGTCCCACGGAAGCAATCTCGCCAAATATTTTCTGCATCACTGGTGTGTGTGTGTGCCAACGGTGGAGAACTGTATGTGTGTGTGTGTGTGTGTGTCAACGGTGGGGAACTTTGCGTGTGTTTGTGTGTGTGTGTGTGTGTATGTGCATGCCGACGGTGGGGAACTACGTGTGTGAGTGTGTGTGTGTGTGTGTGCATGCCAACTGTGGGGAACTACGTGTGTGTGGGTGTAGGTGTGTGCATGGCGACGGTGGGGAACTACGTGTGTGTGTGTGTGTGTGTGTATGCCAACGGTGGGGGACTGCGTGTGTGTGTGTGTGTGTGTGTGTGTGCCAACGGTGGGAAACTTTGCGTGTGTGTGTGTGCGTTTGCGGGGTGGGGTGGGGGGGAGGTGGGGGACTGCGGGGATGTGTGGGTGCGTGCATGCTGTATGTGTGCGTGCTTTTTGGGAAACTGTGGGGGGCGTGTGCGTGTGCGTGTGTGTGCACGCATGTTTGTTTTGAGGGAGCTGCAAGGCGCGCACGGGAGCGTGCGCGTGTGCGTGCGTGTGCGTTTTTTTTACCGCGAACTCAGTTCAAACTCGGTTAGCCTGGGGTTCAAACTGGGTTAACTGTTTACCCCTCGGTTAGCCTGGGGTTTAAACTGGGTTAATTGTTTACCCCTTGGTTAGCCAGGGGTTTAAACTGGGTTAATTGTTTATCCCTCGGGGCCATCCCCTACCTGGGCCCACCCCAGGGGGAAAACGGGCAACACCAAACTTTGGGGATTTCTTGTGGCTTCCCTGGTTGACCAAATCCACTTTTGAAAAGTGCTTTCTAGTTGCCGCCAATCTCATTTAGACGCATGCGTCGTGGGTGGCCGTGGCTTGGAGAGACGGTGAAATGCGAACCGTTTGGCGTCAAACGCAACCGTGACGTGTAACATTTCACGCCAAACGATTTCGTTCCGCATTTCACCGTCTCTCCAAGCCACGGCCACCCACGACGCATGCATCTAAATAAGATTGGCGGCAACTAAAAAGCACTCTTCAAAAGTGGATTTGGTCCAGAGGCGCCGCCGCAAAACATGCCGAAAGTTTGGTGTCGCCCAGCACAGTTACCCCCGCAACGCGACACGGCACGGGACCCAGCGCCTCGTCAAGTTCATGTCAAGGGTGGTACCGATCGGTAGGAGGCGTCGCGGGGAGCTGGCTCCCCGCAGCGGCGCGGCAGGGGGGTGGGTGCGACTGTTGCATGGCGCTCCGCGAGGCCCGTGACGGCCCCACGACGTATCCCAGCACATGCTCTCGACACGTATGTCTATAAAACGTGTCGAGAAAGCATTCTGCTCGCTCGATGGGGCCGTTTTGTCGACTTTGGAATTTTGGGTGTGGCCACATTTTGGTCACAGGTTGGGTGGGGATGGCCTCGGTTAGCCTGGGGTTTAAACTGGGTTAATTGTTTACCCCTCGGTTAGCCTGGGGTTTAAACTGGGTTTACTGGGTTACCTGTTTATTGTAAAAACTCATCATCATGTTTACCCCTCGGTTAGCCTGGGGTTTAAACTGGGTTTACTGTTTACCCCTCCTCAACCCTGTGCCCCCCCCCCCCCCCCCTCCAACCTCGGGGAGCGAGTACTTGAAGTTCTAGGCTGGAAAGGCCACAGCCAGCCACAGGTATCGATTCCCTGAACCCTAATTACCCCCCTCCTAAAACCTATGCAGGGGTTTAAAAACAGTTTCAAGCCCTCCTAAACCCTGTGCACACCTCTCCCCCCCCCCAAAAAAACTCCACCAACCTCGGGGAGCGAGTACTTGAAGTTCTCGAGCACGCGGATGCTGTCGCCTGGGCCCTCGGTCTGGTTGAGCACGGCCTATGTGTGCGATGGTTGGATGTGAGTGTGGGAGTGTGAAAGTGTGGGTGTGAGAGTGTGGGAGAGCACGCGGATGCTGTCGCCTGGGCCCTCGGACTGGTTCAGCACAGCCTATGTGTGCGGTGGTTGGATGTGTGGGGGTGTAAGTGGGAGTGTGGAAGTGTGGGAGTGAGAGTGTGAGAGCGTGGGACAGCACGTGGATGCTGTCGCCCGGGCCCTCGGTCTGGTTGAGCACAGCCTATGTGGAGGTGTGTTGAGTGTGCGGGGGTGTGAAAGTGTGAAAGTGTGGGTGTGAGAGTGTGAGAGTGTGGAAGAGCACGCGGATGTGGTGTCGCCCGGGCCCTCGGTCTGGTTGAGCACGGCCTATGTGTGCGATGGTTGGGTGTGTGGGAGTGAATGTGGGTGTGTGGAAGTGTGGGTGTGAGAGTGTGGGAGAGCACGCGGATGTGGTGTCGCCCGGGCCCTCGGTCTGGTTGAGCACGGCCTATGTGCGCGATGGTTGGGTGTGTGGGAGTAGGTGTGAAAGTGTGAAAGTGTGGGAGTGAGAGTGTGGGAGAGCACGCGAATGCTGTCGCCCGGGCCCTCGGTCTGGTTGAGCACGGCCTATGCGTGCAATGGTTTCATGTTAGTGTGTGAGTGTGAAAGTGTGAAAGTGTGGGTGAGAGTGTGGGAGACCATGCGGATGCTGTCGCCCGGGCCCTCGGTCTGGTTGAGCACAGCCTATGTGGATTGGTGTGAGAGTGGAAGTGTGGGTGTGTGGAAATGTGAGTGTGGGAGTGTGGGAGTGTGGGAGATCGGTCTGGTTGAGCACGGCCCATGTGTGTGGAGATGGGGGGGGGGGGGGCAGGTTGCATGTGTGTGCGTTGCATGTGTGTGTGTTAAGAGGGGGGCGTTGTCTAGGGTACCTCCCAGCTCCCCCCCCTTCTTCCCGCGCCAGCCCCAGCACAGCTCCTGCTGCTGCAAGCCCAGTGCAGTTACTGCCGCAGACCACAAAGGGAGGGAGAGAGAGAGGGAGAGGGAGAAGGGGAGAGGGGGCAAGGGAGAGGGAAAGCGAGGGAGAGGGAGAGCGAAGGAGAGGGGGAGAGCAGGAGAGGGGGGGGGCAAGGAGAGGGGGAGAGGGGGGGCAAAGGGGAGGGGAGAGGGGGAGAAAGGGAGATAAAACAGGGGGTTGAGGGTGGCAGGGTGAACTCATGCACGCGCGCAAACGCTCCCACCTTCTGGCCGTTAACGAACGCGCCCATGGGCGCCCAGTCCTCCAGGTAGTGCGGGTTCTTCTCGATCTTCAGGCGGATCGCGTCGCAGCTCGACATGGGAGAGTTGGGCGTCATGATGTTGTTCAGCGCCCACCTGCGGAGCCAGTTTTGTAACGGTGTTTGGTCACCGACCATCATCACCAGCAAACGATCATCGTGCGGATCGCGTCGCAGCTCAACATGGAAGAGTTGGGTGTCATGATGTTGTTGAGCGCCCACCTGCGGGGACACGTTTTGTTTCAACGGTTTTGAGTAGCATTTTTTGTTAGTGGCCCACCGCCAAGAGCAAACGATGGCAGGGCATCTCTCAAGAGAGAGACCATGACGCCGGCCTTGCCTCTCTCTCTCTCTCTAGAGAGATAGAGAGTGAGAGGCGAGGCCGGCGTCATGATGTTGTTGACCGCCCACCTGCAGGGCCAGGTCCGCAACGGTGTTTAGACACCGACCAGCCATCACCAGCAAACGATCCCCGTGCGGATCGCGTCGCAGCTCGACATGGGAGAACTGGGCGTCATGATGTTGTTAAGCGCCCACCTGCAGCCCATCTGCGGGGACACGTTTTGTAATAGCGGATTTTAGTAGTGTGTCAAAACATTTTTTTCTGCCCCCCCCCCCCCCATGGTTTTAAGTAGCATTTTTTTCAAGTAGCCCACAGCCAAGAGCAAACGATGGCAGGGCCTCTCGAGAGGCCTCTCTCTCTCTAGAGAGAGAGAGAGGGAGAGGCGAGGCCGGCTTCATGGTGTTGTTATGCGCCCACCTGCGGGGACACGTTCGTCACGGTTGTTTTTAAAGCGGCTGTTAATTATAAACGCTTCTAGCAACCCACGACCAGAGATTAAACGAGTGTTGGGGGCTGGAAAGGCGAGAGTGCGGCATCATGATGGTGTTGAGCGCCCCCCTGTGGGTACCCGTTTATTCTGGCGGGTTTTTGAAGATTATTAGAGCAGACGAGTGTCGCTTCAAAAGGCTTGAAAGGCTCGAGGGTTAGGCTTCAAAGGGCTCGAAGGTCTTGAGAGTTAGGCGGCATGATGGTGTTGAAGCGAGACACTCTCTGATTCCTTCAGAACACTGCTGAACCCCCCCCCACCTGGCCCCCCCCCCCAGTGATTTTCTTTGCAGCTTTTTTTATTTATTTTCTGGGAGCCGGCGCACGGACCAACGTCCCGTTGACCGCCTTGACCGCTGCCTTAGCCTTGACCGTTGACCATCAAATATATGTCATTTTCAAGCTCCAGACCAGATCTATCTGCTGGGATCGTCAGACCATCAAGCAACTTGGTTGGTTGAGCTGTATCTGATGGGATCATCAGTAGCCAAATGGCTCCCAGTGGCTCCCAGGAGCCCAAAACAAAATCACTGACCCCCCCTGAGTCGGCGTTGTTCGCAAGCGGTGGCGGCGAGATCTCGACTGTGAGGTTGCGCATGCCTGCCGCAGACATCCTAAACCTTCAACCCTAAGCCCCAACCCAGACACACACCCTCTGCCCACCTCAGCTGGCCGGTTTGCTCCATGAGCGGCTGAGAGATCTCAACCATGAGGTTGCACATTCAAACCCTTAGTCCTCAACTCACACACACACACACTCTGCCCCACCTCAGCTGGCCGGTTTGCTCCATGAGCGGCTGAGAGATCTTGATGCTGAGGTTGCGCGTAACGGCGGTCGACAGCATGTACGTGTCTGCGCCAAATCAGTACACACACACACACACACACACACACTATGCATTGTCGGCCTAGTGCTGTATTGTATGGGTGTTTGAGTGATTGGACCTCGGTTCTTTTGCTTATTCACCCCTGCCATCAAAGGCGTCCGACGGACTGTAAAATCGACCACACACGCACACACACACACACACACACACACGCGCGCGTACACAAACATACACACAAACTCTGCCCCCACCTCAGCTGGCCGGTTTGCTCGATGAGCGGCTGAGAGATCTCGATGCTGAGGTTGCGCGTGACGGCGGTTGGCAGCGTGTACGTGTCACCGCCAAACCAGTCCCAGTTGTAGGTCGCCCACGGGGAGCCAGGCGCGGCGGGCACCATCAGCTCGGGAGCCATGGTCACGTTCGCGTTGAAGAACTCAATCGGCCAGGGCGCGGCGTTCGGCTGCGGCGCGGCGGTGGCGTTGGGGAAGGCGCCGGCGGTCGCGTTGGCATAGTGGAGGACTGCGTGGGTTGGGCAGTGGGGTGGGTGGGTGGCATTTTTTTTCTGCTGCTTCTGCTGCTGCTGTTGTTGTTGTTGTTGTTGTTGTTGCTGTTGTTGAAGAGTTTGTTCGGCCGTGTTGGCTGCGGGTGCGGCGGTAGCACTGTGGGGAACACGCCCGCAACGGTGAAGGCGCAGTTTAGGACCGCGTGGGTGGGTGGCTGGGTGGATGGGTCGGGCGGTGGTGGCATAAGGGCCTCCCTACGTTCGAGTGTGTAAGCGGGTGGATGAGGCTGTGGGGCAGCGTCTTCAGGGTGCACGCGAGGCGTTTGACCAGCATGCAGGCGCGCTTTCTGTGGTGCACTGGCTTTCCTCCTCTCTCCCTCTCTCCCTCTCTCCATTTCTGCCTCTCTCCCTCCCTCTCCCTCTCTCTCTCTCCCTCCATCCCTCCCTCTCCCTCTCTCTCCCTCTCTCTCCATCTCTCTCCCTCTCTCTCTCTCTGTCTCTCGCATGCATGCGCATGCGCACACGCGTGTGTGCAGCTGGGGTCTTCCCTGGTAGGGCATGTGCTCGTGCCATGCGTGGCCTGCGGATGGGTGGATGGGTGGTTGCGTGGGCGGGGCTGTGAACCCCGGCCGTGCCCACGCGGGGAGGAAGTCAGATCTCGGGGCCGTGTGCCCTGTCTAGTTCCAGCCCCGGCCCACTAGCCCCCCACCACCAGTAGCAAGCCATCCGTCTGTAGCGCTTGGGCACTATATGCCGAGCAAGGTCAAATACGCTGCCTGTAGGTGCGTCACACACGACTGCTCATCATGTGACGATTTGGAATAGAATGGAGTCAGAGGGTGTACGTGAGTGGGCCGAGCCCGTGCATGCACACCGAGGGTTTCATAGCCGATCGGATTCAGATGAGGCGACCGTCCACAGGACGCGATGCCGATGGCGAGCAAGGGGGGAGTTCGAAAAAACGGTAGAAGAAGAAGAAGCGGGTGCCTGGGAGCGTAGCCCCCGGAAAAAAACATGTAAGCCTGGAGAGCGCACGAGGAGCTCTGCCGGAAATCCGGAGATTCCAGGAGGCCCTCTCCAGAAAACCTGACAGCCTGGCAGCCCCCAAGGAACCCCGTGCATGCGCACGCACCCGCGTAGCCCGCGGGGCTGCCCGGGCGGTACTGCGTCTGCGCCATGACCCAGTAGTTGTCAATCGGCTGCGTGTGTGTGTGTGTGTGTGCTTGTGTGCGTGTGTGTGTCTACTGCGCCATGACCCAGTCGTTGTCAATTAGCTGCGTGTGTGTGTACATGGGGAGGGGGGGTCGTGTGTGTGTGGACCCCCCCTATGCGTGTGTGTGTGTGCATGTCTGTGTTTCGTGTGCGTGTGTGTGTGTGTGTGTGTGTCTGTGTGTGTGCGTGTGCGTGCATTGGGTGGGCAGGCATGCGCGCGCGTGCATGCGAGCGGGCGCACGGCACTGGATACAAGTGGATGGACATGCATGCCAGCGCATGTTATTGGATCGGAGCACTGCTGTGGGGGTGTGGAGTGGAAGCGAGGGAGCAGGTCGGGTGTACAGGCTCCCCGCAACTCCCCCACAACCCACCCACCCACTCACCCATGATCAGCGGGCCACGAGCACATCCTAGGCACTGCCCCCCACGTTGACACAGCCACCACCACGCACACACACACGCACGCACACACACGCACACACACACAACACACACACACGCACACACACACACACGCATCCCTGCATGTGTTCATGTGGCACGTGGCAGACCTCCAGTCTTCTGCACACACACGCACACACACACACACACCTGGTATTGGTAGGCTGGCGCGCTGCGTGGCCTTGCGGGCTCTACTTGTAGAGCTCCCCTAGACGTGAAGTCGAAGCCTTAACTCACGCCCCGGGGTCCTCCGGGCGCGTACATGTAAAACCTGTAAAACCACACACCTGGTCAGCGGTCACGAGCACATCGAGGCGCTGGCCCACGTTGACGTCGACGCATCCGTTGGGTGCCATGAACGGAGTGACCGGCATCACGTCGGCGGCGACGACCTGGATGCATGCGTGTGTGTGTGCGGTCGATTTTACAGTCCGTGTGTGTGCGTGTGTTGGGGGGGAGGGGTTGACACACGCGCGGCAGTCGTTGGGTGCCGTGAAGAGAGTACAGCATGACGTCCACGGCGACGACCTGGATGCATGCGTGTGTGTGCGGTCGGTTTTACAGTCTGTGTGCGTGTGTGTGCACCGAGCAGGTTCTTATATGCCTTTAGAGGTGTCCCTGACTGTAACATCGATCACCAATTTTGGTAATGAGTGAGAGCTAGAACCATAGGCGCATAGCCAGGAGCCCCGGGTTACCGGAACAGCGGCTGAAATAGGGACTCACGCACGCACGCACACACGCACGCACCGTGACGTTGTGCCCGCCAAAGCACACGGTGATGTAGACGAGGGCGGCGGCGTTGATGAGGCGGACGCGGTACGTCTTGCCTGCGGTTTGAAGCGGTGTGGTCGTGGTGGTTATTAAAATCTGGTAGGTGGGCAGGTTTATGCAGGTAAGTAGGTCTAAGTAGCTGGTCTGTAGTATAGGTGGTCTGGTACATCTAACCTGCGGCGGGTGCCGTGTTTGGCCGCTTTCGGGGGGTTGGGGTGGGCCTTCTTGGTCCCTTCATGGTCCTGGCTTTACAGCCGGTTATACCTGGGGTCTGCTTCCGGCTGCTTCAGGGCTGAGTGTGGTGCCTGACTTGCAGTGCTGCTTGCTTGGCGCCCACCACCTAGTGTGGGTGGCGCTACTGTGGGCTACTTTTGTAGCTTGACCTTTTGGTGGGCCTTGTGCCTGAAAGTCCCGCTGGAACTTTGGAACTGATTGTGACCGCCGGCAGTGGATGTGTAACACTACTCTCTCTTACCTGCGAGTGGTGCGGTCGTGGTGGATATTGGAATCTGGTAGGCAGGTAGGCAGGTCAGTCTTAGTGGCTGGTCTGTAGCTAGGTTGCCTGGTACGTCTTGCTGTGTGGCGGTGGGGGTTGTGGGTGTGGCAGGAAGGCAGGCCAGGTAGGTTGGCAGTTATGTCTTGCCTGCAAGGTGATGGTGGCGATGGGGGTTCGCAGTCTGGCTGGTGCGTTGGCAGGTCTAGGTAGCTGGTCTGTAGGTAGGTTGCCTGATACGCGGGTGGTGGTGGCTAATGGGTGTTGACCGCCTAGTGGGTGGGAAGGCAGGTCAGGTAGGTTGGCACGTGCGTCTTGCAAGGGGCGCGGGGATGGTGGTGATGCATGTTACAGTCAGGTATAAGGTGCACCACGTTCCCAATGCCTGAGGCGGCGCCTGAGGCGGCGCCTTAACTTGCGCGGATCAGGCGGCGCCGCAGGCTCACCGAGACCGCCTGAAACGCACCCCCGACCGCCTGAGGCGTCGCCTCAGGTGCCACCTTAGGCGCCCACCACCGCCTGAGGCGCACTCCGACTGCCTCAGGCGTTAAGATTGCCGTCACTTGCGCGTCTCAGACATTGGGGCTGCAGTAGGGCAGTAGAGCATCAGTGGCAGCGGCAGCAGAGCAGAGCAGCAGCAGGAGAAGCAATGACAGCAACAGCAACAACAACAGCAGCACCAGCAGCAACATCGACAGCAGCAGCAGCAGTAACTTGCCTGCCTCGACATCGAACGACGCGTGCGTGCATCCTGGATTGAACGCGCTGGCCCACGGCTGCTGCGCGCTGCGGCCAGCGGCCACCGTGAAGTCCTGGGGTGTTGAGAGAGGGAGCGAGCACATACGTGTCGGTGGTCGTGTGTGTGTGTGTGTGTGCGCGCGCGCGTGTGTGTGTGCGTGGGGGGTCGTTTGTGTGTTGAACGCGCCGGCCCACGGCTGCTGCGTGCTGCGGTCAGCGGCCACTGTGAAGTCCTGGGGTTTTGAGAGAGGGAGCGAGCACATACGTGTGTGTTGGTGGTCGTGGGTGTGTGTGTGCACGCGTGTGTGTGTGGCCGTTTGGTTGTTGAGCGCGCCGGCCCGCGGCTGCTCCGGTGGCCAGCGGCCACCGTGGAGTCCTGCGGTTTTGAGAGAGAGACAGGGCACATACGTATGTGTCAGTGTTTGTGTGTGCGTGTGTGTGTGTGTGTGTGCTGTGAGGTCGTTTCTGGGTTGATCGCGCCGGCCCATGACTGCTGCGGTGGCCAACGGCCACCGTGAAGTCCTGGGGTTTTGAGAGAGGGAGCGAGCACATACGTGTGTGTCAGTGGTCGTGTGTGTGTGTGTGTGTGTGTGTGTGTGTGTGTAACCCTCGTCGATATAGGGACCCGGCCCGCCAGACTGCCCTGTATAGGCTATATATAGGCTATACCCACGGCTATACCCTATATAAGGACTATATAAATTTCCTAGATAAAAATCAAACATTTTTTGGAAAGTGTGACAATCATATGCAACCCTAAAGGAACCCAGAACCGCGCTCCGAATATTTGTTGGAATTAGTTTCGAGGCGTGAGAAGCAATGCAAGGCGTTGGCTGCGCGGATGGGACGCGGAGACGCGGAGTCGCACGCTCTCGTATTGGCATTGCACGCGCTGTAAGCCCCTAGTACACCCACCCTATGCTGCAGGCATCCAACACACCAACCCACACTGCCTTTCCAACACCCGGAACCCCACACACAACACCCCACTCCGTCATATATGCTGCTGGGTGGGCGGGCTTCACCGCCGCCGCCTCGTAGCTCACTCTGAACAAGACATCCTAGGCCCCTGAGGGGGTCTGTGAGGGGAGGTGACGTCATACGCGTGCGCTGGCGGGTGTGCTGTGGTCGCTGAGTTGAGTGTTGCGGCGGGTGTGCTACCAGCCCCGCTTCCACTGGTTTGGGGGAGGGCTTTCTGGTCCCTTCATGGTTTCATACCTTACGCCTGTCCTCCGGCCACTGGAGGGGTTGGGTGTGGAGCCTGCTCTGTGATGCTGCTTGCTTGGTGCCCGCCACGCCGTGGTTTGGCGCTACCGTGGGCTACCTTTGTAGCTTTACCTTTCTTTGGTGGGCCTCGTGTCTGCTCTCTTAAGTCCCGCTGGAGCTTTGGAACCGAACGTGTGACCGCCGGCAGTGGATTGTAAAACTCTCATCATCATCATCATCGCAGCGGCCCCCCTCGCCGCCGCCGCCGCTGCTGCGCTCCGCCGGCTGCGGCGGGAGCACACGCAGCACGCCGCGGCGCGGCTCCATTCCCATGCCACCAACCTAATTATGACATGTCTCTTTTGTGCCCTTCAGGTCTGCTATGCTGCCAAGCATGCCATGGAACGCTCCTGGCCACCTGCACCTGCGTGCCTCCCCAACCCACATGCATGCGTGCAGCCCCCATGCAACCCCCCAGCCCTGCGCCAAACGATAGTACGTCGTCCCCTCTATGCCTTTCTGGGGCGTCGCAAGTGGTGGAGCCTCATTCGGAGGAAGTACGAGCCGGCTGTTGCAGAACCAAACCGAGTGTGGGGGAGTCACCGACTCCCTCCGACGGCCATATCGCGACCTCCCGCGCCTCGCGGCGATGTATTGGGTTCGCATGGTCCCGTTCCTTTACCGATGCCGCGCGGGGAGGCCAAAGTGCCCCTCTCGCGGCCTCTGCGGCCCCCACACTCGGCTCGGGACCCTATATTATAGGGCTCATACAGGCAGGCGCCCCGCATCTATAGGCTATATATAGGCTATATATAGGCTTTAACTATATAGGCCTATTTATAGACCGCCGACCCTTATGTGTGTGTGTGCGTGTGAGGTTGATTGTGGGATGGGCGCGCCGGCCCACGGCTGCTGTGCGCTGCGGCCAGCGGCCACCGTGAAGTACTGGGGTTTTGAAAGAGGGAGCGAGTGCATACGTGTGTGTCAGTGGTCGTGTGTGTGTGTGTGTGTGTGTGTGCGCGCACGTGTGGCCGTTTGTGGGTTGAGCGCGCCGGTCCACGGCTGCTGCGCGCTGCGGCCAGCGGCCACCGTGAAGTCCTGGGGTTTTGAGAGAGGGAGCGAGCACATACGTGTGTGCCAGTGGTCGTGTGTGTGCGTGTGTGTGTGTGTGTGTGTGCGTGTGGTCGTTAGTGGATTTAGCGCGCCGGTCCACGGCTGCTGCGCGCTGCGGCCAGCAGCCACCATGAAGTCCTGTGGTTTTGAGAGCGAGGGAGTGCGTGCGCGTGTGCGTGAGCGTGTGTTTGTGCGTGCGTCGATCTTACAGTCCGTCGGACGCCTGTGGTGGCGTATTAGTGTGTGTGTGTGTGTGTTGAGTGGTGTGTGTGCGTGCATGTGTGCTCATGTGTGGGTACCACTTCCACCACCACACACACCCACACCTTCGGGTTGCACGTCGGCGGACCAGTGCTGACACCCGAGCCGACAAGCGGCTCACACACACACATGCACACACACACACACACACACATACAGACACACATTCACACACACACACACACACCCTGGAAGTCGCACGTTGGCGGACCAGTGCTGCCGCTTGAGCCGGCAAACAGCACACACACACGTGCACAGTGTGCAGTGCACTGCACATACACACACACCTTCGGGTCGCACGTCGGCGGACCAGTGCTGCCGCCCGAGCCTGCAAACAGCTCGCAGTCGGCGTAGAATCCGTGGTTGTTGAGCAGGATAGCCTGAGGGTTGCCGACCCTGTGTGTGTGTGTGTGTGTGTGTGTGTGTGAGTGTGTGTGTGTGAGTGTGCGTGTGTGTGTGAGGGAGGGAGGGAGGGGGGCAAGGACGCGTGCGACCTTGATGGGTTGGGGAAGTACTTGTTGGGGTGGCCGACGTGGGACTGTACGCTCAATCGTCACAGAATGGCTGGTGAGTAGATTGGCCTGGGGGTTGCCGACCCTGCGTGTGTGAGTGTGTGGTTGTGGTGCATGCGTAGGAGGGGGGGGAGGGGGGACAAGGAAGTGTGTGGATCCCAGTTCGCAGTCGGCATAGTGTCGGCCTGGCACCCGCTTGTTCCACTTCCCGGACTCTCTTGGCGTATGGAACGCTCCGTCGGTGGGTGGTTTGGCCCCATCACAGCCAACAACCAACAACCAACAACCAAACACAGCCAACAACCAACAGCCAACCACCAACAGCAAGCCAACCAACCCGATAGTTCCACTTTCCGGACTAGATCTGGAACGATCTAGGACGCGCCGTCGAGCGGGCGGTTCAGCCCCATCACAGCCTGCAACGAACAACCGAACACAGCTAACAACCAGCAACCAAGAGCCAACCACCAACCGCAAGCCAACCAACCTGCAAGTTCCACTTTCCAGACTGGATCTGGAACGCGCCGTCGAGCGGGCGGTTCGGCCCCACCTCAGCCCACAACCCACAACCAATCAAACACAGCTAACAACCAACAGCCAACAGCTAACCACCAACCGCAAGCCAGCCAGCCCACCCAATTCCGAACCCGGACTCGGGCGTAAGGCGTCCCGGGCGGTGGAGCACCCAACAACTAACAACCGATGGACCAGTAACCAACAACCCGCATATTTAAACAAGCCATATTTAAAACAACCATGTTTTCAGTGTGTGTGTGTGTGTGTGTAACCAAATGTGCGACAGCCAGAAGTGGATTGTAGACTGAAAATCGAAGCAACAGCACCATAACCACCACCAGCATCAGAGACACCCACCAGTTCCACTTGCCCGACTCGGGCGTCTGGAACACGCCGTCGAGCGGGCGATTGAGCCCCATCGCATTGGACACAACCACAATACAAACAGCAAAGCGCACAGCCAACCAACCCACCAGTTCCATTTGCCCGACTCGGGCGTCTGGAACGCGTTGGCGAGCGGGCGGTTGAGACCCATCGCGAGCGCGTTGGCCTCGGTGTGGTAAAAGTCGGAAAGCAGCATGATGTGATCGCCGTCGTATTCCCACGGGGAGGAGGTCCCGTTCTTGGGGGTCACGATGAGGGCGCCAAAGAGGCCGTCGGCCCTGTGTGGGGGGGGAGGGGAGAGGGGGGGTGCACATGCGTGGGAGTGTGTGTGTGCGTGTGTGCTGTTGTCGTAGGCCCACAGGGAGGAGGGGCCGTTCTTGGGGGTCACGACGAGGGCGCCAAGGAGGCCGTCGGCCCTGTGGGGGGGAGGGGGGTGGCGTGTGCGTGTGTGTGTGTGTGTGTGTGTGTGTGAGTGATGCCGTAGGCCCACGGGGAGGAGGTCTCGTTCTTGGGTGTCACGATGAGGATGCCAAACAGGCCGTCGGCCCTGTGGGGGGGAGGTGGGGGGGGGCGGGCGCGTGTGCATGTGTGTGTGTGTGTGTGTGCGCGTGTGCGTGTGTTGCTGAATTGGAACCCTGGACCCTAAACCCGTCAACCCTAGCCCTCGACCCCTAGCTAGTACCCTCGACGGGCCTCGCAGCACTCCACTTGGCACTCACTTGTGGGCGAACTGGTGGTCGTGCCAGAAGTAGGTGCCGGGGTGCTGCCTGCACCCTACCACCCTAGACCCTGCAACACAAACCCTGGACTACTCGGGCCTTGCACTCCGACTGACTCACTTGTTGGCAAACTGGTGGTCGTGCCAAGGAGTAGGTGCCGGGGTGCTGCCTGCACCCTACCACCCTAGACCCTGCAACACAAACCCTAGACTACTTGGGCCTTGCACTCCGACTGACTCACTTGTTGGCAAACTGGTGGTCGTGCCAAGGAGTAGGTGCTGGGGTGCTGCCTGCACCCTTAAACCCTAGACCCTGCAACACAAACTCTAGACTACTCGGGCCTTGCACTCCGACTGTCTCACTTGTCGGCAAACTATTTGTGGGCCAACACTTGTGGGCCAACACTTGTGGGCCAACACTTGTGGGCAAATACTTGTGGGCAAACACTTGTGGGCCAACACTTGTGGGCAAACACTTGTGGGCCAACACTTGTGGGCCAACACTTGTGCGCCAACACTTGTGGGCCAACACTTGTGGGCCAACACTTGTGGGCCAACACTTGTGGGCCAACACTTGTGGGCCAACACTTGTGGGCAAACACTTGTGGGCAAACACTTATGTTCGTCTACAAATAAAAGTAGGTGCCAGGGTGCTGCCTGCACCCGTAATCTCTAGACCCTAAAACACAACCCCGAAACTAGGGCCTCGCACTCCGACTGACTCATTTGTGGCTGGCTGTTAGAACCGTGTCGAGTAGTAGTTCTTTGCGGTCCGTCACAACGGGGGACTGCTGGGTGCTGGGGGGCTGTGTGTGAGCGGCTTGCTGGCTGCAGCCTTTTCGGGTCTTGTCTTTTTACTCAGGGTCTAGGCGCTCCCATTGTGTCATGCTTTCGACGACGACAACTCACTTGTGGGCAAACTGGTGGTCGTGCCAAGGAGAAGGCGCCGGGGTGCTGCCTGCACCCTTCGCCCCTAGACGCGAAAACAAAAACCCTAGACGAGGGCCTTGCACTCACTCACTCACTCACTCACTCGTGCACTCACTCACTCACTCACTCATGCACTCACTCACTCACTCATGCACTCACTCACTCACTCATGCGCTCACTCACTCACTCACTCATGCACTCACTCACTCACTCACTCATGCACTCACTCACTCACGCACTCACTCACTCACTCACTCACTCACTCACTCACTCACTCACTCACTCACTCATGCACTCACTCACTCACTCACTCACTCATGCACTCACTCACTCACTCACTCATGCACTCACTCACTCACTCACTCATGCACTCACTCACTCACTCACTCATGCACTCACTCACTCACTCACGCATGCACTCACTCACTCACTCACTCATGCACTCACTCACTCACTCACTCATGCACTCACTCACTCACTCACTCACTCATGCACTCACTCACTCACTCACTCATGCACTCACTCACTCACTCACTCATGCACTCACTCACTCACTCACTCACTCATGCACTCACTCACTCACTCATGCACTCACTCACTCACTCACTCATGCACTCACTCACTCACTCACTCATGCTCACTCACTCACTCATGCTCACTCACTCACTCACTCACTCACACTCACTCACTCACTCACTCATGCACTCACTCACTCACTCACTCACTCACTCACACTCACTCACTCACTCACTCACACTCACTCACTCACTCACTCACTCACACTCACTCACTCACTCACTCACTCACACTCACTCACTCACTCACTCACTCACTCACTCACTCACTCACTCACTCACTCACTCACACTCACTCACTCACTCACTCATGCACTCACTCACTCACTCACTCACTCATGCACTCACTCACTCACTCACTCATGCACTCACTCACTCACTCACTCATGCACTCACTCACTCACTCACTCATGCACTCACTCACTCACTCACTCATGCACTCACTCACTCACTCACTCATGCACTCACTCACTCACTCACTCATGCACTCACTCACTCACTCACTCACTCATGCACTCACTCACTCACTCACTCATGCACTCACTCACTCACTCACTCACTCATGCACTCACTCACTCACTCACTCATGCACTCACTCACTCACTCACTCATGCACTCACTCACTCACTCACTCATGCACTCACTCACTCACTCACTCATGCACTCACTCACTCACTCACTCATGCACTCACTCACTCACTCACTCATGCACTCACTCACTCACTCACTCGCTCACTCACACATGCACTCACTCACTCACTCATGCACTCACTCACTCACTCACTCATGCACTCACTCACTTACTCACTCACTCATGCACTCACTCACTCACTCATGCACTCACTCACTCACTCACTCACTCATGCACTCACTCACTCACTCACTCATGCACTCACTCACTCACTCACTCACTCACTCATGCACTCACTCACTCACTCACTCACTCGCTCGCTCACTCACTCACTCACTCACTCCGACTGACTCACTTGTGGGCAAACTGGTGGTCGTGCCAGAAGTAGGTGCCGGGGTGCTCGTCCACACGGAACGCGTACGTAAAGTTGTCACCGCGCTGGATAGGGCACGTGTCCACTGCGTGCGTGTGCGTGCGTGCGTGTGTGTGTGTTTGTGTGTGTTTTGTGCATGCATGCATGTGTGAGCATGTGCATGCACGTGTGTGTGTGTGTGTGCGTGTGTGTTGGTGTGTGCATGTGTACGTGTGTTGGACCGTAAACCTGCCCCCACCAGCACCACCACCCCACCCCAGCCCCGACCAACACGTTTCCCAACCCGCCCCACGCACCGTATGGCACTCCGTCGTACCAGGACGCGGCGCCATACATGGCAAAGCCGTGCCAGTGGATAATGATGCCGTCGACAACCTAGGAGAGGGGGCGGGGAGGGGGGGAGGGAGGCGGGCATTGGGGGGAGAGGGGGGCGGGGAGAAGGATCGGGGGGGGGGGGGAGGAGGAGGGAGTTGTTTCATCCACTGCCAGCGGTCACAATCACTTCCAAAGCTCCAGAGGGAGACGTGAGAAGCAGGCACGAGGCCCACCAATAGGCTGATCTACAAAAGCAGCCCAAGGTAGCGCCACCCACACGAGGTGGCGGGTGCCAAGCAAGCAGCGTTGCAATCCAGGCACCACACTCAGCCCCTCTTGTGGCCAGAGGGCGGGCCCAACGTATAAAACCATAGGGACCAAGACGCCCTCCCCCAAACCAACTGAAGCAGGGCTGGTAGCACACAGGGGAGGGACCCTAGGGGAGGTCTTCCCGCCTCCCCCCCCCCACACACACACGCACACTCCTCCCCCCCCTCCCGACTTCCCGCCCCTGGGAGAGGGCCCTCTCCACTTCCCCCAACCTCGCCTCCTCTCCACTTCCCCCCTACCTCGTCCCCCCCCCCCCCGTCTCCACGACTCCCTTCCTCCCCACACACACACCTGTGGGTAGTCCTGTGGGATGTCATTGTGCACGTTTACGTAGATCATCGTGCCCTGCTCGACGATGATGGATGGCGACTGCAGCCCGGACACACGGACGGTCGGGCGCTGGAAGCAGTCGGGGGCGTCCGCCTGCGTCAGCGTGACGACAAAGTCGTACCTGCGTGTGGGGGCGTGTGCGTGCGTGTGAACGGTGGGGCAGGGCACGGGAGTTGAGGGTGTGTTGGGAGGGTGGCCGGGGGTTTGTGTGTGCCCGGGGGCAGCCAACTTGTGGCCAGTCAAGGGTGTCTGCTGGCCAAGCATCTAAGGGGGTCTTCAAGGGTGGCTGCTGTCCAAGCATCCGGGGGGGGGGCCTTTCATGACCAGACAGCCAGATCCAGTGAGATTTTTAGACTTCGAATCTTCGAGGGTCGGCACCAGGCCCCCCGATCTGCAGCGTCCTGGAGTACGCAGTGTCTAGCACTAGGCGCTGTTGGGGAGACGGTGTGCACATCATTGTCACCAGCACTTGACCCATCAAAGGTCGCTGCCCTCTGCGACCCAGCTTCCACCCCGCCCTGCGAGGACTCCACGTTGCACCGCTCACCTGGCCCAGCCCTCGCCAGTCTCGATGGGGTGCAGAACAGCGGGGGCACAGAAGGCGGCGCCAGTGCACAGGGCCAGGGCGAGCAGCCCAATGGTACTACGCATGGTGGTGGATCGGCGCACGGCTAATAATCTCGGAAGTAATTGAGTTGAGTTGAGTTTTGATTTGGATTAAGTGTAACATTGGCCGCCCACACTTCCGTAATACTTCATCATATCGCATTTTAGCAATCACAACGCGCACTGATGACGTCCTTACACGATCCTAACATTGAATATATTGATATAGGACCGCTGCTTGCGGCAGCGCGCGAGCGCCTGCCGCAAGCCGCCGTTCCCGGCACTGTCCTCCATGGCGAGGCGTTCAGCCTGTACGAGGCGATGGCTGCTGTGGAGATTGGCAACGTGAAGATGGACGTGGGTATGCAGGCGACCCCCAAGAGCCTGGAACAGCTGCTGGCTGACGGCGTGGCGCCGGAGGCCGTCGACACGCCCACGCGCCTCGCCATCATCAACCGCCTGCTTCAGCACGAGGCAACGTGGCACACTGGCGGCGCGCTCGCCACGACCGTCTTCTCGTGCCTGTACCTGCTGA
>VFSX01000078.1:216059-276059 GCA_016618255.1 Chlamydomonas sp. UWO 241 | reverse complement strand
TGCGTGCGGGTGTGCGAGGGCGCGAGCCTCACGCACCGGCAACGCCCCGTTCTAGCACTAACACGCTTGCAAACACACCAAGAACCCTACGCACACACACAGACTACACTCTCCCACCTCGTGCGCGCGTGCACGCTGTGCTCCGTCACCGACCTAGAGGGCCCGCAGCGCTGGGCTCCTCGGCTTTGCGAGGCAAGACACTGCTCTTTATGCCCCCCCCCCTCCCCCTGCCCCCCACACGCACACGCAGAGCACGCTTGGCCACCTCGTGCGCGCGTGCACGCTGTGCTCCGTCACCGGCCTAGAGGGCCTGCAGCGCTGGGCTGCTCGAGTTTGTTCGGATCAAGGCCCGCAAGGAACTGCTCTAAATGCCCCCCCCTCTGCCCCCCACATGCACGCAGGCCACACTCTCCCACCTCGTGCGTGCGTGCACACTGTGCTCCGTCACCGACCTAGAGGGCCTGCAGCGCTGGCTGCTCGAGTTTGCGAGGCTCAAGGCCGGGCCGGTCGCGCGCTCCGCCGCGCACTACTCGCTCATCCCGCTCTCGTGGGGGCTGCCAGACCCGGCGATGCCGCCGCCGCCGCCGCAGACCGCAGAGACGAGGTGCGTGTGTGTGTGTGTGTTCGATTTTACAGTCCGTCGGACGCCTTTGATGGCGCATTAGACCCTAGGAAAGAGGCCGGCAGCTGTCAAAATGAGACCCCTAGCATGCCATCTGCCATCATGATTGCTGTGCACGCGGTGCGTGTCTCAAAACAGGCGACAAGGAAGTCAGCCAGCTCGTGCCAAAACCTGGGGTTCTCCTGGCCTGGCCGAGGATTCATTAACTCCCGCATCCGCTCATCTAAATCGGCCTCCTCGGGGCGAGGGATGGACCGAAACAGGCTGTTGGCCCGCACCCGTGCCTCTTCATAGGCAGGGCACTCAAATACCATGTGTGCCTCATCCTCTAGCCCACCACATAGACAGCACGCCCGCTGGCTGCGTCGCTGACTCTGTCCCGCCGCGGCGTAGCACCCCCGCTCTATCTGCAGCTCATGGAGCCCCATCCTGAACCTAGCTAGAGCCGTGATCCGGGCAGTACTGTCCAGCCCTGAGCTCAAAAGGGCCGGCGGCTCGCTGTCGCTACCCGCCATCCACCGCATGTAGGTCAGCATCTTAAAGCCGCGCGACCACTCCTCAGGTACATCTCGCACGGTAGTGCCGCTCGGCAGCGCCGATGTGCTTGTCGCGGCGGCCAGCCACGCCACGGTCGCCACGTCCAGCAGGTTGGTGATGCGTACCGGTCCCTCCTGGTCCCACGCCAGGGTGTGCCCCACAGTTCCGAGGCACACCTGCAAGCGTGCCGCCCAGCACGACACCCCCGCTTCCGCCAGCCCCCAGCTCTCCCGCATCGCATCTTTAAGCAGGTCACCGTCAGGCCGCCCCCGCGCCTTATCCCAAAAGCGCGTCGCCTGGCGCAGCCAATCTGCCGCCAGCGGCCGCCACCCCGCCTCCTGCGCCAAAATACCCAGTTGCTGCCCGTTGCTGCGGACTCCTAGGGACGCACGGGTAAATTGCAAAAGCACTTCTTCCAGGGTGCGCCATCCGTCGCGTACGGCCTTAGCGCCCCTCCCACTCCTGCCTCTCTCCCACCGTCCGCCCGCCCCGGCAAACACACACACCCCAGCATCCGCCATCATCGCAGGGCCCCACACCTCACACCCGTAATTTAGCACAGGCCGTACTTGCGTGTCGAACAGGTGGGCCTAAATGCCAATTATTAAGGCGTATCATATAGCATCTGCGAGTTAGCGCGTATCTGGTGCGCTGGCCCCTAGAGCGTCGGGTGCCCAAGTCCCCCCCCACTGCCCGCCGGTGGTGAAAGAGCATGCCCAGATATGGGAACTCGTGTGTCATGGGTAGATCTGCTCCTGCAAACTTCAGCGTTACCCTCCCCTCTGCCGCCCCGACTGGGCAGAACTGGTCATTGAACACCACCCCTTCTGACTTCTTAACGTTAACTGTTAGTGCGCGCGTGCCGCAAAAGGCGTGCAGAGTATCTAGCATGCGTTCGGGCGTCTCTGCCAGCAGCGTCAAGTCATCAGCGTACAGCGGCAGCCGTAGTAACCGCCCCGCCATCTCCACCCCATCACCCGGGAGCTCTGCTTCTAGTACTTCCTCCAATGCGTCAATAAAAAGCCCAAACAGCAGCGGTGACAGTGGGTCGCCTTGCATGACAGTGGGTCGCCTTGCATGACCCCCTTGTGAAGGAAACGCGGGTCCCACTTTCCCATCGATGCGCACACACATTGCGGACCCATCGTACATGGCAATCAGCGCCGCCATGAACTCCCCATGTAACCCCAGGCCCCCAGACCCCCAGGTATGTGTGTGTGTGTGTGTGTGTGGAGGGGGGGGTCGGCGGGGGCACGTGGTGGGCTGCCAGACCCGGCAATGCCGCCGCCACCGACGCCGACGGCGGAGACCAGGTGCGTGTGTGCGTGTGTGTGGTCGATTGTACAGTTCGTCGGGCGCCTTTGGTGGCATCTTATGCCCGACTTGTGTGTGTGTGTGTGGAGGTGGAGGGGTGGAGGGGGGGGGGGCGTGGTGGGCTGCCAGACCCCGCGGCACCAGCACCGCAGCAGCCGCAGACCGCAGAGACGAGGTGCGTGTGCGTGCATGTGTGTGTGTTTGTTTGTGTGTGTGTGTGTGGAGGGGTGAGCGGGGGTGCATGTGTTGCCCCCCCCCATCCAACAGGCGTGCCCTGAAGGGGGCCCCACGACTCCGCCCCTCTCTCTATCCCGCGTCCCGCCCAAGCACAACACGCCCACGCCCGTCTCACCCGCGCCCACGCACCCGCACTCGCACTCAGCAGCAACACCAACAACACCAGCAGCAGCAGCAACAACAACAACAACAGCAGCAGCAGCAGCAATAGCAGCAACAGCAGCAGGCCTCCCCCAGTGAACCTCCAGCCCAAAACAGGCCACACCAAAATCGCGAAACGGCCTCGTTCGCTGCTCCCCGCGTGCGGGATTGCCTTTCATACACATGATCTACGCATGCATGTCGATGGCGTGCGGTGGGAGGCGTCGTGGGCCGCCGCACGACGGCATCTGTCACGAACCCATGCAACCCTCCAATGGCCAAACGACTCTGCGCGCCCCTCCCGCCCCCTCGCGACGCCTCCTACTGATGCGTACCACCAATAATATGGACCTGGCGGGGGGCTGGTCCCCGTGGGGCGTGGCGAGGCGAGGCGCCTGGTTTCGGTGCATGCCGAGATTAAGGTCATTGGGCGTCGCGCACAGGCAATCTCCGCGCGACTTAGCGCAGTAATTCGCTTGCCGATATGTTCATATCGACGCCTTCGTCGTGGGAGACTGTGCAGGGGAGAGACGGCGAAATGCGGGGCGAAATGGCTTGGAACGAATGAGACGGTGTCGAAAAAACACCATGTTCTTAGCCGTTTTGCCCCGCATTTCGCCGTCTCTCCACCGCACAGTCTCCCACGACGAAGGCGTCGATATGAACATATCGGCAAGCGAATTACGTCGGGAGCGCTGTGTTTGACCTCCTCACGGCCAAGAAAAAAATACGAAAACTTTAGGGTTGGCAGTTTGGCCGCTTTTGGCCGCCCTGGGGAGGGGTTCACTGGGGGAGGCCAGCAGCAACAACAACAACAACAACAACAGCAGCGGCGGCGGCGGCAGCGGCAGCAGCAGCAACAACAATGACAATGACAACACTAGCAACAGCAGCAACAGCAGCAATAACACCCGCCCCTCTCTTGCAGCGGGTGCGCCCCACACACACCACCACCCTCGTTCACGTGACGACGCGCACGCCTGTCTCACACGCGTGCGCACGACCTTCCCCCCTCTCTCTCTCTCACTCACTCTCTCTCTCACTCTCTCCTTCGCTGAGTAGAGTGCTGCGGCGGGTGTGCTACTAGCCCCGCTTCCGGTGGTCTGGGGGAGGGCTTTTTGGTCCCTTCATGGTTTTATACCTTGGGTCCGCCCTCTGGCCATTTGAGGGGCTGGGTGTGCAGCCTGCACAGTGGTGCTGCTTGCTTGGCGCCCGCCACCAAGTGTGGATGGCGTTACCGTGGGCTACTTGTAGCTTGACCTTTTGTGGGCCTTGAGCCTTGTTTCTCTAAGTCCCACTGGAGCTTTGGAACCGTACGTGTGACCGCCAGAAGTGGATTGTAAAACTCTCATCTCATCTCTCTCTCCTTCTCGCACACTTTTCTTCACGCTCACACACACTTACACACACACGCCCCTCCCTTGCAGCGGGCGCGCCCCCCCGCCCCCGCCCCCTACGCCCCCCCTGTTCCACGTCACTACGCGCCTGGTCGCGCGTGCGTGCTTCCTGCCGGGCGACGCCTACGGCACGATCGGCCCCGACGTGGATATGCTTCTGGAGCAGAGCGTGATTGCGGTTGGGAACTGGTGCCAGGTGGGGGATCGGTTGACTTTCTCCTACTTACAGTATGGTTGTTAAGATTCCCCTACTTACAGTCTGGTTGGGAAGGGGTGTCGTACGTTGACATGCTGCTGGAGCAGAGCGTGATTGCGGTCGGGAACTGGTGCCAGGTGGGGGCTCGGTTGACTTAAGTTTCCCCTACTTACAGTCTGGTTGGGAAGGGGTGTCGTACGTTGACATGCTGCTGGAGCAGAGCGTGATTGCGGTCGGGAACTGGTGCCAGGTGGGGGCTCGGTTGACTTAAGTTTCCCCTACTTACAGTCTGGTTGGGAAGGGGTGTCGTACGTTGACATGCTGCTGGAGCAGAGCGTGATTGCGGTCGGGAACTGGTGCCAGGTGGGGGCTCGGTTTACTTAAGATTCCCCTACTTACAGTCTGGTTGGGAAGGGGTGTCGTACGTTTTGACATCCTGTTGGAGCAGAGCGTGATTGCGGTCGGGCACTGGTGGGGGCTGGACTTTGACGTTAGAGTCCCCTATTCAAAGTCTAGTTGGGAAAGGGTGTCGTGCGTTGACATGCTGCTGGAGCAGAGCGTGATTGCGGTCGGGAACTGGTGCCAGGTGGGGGCTCGACGTTTGACTTATCCACAAATAGTCTGGTTGGGAAGGGGTGTCCAGGGTTGGTTGGTTGGTTGGTTGGTTGCTCTGGGGTATCTGACAAGACGTTTTGACACGCTGCTGGGTGCTGCAGAGCGTGAGTGCGATCGGGAACTCAGGTGCCAGGTGGTGTGTGTGTGTGATGGTGGTGGTGGGGGGGGGGATTGACTGTTCAGCCCCGAGGTTGGGCGATGCTCATGCCAGCGCCGCTCTTCTCCCGCACTCCCGCACAAACACACACGCACGCACACGCGCATGTAGGCATACACAGGCGATGCGCATGAACGCGTGCCGGCAGCGCCGCCGCTCCTCTCCCTCCCTTGCGCACGTGCAAACACACACACACGCACACACATGCACACACACACACACAGGCGATGCTCATGAACGCGTGCCGTCAGCGCCGCCGCCTGCGCAAGGGCCTCGAGGACTGGGGCCACCTCTACCAGCACGCGTTCAACGCCGACCTCAGCGCCGAGTTTGTCGAGCACGCGCGCGCCGCGTCGTGGAACTGGGAGCCGAGCGACGGGCATGAGGGCATGGGGCCGACGCAGGGGCCGCTCGCGACATGGGTCGAGCGAGAGACGTGCAGCTGCATCCTGCAGCACCTCACGATGGGCTTCGAGCTCGAGCTGTACGAACCAAAGGTAGGGGGTGTATGAAACTGTGTGGAATCCCACAGGGAGGATGGGGTAGGGTAGGGTAGGGCCGCTCGCGACGTGAGTGGAGCACGAGACGTGCAGCTGCATGCTGCAACACCGTACGATGGGCTTCGAGCTCGAGCTGTACGAACCAAAGGTGGGCGGGGAGGGGGCGGGAGGGGGGGGTCAGAGACATCCTAAGAGTGGTTGACACACTGTGAAACAGATCGGATCGGATAGGATAGGACAGTTATGACAAGCGAGACACATGCACCTGCATCCTGTAGCACCTCACGATGGGGTTGGAGCTCGAGCTGTACGAGCCACAGGTGGGCATGGATGAACATGGGTGCCTGAAGCATTGGATGCATGGGTGTGGATGGGCATAGATGGGTGTGGATGGGCATGGATGGATGTGTGACTGAAGCATTGGATGCATGGGTGTGGATGGGCATGGATGGATGGGTGTGGATGGATGGGTGGGTGTGGATGGGCATGGATGGATGGGCGTGGATGGATGGGTGGGTGTGGATGGGCATGGATGGATGGGTGTGGATGGATGGATGGGTGTGGATGGGCATGGATGGGTGTGGATGGGCATGGATGGATGGGTGACTGAAGCATTTGATGCATGGGTGTGTGAAACTGTGAAGCCCCACAAGGCGGACCAACCTGGGTGCGTGTTTGGAAGGGAGGGGCGCCAGGCAGCGCCGCTCTCGCACTGAAGCCGCTTGTCTGTCCACTCACACATGAACACACGCACACATCGACCCCCAGGATAGGGAAGGTAGAGAAGGTAGGGAAGATAGGGGTGTAGATGGGCAGGCAAGCGGCGGGGGCGTCTCGAGGGGGGCGGTGCTACAAGCGCACTCACTCCACCCAACACGCCCCCCCCCCACACACACACACACCAACCCGTGCACACACACACACACACACCGCACACGCACCATTCCCACACACACGCCCCCCCCCAGGAGTACACCATGCTCTACTGGTACATCGATTGCGTCGCAGCGGGCCAGCGTGAGGCCGTGCGCCAGCTCCGGCTCGCGATACCCCCCCCCACACACACACACACACATACCGCACACACACACCGCACTCCTCACCTCACACACACCTGCCCCCCAGGAGTACACCATGCTCTACTGGTGCATCGACTGCGTCGCAGCGGGCCAGCGCGAGGCCGTGCGCCAGCTCCGGCTCGCGATGCCCTCCGCCCCCCCCCCACCACCACACACACACCAACCCCGCGCACACACATCACACACGCCGCCCCCCCCCCCAGGAGTACACCATGCTCTACTGGTACATCGATTGCGTCGCAGCTGGCCAGCGTGAGGCCGTGCGTCAGCTCCGGCTCGCGATGCCCTCGCCGCCCGCGCCCCCGCCCCCACCCGCGAGCGCCGAGCCCAAGCTGCCTCAGCGCAAGGAGGGCAAGGCGGGCAAGGGTGGCAAGGTAACGCGCACACACACACGCGCGCGCACGCACGTGCACACGCACGCGTGCACACACGCACACGCACACGCAAGGAGGGCAAGGCGGGCAAGGGCGGCAAGGTAACGCGCACGCACACGCACGCATGCACACACACACACGCGCGCCCGCGCAAGGCGGGCAAGGGCGGCAAGGTAACGCGCACGCACACACGCACGTGCACGCATGCACACGCACGCGTACACACATGCACACGCAAGCCCGCGCAAGGAGGGCAAGGCGGGCAACGGCGGCAAGGTAACGCACGCACGTGCACGCACACACTTGCACGCACACGCATGCACACACGCACACACACACGCGCGCACACACACACACACATGCACGCGCACACACTGCATGCGCGCATGCTCTTGTGCGTGGCGGGCCGGTCGTTGCTGCCGACCAGTTGTGTCGTGTGTGCAGCACACGATGCTGCTGGCTTGTCGGGAGCCTGGAGGCACGACCCATCCTCATGTAAAGCGTGCAGACGAGAAATGCCTGACTCAGATGTCTTTGTGGGAACATCCCTGAACAATTCCAGTCTGGGACCATCACCACGTGCATGGGACTGCAACAACCCCGGCGGCCAGGTGGCCACCAAACTGCCAGGCAGCTGCCAGGTAGCTGCCAGGTAGCACACTGACCTGGCACTGTGCTGCACTGTGCTGCGCTTTGCCCCCCTCCCCCCCCCATACTCAACCCCTTCGGCCCTCCCCCTCACACGCACACACACGCCACACCCCATGCCCCCACACACACACCCCACACACCCTCACACACCCCTCCACACACGGCACCCCCAGGAGGCAGCTGCGCCGGCTGGTGCAGCAGCGACGGCGGTGGCAGCACGCGCGGACGTGGCCACCGCCGAGTGGGAGCGCCGGCAGCGGTCACTGCAGCTCGAGGACCTGCGCCTGGAGCGGCTGCACTTCATGTGCCAGGCGCGTGGCAAACTGTTTTTTTTGCGGTGTGCGCGCACTGTTGTTCACGCGCCGCTAACGCACTGTTGGCGCACGGTTGGCGCACGGTTTACGGTATCAGTTTGCAGTGTGCACGCGCGTGCACCCTCGGGGCGTTGAATTCGGGGCGTTGGATCGAGGGCGCTGCGGCTCGAGGACCTGCGGCCGGAGCGGCTGTACTTCATGTGCCACAAGCACCGCGGTTCGCAGTTGCCAGTTGCCAGTTTTAACAGTTGACCGTGAACAGTTTTAGCAGTTTATAGTGCGCACCCTCGGGGCGTGGGATTTTGAGGGAGCTGCGCCTCGAGGACCTGCGCCTGCAGCGGCTGCACTTAATGTGCCAGGCGCGTGGCACGCGCACCGCGATGCCATCGCAGCTGCCAGTTGCCAGTTTTAACAGTTTACCGTGAACAGCTTTAGCAGGTTACAGTGCGCACCCCCGGGGCGTGGGACTGAGGGCACTTCATATGCTAGGCGCGTGACACACGCACCGCGGTGTGAGGTTGCCAGTTAGCGCCACTACGGGTTAGGGGTGCGCCCCTACAGTCAAGCCATCACAGTGTACAGTTTAACGCCATTACTGTGTACAGTTTACACAGGGTTTCAAAAGCGCACACACACGCACACACACACGCGCGCGCGTGCACACACACACACACGTGTGCGCGCAGGGCTACATGCGTCTGATGCTCGCGCTCAAGAAGATGGGCGTGCTGCGCGAGTCGGTCCCCCCGTTCAGCGACACAGAGCAGCGCTTCGAGCAGCGCTTTGCACGCTTCCACACGCTCGTTACGGTGGGTGGTGCCGTCTGTTTTGGGTGATGGGTTGTACAGCCTGTTGGATGCCTGCGTTGGCGTGCTTGGCCTGGGCTTGCGCACCCTCTAGAGCGGCTAGTCAGAGCAGCGCTTTGCACGCTTCCACACGCTCGTCACGGTGGGTGGTGCCGTCAGTTTGAGTGATGGGTTTGACAACCTGTTAGATGCCTGCGTCGGCGTGCTTGGCCTGGGCTTGCACACTCTGGAGCAACTCTTTGAGCAGCGCTTTGCGCGCTTCCACATGCTCTTCAGTGTGTGTGTGTGTGTGTGTGTGTGTGTTTGCTGGGGGGGGGGCAGCCGTGGTGGCTAGTTGCAGACAGAATCAAGGCAGGCGCACAGACGCAGACGCACGCAATCGGGGCAGCAGACCTCTCGTGCATCCCCCCCCCCTCCGCGCGCCACCTCTTAACCTCAACCAACACTACGCAGGTCCCCGAGCCCTACTCCTACGCCGACTTTGCGAGCTCCACCGACGACCTCATGAATCCCCTCCCTCCGTGCGAGCCACCTCCAAACCCGTCACCCGTCCAACACTACGCAGGTCCCCGAGCCCTACTCGTACGCCGACTTTGCGAGCTCCACCGACGTGTCCACGTTTGCGGCAGAGGCGCTGCTGACGCTCGCGGTCGAGGCGTTTGACCTGGCACGCAAGGCAATTGGGTACGAGGCGCAGGTCGTGGGCCACATGCAGCACTCGCAGCAGCAGCAGCAGCAGCTGCCGTCGACGCCGATCCAGGTGCTCCACGACCTGGACAAGGTCGCGATCAGCAACATGCTCGCGAGCAGCGTGCTCGCAAAGGCGGCCAAGGCCGACGGCGGCGGCACCGGCGGCATGGCCGTGACAGCCGACAACTTCTCGCGCCACCCGCACTTTCCGGTCGTTGGGGTCAAGAGCGAGAAGGTCGTGGGCGTGAAGAGCGAGAAGAGGTGACGTGGCGACCCGACGCCCGCACTGCCTGCCTGCCTTCTTTTGTAATGATGACCCTCTGTTTGGCTTGGTTGAGTGCGCGACTGCGCAGCAGCATCGCCAGCCACCAGGCTCATAGCAACAGCAACGCCAGCACCAGGCTCTGCTGGCACTGCCGCAGTGGACCGCAGGTTCTGTTTACGTTGCTGCAGCCCGATGATCCACACAGCTGCCGGGACCAACGCACTGCAACATCTGCGCTGTTAGTGTGTGTACGGTCGCATGTGTCGCTGGACAAGAGTGCCCACAGCCCACGCACAGATGGTGGACAGCTGGCAGTGAACGCGCTGCCACCGGCCGGTAGAGAGAGAGGCACAGGGAGGCAGGGTTACGTCGCCGTTGGGCTGCCGAGCCGTGCGGTCGGCGGTGCGATGATCTCCATACACACGTGTAGATATGCACGTGACTGACATTGGCCAGGAGATTCCACCCGGCCAATGGCAGTTGCGGTGCCCCCCCCCTCCCAGTGATCACGCAGCCCATGGTCACAGCCCGTACATTGCCGCATAGCCCCCCAGGGACGCACCACCGCCGCCCGCGGCCCCCACCAGTCCTGCGGGGCTCGGCGGCTGGAATGCGGGCGGGAGCTGCTGCTGCTGCTGGTATTGCTGCTGCTGCTGGTATTGCTGCTGCTGCTGCTGGTATTGGTTTTGTTGGTACTGGTACTGGTCCGCACGCGGCGGCGGCGTGTGCTGGTGCGACGCGTGCTGGTGGGCTGCGCTCGAGTGCGCGCTCGACTGGAGCGTGCCGCCGCTGTCCCCGCTGTGTTGTTGTTGCTGGTACAAGGCGCCGGCGGCAGAGCGGTCGGGCAGCGGCGTCATCTGCAGCACCTGCTGTTGGTGGCGCATGCGTGCACGCAGGGGAGGCGAGGGGGGAGGGGGGGGGATGCACGTTGTCAGAGCACTGAGCAAAGAATGAGTGACACAGAGGGCTGTGTCTGTAGGGGCCAGCCACTCCTTATAGCAGTAGGAAGACAGCCTTCAACGTGAACACGACCTCTCTTACAAACCCGTCATCGTGGTACTGAGCACAGAGTGTCATCCCACGCGGGCCCCCAATGCCGTGACGACCGACCACGTGCATGCGTGCACGCAGGGCAGGCAAAGGGACGGAGAGACAGAGGGGGGGGGTCATCCAACTCGGGCTGGCTCGTCCGACTACATGCCTCATGTATATACACAACACGCAGGCCCGCATCCCACCTGGATGATGTCGGCCACGCTCTGCTGCTGCTGCTGCGGAGTGCCGTGCGCCTCGGTCTCGGTGCCGCCGCCTCCGCCACCAGCAGCGCTGCCGCCGGACGGCGGCGCGCTGCCAGACGTTGCAGAAGCGGACGGCATGTGGTGGGCGGTGTACCGCGTGGGCGTGCTGCCGCCGTGAGGGGAGTATGGGAGGAGCCCCCCGCGCGGCGGGGGGGCTGAAAAGGGGAGGAGGGCAGGAGGGGTGCCGAGGGGCGGCGGCCTGTGCAGGAGGCTCGTCAAAAATGGGCCGCCGTGCGAGGGACCCCCGCCCCCGCTGCTGCCGCCGCCAGGGGACGCGTGCGCGAGGGGTCCGGGCCCGGGCCGCAGCTGCACGCCGCTCGACGACGGCGGGTCCACGAACAACTCCTCGCGCGTGTTGGGCAGCGAGACGCGGTACCTTCCCCCGTCAGGCGCTGCTGCTGCTGGCGCTGGCGACGGTGCTGGTGCGCCCGCGGCGGCTGCGGGGGGCGGGGGAGGGCCGAACCCGCCATAGCTCCCCTGGCGAGAGCGCGCGGGCGAGGGCGGCGCGCCGTGCGCGCTGTCGTCACCGGGGCCCGGGGGCGCGCGCGGCGCCTCTTGACTCTGACCCCCCTGCTGCTGCTGCAGCTGCTGCGGGGCGTGGGTGTGTGGGTGCTGTTGTGACCCCCAGGCCGCTGCAGCGCCGCCCCCCTGCTGCTGCTGCGAGGGGTATGTGTGCACGTGTTGCTGCTGCTGCGAGGGATGCGCGTGCACATACTGCGGTGCCCCCCAGGCTCCTGCAGCGCCTCCCCCCTGCTCCTGCTGCTGCTGCTGCGGCGGGGGGTATGTGTGCACGTGCTGCTGCTGCTGCTGCGGGGGATGCACGTGTGCATACTGCTGCGCCCCCCCAGCTGCCGGTCCCTGCTGCTGCTGCTGCTGCACGGCCGCCACGGCCGCCATCACCGACGGAGGCCACGGCACATCTGCCGCAGAAAATGCGGCGTCCGCCCTTGACCGGTAGACGCGCAGGAACTGCGTGTGTGCGTGTATGTTGAGGGCGCGCGCGCGTCCGGGGGGGGGGGAAGCGTATGGAGTGGCTGGGTCAACAAGAGAAGCTCGCGAGGTGCTGCGAGGCACCACCAGCACAACACGCACACCCATTCACACCCACCCACACCTTCTGCCGCGCCTCCACCTCTGCGTGCCCCCCACGCCACGCCCACCCACCCACCCACCCACACCCATGCGCGCACCCCCACCCACACCCGCCACCCACCCACCTACCCAGACCAAGACCCACACGCACGCCTTCTGCCGTGCCTCCACCCCTGCGTGCCCCTCACGACACGCCAACCCACCCACCTATGCACCCACCCATCCACCCATCCATACCCACCTTCTGCCTCGCCTCCACCGCTACGGGCCCCCAACGCCACATCCACACCCACCCACCCACGCCCACCCACCCGCTCATGCACCCACCCACCCATGCACCCACCCACACCCACCCACCCATCCTCAAGCACCTTCTGCCTCGCCTCAACCTCTGCGTGTCCCCACGACGCAAACCGCCGCACGAGCGCGGCCGCGCCCTCCTCAGTCCCCTCGCCCAGCGACGCGACGGCTGGGGGTGCGCGAGAGTATGCATCTGCGGACGCCTTGTACCTGTGCGTGCGCGTGTTTGTGGTCGAGTTTACATTCTGTCAGATGCCGTTGATGGCATATTTGTCTGTCTGTGTGTGTGTGTGTGTCTGTCTGTGCGTGCGTGTGTACGTGTGCGTGCGTGCGAGTACGTGCCTGCGGACGCCTTGCACCTGTGCGTGCGCGAGAGTGTATGCGCAGGAGAGGGGGGAGGTCAGCGGGGCGCACCCCCCTCCCCCCCCACCACCACATGCCACCCGCACCATCGCCACAAACTCGGTTGCAAACCGAGAGGGAATACGATCGGACACCAGGGAGGCTGGCGAGAAGGCGGCGTTGGCGGCGCCATTGTTGGCATCCGTCCCCACACTTCCCGTCCCGCACACGCCGTGCGCGCACCTGCGCACTTCCGGCCTCTGGATGAACTGCTTGCGCAGCACCGGCGACAGACGTGCGCTCGCACCCGACACGCTGCCCTCTCCAAAGAAGCTCCTCCCTGCATGTATGTGTGTGTGTGTGTGTGTGTGTGTGCACGTGTATGATGGAGGTGCGGCTCAGGGGGCGTGCATGAGTGTGCGTATGTGATACAGTGACACGCTGCCTCTCTGTAGAAGCTTCTCCCTGTGTGTGCGTGTGTGCGTGTGGTGGTGGGAAGGGCCACAGGGGGTGTTTGGGCGTGTCTTGTGCGTGTGTGTGACGGGTGTGCGGCACAGGGGGCGTACAGGTACGCGCATGAGTGTGCGTACGCTATACAGTGGATACCACCACACGTGCACACACGCACATGCGCGTGCGCGTCCGCACACACACCTGCGCACACACAAACACGCCCCCACACACGCGTCCACGCACACCCACCCGAGCGGCCCGACGGCGACAGGCTCTGCCGCATGTGTGCGGAGAACTCGGAGGGTGAGCCGCGTGCGCGCGCGTGCGCAGCGCCCCCCCACGGCGACGCGGGCAGGCTGGCCATCCGCCTGGGTGCAGACGGCGACAGCAGCAGCAGTTCTGACGCATCGGCCTCGGACATGAGGTGGCGCGACGAGAGCAGCAGGCGGGAGGAGCCGGGGATCGCGTCGCCGATGAGGCCGGCGGTGGACTGGCCAGTCTGGTGCATGGCCCCTGTGCATGTGTGTGCGTGCGTGCGCTTGTTGTGTGTGCTCTGGAGGATGAGTGGGTTTCTCAAGTAGGAGAGAGAGACGCAAGCCCGCTTTTAAGCTAATTAGCTGGAAACCATGACTTGTAGTAGGAGCAAGAGCACAGGCCTCACCTCCGAGCGACGCGTATGACTTGGCCGGTGGGGAGGCGCTGGCTGCAAACATGACGGAGCCGGTGGTCCTGCGGTGTGTGTGTGTGTGTGTGTGTGCGCGTGCTTCGGTGCACACACGTCACGTGTGACATGCGTGCAAGAGCCACAAGCAGCGACGCGAAGACCACAAAGAAGAAGAAGAGCGAGTGCATCTGTGCGGGGAGACGCAGTGCGTGTGCAATGCACTGCACACCCACACGCGCACCTGCGCTCGGACGCGCTCGTGAGGCCACCTGCACCTCTTGGCGAGCCCGCCTGCGAGCCCCCCCGTGGCGACGACAGCGCAGCTCCCCCCCCTGACAGCAGGCGGCGCATCGACGGGAGCGCGTCGCTGTTGTCGGTCGTGCGGCGGCCGCTGGGGGAGGCGCCCTGGGGAAGTGTGTGTGTGTGTGTGTGTGTGTGCGTGCGTGTGCTTGTTGGGGTGACACGCGCAACATCCCATGCGCTCCATGCGTGCATGGATCCCCGCGTCCTGCGTCCTGCTCACCCGTCCCCGCGTCCTGCGTCCTGCTCACCGGTCTGAAAGTCACGCTCGGCGATGAATCCAGCCCGGAATTCTCCACGAGTGCTGACACTTCCTCTGGCCCCACGTCCTGGGACTGGCCCAAACCCAGCTGACCAAGCCTGAAATTCCTGCGAGACGCCTCCGAAGCGAGCGTGTCGCTGCGAGCCAGGCTGCGCGCACGAGCGGCTGGCGAAAGCAGGTCGCTGGTCTGGCTCAACAGGCGCTCCAGGTCGGCCTTGATCTGCGAGAGGAGGAAAGTCGTGCATGGGCGTTACTACATGCATGAGACTACCGCCTAGCCCTGAAGTCATTTTCAGCGTGGAGCGAGGGAGCTGCGCAAGCACCCACCGTCGCGCCCATGACTGTGGATCCCAATTAAGCGGCTGTTGCTGTTTTGCGCATCTGGGTGTTTATAATGAGGGGGCCCTCCGTAGCGCAACAAGGAAAGTCGAACGAGCCGATCAAGCGCACGGGCGATTAAACGGGTTCGGATTTTGTTGTTGCAACTGGCTGGAGTTTGACCAGTTCCACACAAATCACGACTCTTCAACTTCGCAACAAACAAAGGACGTGCTGGGTAGGTAGCGACCCAAGCTACGACTAACCGCACCCTGGCTCGTCCTCGTACTGCTCTACGCCCCCATTGCCACCCCCGCACCCCGCCTGCCGCTGCTGCCGCTGCTGCCGCCGGTCGCCACCACCACCACCGCCCGCGCCAGCAGCAGCAGCGGCCGCCTCCGCGGCATCCGCCCGCTCCCTCTCCCTCAGGCGTGCCAGCCCCCCTGGCACCATCTCCACGTCGTACTGCTGGTCAAACCCGATGTACGAGTCACTCATCCAGAACAGAGTGACCGCGTCGAGCGGCCGCCCCGCGCCGTTGGTCGCCGGTAGCAGCAGGCGCACGCTGGAGCGCGAATCCTAAGCGTGTGCGTGTGCGTGTGTGCGCGGGGTGTGTTTGCGCATGGTGCATGTGTATGTGAAGCGGGGGTTGGGAAGAGAAGGGCTTTCTGAGTGCCCCGAGTGCCCCTAGCCACTGCAGTTGTGTGCCGTGAGTTGGTGGGCACTTGCCGGCATTTACCGCCCCCATCACCCGCCCCATACCACAGCACGCACCAGCAACACACGCGCTTGAGCGCGAGAAGCTCGCGCGTCAACGTGACCCCCGCGACCAGAGGTACCCCCCCCCCTTACCCCTGGGCCCCAACTCTTAATTGCCCACCTGCCCACAAAGAACGCCCACGAGCAACACGCCCGCGACCACAACCAGCACGCACCAGCGACACGCACTTGAGCGCGAACAGCTCACGCGTCGACGCGAGCCCCGCGACCAGAGGAACAACCCCCTCAACCCCCCTGGGCAGGCCCCAACTCTCAACACACTGCCTACAAGCAACACGCCCACGCGCAACCCACCCACGCCCACAACCAGCACGCACCAGCGACACGCGCTTGAGTGCGAGCAGCTCGCGCGTCGACGTGTCCCCCACGACCAGGTACCACCCCTCCTCCTTGACCTTGGGGAACCGCGGCGCGTACACGCGCGGGCGCCCGCTGCCGTGCCGCCCGACCGCCAGCGGCTCCTCGCCCGCGGCCGCGGCCACGGGCGCCCGGCTGCCGCCCTTGGCCCCTGCCCCGCCTCGTCCGCCGGCGCCGGCGCCCCGCTGGCGCTCCAGGCCGACGGTGAGCTCCCACCCAGACGAGGGCACGGCGTCGTTGCGGACGGTGAGCTCGCCGGTCTTGGAGCCCGACACCGTCTCGCCTCCGCCCTGCCGCACCGGCGTCTGGACGGACACCGCCACCAGGGGCATGCGCTCCGCAACGGTGACCACGTCCTTGGCCTTGGATGGGCCAAGCGCCTGCGGGGTGGGGGACAGGGGGGGGGAGGGGGGCAGGAGGAGGGACGGGGCGTCTGCATGGACACCGCCACTAGGGGCATGCGCTCTGCGACGGTTACGTCCTTGGCCTTGGATGGGCCAAGCGCCTGCGGGGTGGGGGACAGGGGGGGGGAGGGGGGCAGGAGGAGGGACGGGGCGTCTGCATGGATACCGCCACTAGGGGCATGCGCTCTGCGACGGTGACCACGTCCTTGGCCTTGGATGGGCCCGCCGCCTGTGGGGGGGGGACAGGGAAGGGGAGGGGGGGCGGTTGGAGGGGAAGTAGGGGGCCCAGCTATCACCAACGACGGCTAGAGTGATTGGGACCGGGCTCTCTACGTCATCCCCGTATTCCCAAACAACCCACCGCCTCGATCGCCGCCACGTGGCGCGCCCGCTCCTGCCCGCCCGCCGCCAGGCCCTCCACCAGCGCCGGCAGGCAGTCACGCTCACGCACGCGCCCACTCCCACGACCTAAAACCTTGTATTGATGCACCCAGCATCGCCCTCCCCCCCACCCACTCTAGTCGACCCACCGCCTCAATCGCCGCGACCAGGCGTGCCCGCTCCTGCCCGCCCGCCGCCAGGCCCTCCACCAGTTGCGGCAGGCACACGCAGCCGGCCGCCTCGAGCGACGACAGCAGGGACGCGTCGGCGTGCGGGAGGGTGAGCAGGCTGGGGTCGTCAACCCAGCGGGCCTGCGTGCATGGGGGGAGGGGGAGGTGTGTGTGTGTGTGTGTGTTTGTGCGTTGTGTGCGAGGAAGGGACGACGTACAGGCGCGCGTGCACGCCGCCAGGCGACGCGGCTGCAGCAATGGATGAGGTCGTCCACTGAGTGAGCTTCATCCCCCCTCCCCTTCGAGTGCCCCCCCCCACCCCCACACACCCCCACCCCCACACACAGCATCGTCCCCCCGCCAGGCGACGCGGCTGCAGCAACGCCCCCTACCCCCTCTTCCACACAGCGCACAGCGCGCCATGCATGATGAACGAAATGAGGTCGTCCACTGACTGAGCATCGTCCCGCCTCCCCCAAGTGCCCCCCCCCTTACCCTTCGAGCCCCCTCCCCCCCACACACACAGCATCGTCCCCCCTCCCCCGAGTCCCCCCCCTTCCCATACTGCGCACCTGTATGGTGCACTGGATGAGGTTGACGACGGAAAAGAGTGGTGCAAAGCCCTCTTCCCCCCTCCACCCCCTTTCCACAGCATCACACCCCCTCCTCCGAGTACCCCCCCCTCCCCCCCCCGAATGTCCTCCCCCCACACACACTGCGCACCCGCATGATGCACTGGAAGAGGTTAACGACGGAGAGAGTGGTGCAAAGCGCCCCCCCCCGCTTTCCACAGAATCTCCCCCCCCCCAGTGCCCCACACCCCACCCCACACACACACTGCGCACCTGCATGATGCACTGGATGAGGTTGTCGACGGAGAGAGTGGTGCGAAGCGCTTTTCCCTCCCTTCCCACAACATTGCCCCCCCCCCTCCCCCCTCCCGAAGCGTCCCTTTCCCGCCTCTTCTTCCACTCAGCGCGTGTGCATCACCTGCATGATGCACTGGATGAGGTTGACGACGGAGAGGGTGGTGAAAGCGTCCCCCCCCCCACTTTCCACAGAATCGTCTCCCCCCCTCCGAGCCCCCCCCTCCCCAAATTGCCCCCCCCACGCATACACGCACACACAGCGCGTGCGCATCACCTGCATGATGCACTGGATGAGGTTGACAACAGAGAGAGAGGTGCCGAGCCACCCGGAGTCCGCGCACACGTCGAGCATCGCCTGCGTGCGTGCAGCACAAGCAAGTGGAGCGGGTCGAGTAAGTCAGAGAGAGAGAGAGGGAGAGAAGAGAGAGGGAGAGAGAAGGAGAGAGAAAGAGAAGGCGAGAGAAAGAGAGAAAGAGAAGGCAAGAGAATGAGAGAGGGAGAGAGAGAGAGCAAGAGAGACGAGGCGAGAGATGGAAGAGAGAGACAGGGGGCACACCACGCGCAGCGCATGCGGCGCACGCATCAAAGTAGATACTCGATTCAGTATCAGAATAGGAGAGAGAGAGAGGTCAGGCGCAGTAGGGCCCAGACAAACGAGGGCATGGGCCGCGCGCCAAGCAGAGAGCGGCAACAGGGCGCGACAGCACGCGCAGGGTGTTGTGCAGGACGGTCTTGGTGCGGCGGCCGCGTCAGGGTCAGGGCTCAGGGGTCTTCTAGTTAGGGTTTAGGTCCAGCACAACTACCCTGATGATGATGGATTTTACAGTCGTGTGTGACGCACCTACAGGCAGCGTACCCTCAGCGCACCTGCAGCACGCGCAAGCTATTGCCCAGAACCGTCTTGGCGTGGCGGCCGCGTGAGGGTCAGGGCTCAGGGGTCTTCTTGTTAGGGTTTAGGCCCAGCACAACTACACCAGGCGCACAACAGCACGCGACGCAGGCTGTTGCCCATGACGGTCTTGGTGTGGCAGTCGCGTCGGGGTCTTATAGTTATAGGGTTTAAGGCGCAGCACAAGTACACTCTAGGCGCACCTGCAGCACGCGCAGGCTGTTGTCAAGGACCGTCTTGGTGTCGGTCAGGTAGTCGCTGATCGGGAGCTTCTGCTGCGACATGTGAGCCTGCAAGAAAGGAGGGAGGGCGAGTTGAGGGTTTAGAGTTATTAAGGCTAAGGGACTAGAGTTTATGGTTCTGCTGCGACATGTGCATCTGCAAGGGGGGGGGGGTTCAGGGTTCAGGGTTCAGGATCTAGGGTTTAGGGTTCAGGGTACTGCTGCGACATGTGCGCCGCTGCGAGGGAGGGTGGGTTGAGGGTTCAGGGGGTTGAGGGTCTAGGGGGTATGGTGCAGGGTTCTGCTGCGACATGTGTGCCTGCGAGGGGGAAGAAGGGGAAGGGTTTAGGGCTTGTGGTTCATAGTTTCGGCTTCTGCTGCGACATGTGCGCCTGCGAGGGAAGGGTGGTAGTGGTAAAAGGGTTTAGGGTTAAGGGTCTGGGGTTTAGGGTTTAGGCTTCTGCTGCGACAAGTGCGCCTGCGAGGGAGGGGGAGGGGGTAAAGGGTCTAGGGTCAAGGGTCTGCGGTTTATGGTCAAGGGTCTAGGGTTTATGGTTTATGGTTCAGGGTCTGCTGCGACATGTGCGCCTGCGAGGGAGGGGGGTTGTGGAGGGGCGGGCGACGTGTGTGCACAGGGGTCTAATGGGGTCTCTAACGAGCCATCATTTGAAGGCGTCCGACGGACTGTACAACCGACGATGTGTCAGTGGACAGGGGTCGGGGGCACCAGGGCAGCGCTTGCTCATACCAAGAGAGAGAGAGAGCGCAAGAGATATCTGGATGCAGGCATGCGTGTGCGATGCGCCATTGTGCACGTGCGCGCGCACACACACACACACACACACACACACACACACACACACACACACAGGTCTGACACGCCAACACAGGCGTCCGGCGGACTGCTGAATCGACCACAGACACCGTCCTGGTACGTGCGCACGTCGACGGGCAGTCGGCAGTGCAGACACACACACACACACACACACACACACACACACACACAGGCACGCACACGCACCTGCAGCAGCAGGTTGGCCTTCGTTTGTGGGTCATCGCACGTGCGCATGTAGACGAGCAGCCGGCAGTGCCCCTCCCCCCCCCCGCCCCACAAACACAGGCACACACACGCACCTGCAGCAGCAGGTTGGCCTTTGTGTGCGGGTCCTTGCACGTGTGCACGTCGACCGGCAGTGCACACACACACACACACACACACACACACATACACACACACACACAAACACACACACACACACGCACACACACACGCACGCACACCTGCAGCAGTAGGTTGGCCTTTGTGTGCGGGTCCTCGCACGTGCGCACGTCGATCGGCAGCCGGCAGTGCTGCGCCATCGCTGCGTTGAGCTTGTCCTCGTTGTGGCGGACGGGGAGCTCGTCAAACTCGGTGACGGAGCACATGACCTGCAGGAAGGGAGGGCACGGGGGGAGGAAGGAGGAAGGAGGTGGGATGGGGGTGGCCTTGTGTGCGTGCATGTGTGTGCCCCCCGATGGTGGGATGGGCATCTGGTAGAATACCTGCTAGCCCCATGTCACACACACAAACACGCTCGCACATACACAAACACACACACACACTCACCTGCAGCACGCCTGCCAGCCCCATGTCTGCGCGCAACCCGCACGTGCACACACACGCACACACACGCACGCACCCTCGCACACACACACACACATGCACACATGCACACACACAAGACTGTAAAATCGACCACACACACACACACGCACACGCACACACCTGCAGCACTCCTGCCAGCCCCATGTCTGTGCGCAGCCCGTACGCGTACACACACACGCACACACACACACACCACACACACACACACACACGCACACGCACACCTGCAGCGTGCCTGCCAGCCCCATGTCTGCGCGCAGCCCATAAGTGCACACACACACACACACACACGCACACACCCACTCACCCACCCACCCACCCACCCACACGCACACGCACACGCACACGCACACGCACACCTGAAGCAGGCCTGCCAGCCCCATGTCTGCGTGCAGCCCGTAAGTGCGCACACACACACACACACACGCCCCCCACACACGCACACACACGCACACGCACACACACACACGCACACACACACACACCTGCAGCACGCCTGCCAGCCCCATATCTGTGCGTAGCCCGTACGTTCACACACACACACACACACACGCACCTGCAGCACGCCTGCCAGCCCCATGTCTGCGCGCAGCCCGTAAGTTCACACACACACATACATAGGGTGGCAACCGTACATCCCGTATATACGTATATCCGTATATACGGCCGTATATACGGATGTCAAAAGCGGGCGGTATACGCACTGCAATATACGGTTTATTTTTATTTTTGTGTGGATTGCGGCTGACGCCGACGCGATCGGGCCGCAACGGGTCGCAACGGGTTGCAAACAGCCTCAGTAGCAGTTAGAAAGAGAGATAGGATGGGGGAACGTGGGCCGCAGGTCCTTCAGCAGACAGCCAATGGGGATACACCTTGGAGTCACGCAACAAACGGCAAGACTACTCCCCGAAGACAGCACGGAATCGGGCGATTCTTCTTGCATTGTTAGTTTCATGACCATCACTGTCGATTGCATGCAGCTTTGGGGGGGTTAGTGGTGATGTGCATGGGGCGCATGCATGGGGCTCATGGGACGGGTGGCGCAACAACTTTGGGGTCTGTCTGGGTCGAGGTCTAGGGTCTGGGGTCTTGGGTCTGGGGACTGAGGTCTGGGGTCTGGGGTCTGCAGTCTGGGGCGGGGGCGGGAGGCGGGGTCTCGGGCCTGGGGCCTGGGTCTTGGGTCTTGGGTCTTGGGTGTGTGTGTGTGTGTGGGTCTATGGTTTGGGTGTGTGTCTGTGTGTCTGTGTCTGTGTCTGTGTCTGTGTCTGGGTAGGGTAGGGTCTCGGCTCTTACTTGCTCAGCGTTTTAAAAAGGGACGGGGGCCCTTGGGTACTGAACTAGATCAGGTCGTAGACTCAACGGAGGGGGGGAGAAGGGAGAGGAGGGGAAGGGAGGAGGGAGAGGACGTGGCTCCCGTACCGCATGCACCGCGGCCGCCCGTGCAGCCACAATACGTTTTTGGCATTTACTGAAAAAACTTAGCACGCATGATGATCACACCGAGAGCAACAGTGCCCCTTGTAAATCCAGCGTTCCAACGGCGTGTCTCTCACCCAATTTGACATACATATGAGGCAGCTGTGCTACATATACGGATACGTATCTACGGACATACGGTCGTATGTACGTATATACGGATACACGGGGCCGTCCATCTCCGGTTGCTCACCACCCTACACACACACGCACGCACACGCACACATACACACACACGCGCACGCGCACGCACACCTGCAGCACGCCTGCCAGCCCCATGTCTGCGCACAGCCCGTACGTGACCGTCGCCATCGTGTGGTGGTTGAGGTAGTAGAACGAGGCGATCTTGCCGGCGCCCGTGGTCGACACGGCGCCGCCCTGGGTTGCGAGGATTGGGGGTGTGGGGTGTTTGTGTGTGGGAAAGGAGGAGGGAGAGGTGTGTGTGTGTGTGGGGGGGGGTAAGCTGAGAGCGAGGCAGTCTCACGGCGCCGCCCTGGGTTGCGAGGATTGGGGGGGAGGGGGGGGGGGAGATATAGGGGTGGGGTGGGGGTAAGCTTAGAGCGAGGCGATCTTGCCAGCGCCCGTGGTCGACACGGCGCCGCCCTGTGGGTTGCGAGGATTGGGGGTGGTGGCGGGATGGAGGAGAGAGAGGGGGGGGGGGTAAGCTGAGAGCGAGGCAGTCTCACCGGTGCCAGTGGTCGACAAGGCACCGCCCGAGGGTTGCAAGGATTGGGTGTGTGGGTAGGGGTGGAGGAGAGAGAGGGGTGCGTGGTGTTCAGCTGAGAGCGGTGGATGGAAGACTGAAGACAGGCGTCGCGTCTCCTTTCCTCGGTTCGAAGCCACAAAACGGCCAACCTCGCCTCTGAGTCTGGCTCCAGGCTCATGCACCGTGCGTGCTCGAGTGCGTGTATGTGTGTGTGTGCGTGTGTGTGTGCACGCGTGTGTGTGTGTGTGTGTGTGTGTGTGTGTGTATGTGCATGTGTCCGCACCCACCTCCGACTCTGGCTCCAGGCTCACGCACCCCGCGTCCTCGAGCGTCGCCAGCGCGGTGCCGACGAGCTTCGAGAGGAACGCGTTGAGCGCGTCGGCGCTGGTGTCTGTGCGTGTAGTGTGCGTCCAAGGGGCGGGGGTGGGGGTGTGGCGGGGGGTGAGAAATGGGTGGTGCTGTGGTGCGGTTGCACGCGCATGAGCAGCTCGGGTTCTGCAGCAGCCGCCGGAAGAAGAAGTCGACGTGAGGCAGCGCCCCCCCCCCCCCCAGCACACCACATAGGTATAATACGCCAACATTAACGTCCGGCACTGTAAAGTCGTCCTCCCAGGCCGCCCCCCCCCCCCTCTGCGCACCCACCCTCCAGGTCGTAGTAGCTCGGGTTCTGCAGCAGCCTCCGGAAGAAGAACGTCCACGTGAGGTAGTCGACCGCGTCCTGGCGCGACTGGATCGTGCCGGCCACGATCTCGGCGTTGAAGTGGTCGGCGATCTGCCGTGTGTGTGTGTGTGTGTGTGCGTGCGTGCGTGTGTGTGTGTGTGTGTGTGTGTGTATGTCAGGGCGCGACTGGATCGTGCCGGCCACGATCTCGGCGTTGAAGTGGTCGGCGATCTGCCGTCTGTGTGTGTGTGTGTGTGTGTTGTGTGTGTGTGTGTGCGCGTCAGGCCGCGACTGGATCATGCACGCCACGATCTCGGCGCTGAAGTGGTCGGCAATCTGCCGTGTGCGTGTAGGGGACGGTGTGTGTGTGTGTGTGTGTGTGTGTGTGCGTGTGTGTGTGTGTGTGTGTGTGTGCGTGTGCATGCCAGCCACGATCTCGGCGTTGAAGTGGTCGGCGATCTGCCGTGTGTGTGTGTGTGTGTGTGTGTGCGTGTGTGCGTGCGTGCGTGCGTGCGTGTGTGTGTGTGTGTGTGTATGTCAGGGCGCGACTGGATCGTGCCAGCCACGATCTCGGCATTGAAGTGGTCGGCAATCTGCCGTGTGTGTGTGTGTGTGTGTGTGTGTGTTGTGTGTGTGTGTGTGTGCGCGTCAGGCCGCGACTGGATCGTGCACGCTACGATCTCGGCGCTGAAGTGGTCGGCAATCTGCCGTGTGTGTGTAGGGGACGGTGTGTGTGTGTGTGTGTGTGTGCGCATGTGTGCATGCCAGCCACGATCTCGGCATTGAAGTGGTCGGCGATCTGCCGTGTGTGTGTGTGTGTGTGTGTGTGTGTGCGTGTCGGGGCGCGACTGGATCGTGCGACTGGATCATGCTCGCCACGATCTCGACGCTGAAGTGGTCGGCGATCTGCCGTGTGTGTGTGTGTGTGTGTGCGTCAGGGTGCGACTGGATCGTGCCCGCCACGATCTTGACGTTGAAGTGGTCGACGATCTGTGCGCAGAGTGGTTTGATAGGGCAATGGGAATTGTTATCAGAGCGGGTTGACGGGGCCACCAGAGTGGTCATCAGAGTGGTCAAGCGAAGGGGTCAACAGGGTCATCAGAGTGGTCACCAGATTGGTCATCAGAGTGGTCATCGGGGGGGAGGGGGGGTACCGGGGCCATCAGAGAGGTCATTAGAGTGGTCATCAGGGGCAGGTTAACAGGGCCATCAGTGTGGTCATCAGAGTGGTCATCAGAGTGGTCATCAGAGTGATCATCAGAGTGATCATCAGAGGGGGCTGACGGGGCCAAAAGAGTGGCCACCAGAGTGGTCATCAGGAAGGGGTTGACGGGGCCATCGGAGTAGTCATCAGAGTGGTCATCAGAGTGGTCATCAGGGGGGGGGTACCGGGGCCACCAGAGTGGTCATCAGAGTGGTCATCAGAGTGGTCATCGGAGTAGTCATCAGAGTGGTCATCAGGGGGGGGGTACCGGGGCCATCAGAGTGGTCATCAGAGTGGTCATCAGAGTGGTCATCAGAGTGACCATCAGAGTGGTCATCAGAGTGGTCATCAGAGTGGCCATCAGAGTGGTCATCAGACTGGTCATCAGAGTGGTCATCAGGGGGGGGGTACCGGGGCCATCAGAGTGGTCATCAGATTGGTCATCAGAGTGGCCATCAGAGTGGTCATCAGAGTGGCCATCAGAGTGGTCATCAGAGTGGTCATCAGAGTGGCCATCAGAGTGGTCATCAGAGTGGTCATTAGAGTGGTCATCAAAGTAGTCATTAAAGTGGTAATCAGAGTAGTCAGTGGCGATACACGTACACACAGAAACACACGCATGCACCTGCCCAGACACACACACACACACACATACACACACGCACACGCACGCACGCACGCACCTGCCCCGGCAGGCTGCTCTCCACCGGGAAGGGCTCGTACAGAAAGCGCTTGTAAAAGTGCTTCTTGGGCTCGTGCACCATGATGACAGCAACGCCTGCGTGTGAGAGCAAGAGTGCGTGTAAGTGAGAGTGTGTGTGTGTGTGTGGTCGATTTTGCAGTCCGTCGGATGCCTTTGTGTGTGTGCGCACAAAATACACACACACGCACACACACACACATACACACACACGCACACACACACCCGACTGGTCGAACTGCGGCCGCCCCGCGCGCCCCATCATCTGCAGCACGTCCGTGATGGGGAAGTCGACGTACGAGCGCGTGGGCGCGTCGTAGAACTCCGTGCCCTGTTGCGCGTGAGGAAGGGGCGGTACAAGTCACACAAAGTACGGGGCAGTGCGAGGGTCACTCTTCACAGAGCAGCACGTCCATGATGGGGAGGTCGACGTACGGCCGCGTGGGCGCGTCGTAGAACTCGGTGGTCTGTTGCGTGTGAGGGGGGGGGCGGTACAAATCACACAAAGTATGGGGCGGTGCGAGGGTCACTCTTCACAGAGCAGCACGTCCGTGATGGGGAGGTCGACGTACGAGCGCGTGTGCGCGTCGTAGAACTCGGTGCCATGTGTTGAGTGTATGGAGGGGGGCGGTACAAGTCAACACAAAGTATGGGGCAGTGCGAGGGTCACTCTCCACAGAGCAGCACGTCCGTGATGGGGAAGTTGACGTACGAGCGCGTGGGAGCGTCGTAGAACTCCGTGCCCTGTTGCGTGTGAGGGGGGCGGTACAAGTCACACAAAGTACGGGGCAGCGCAAGGGTCACTCTTCACAGAGCAGCACGTCCGTGATGAGGAAGTCGACGTACGACCACGTGGGCGCGTTGTAGAACTCGGTGCCCTGTGTCGAGTGTGAGGGGGGGCGGTACAAATCACACAAAGTACGGGGCGGTACGAGTGTGGCACAGAGCAGTTTGGCACGTGGGGTAGTGGCTCCGCTGGGGCAGCCCGCCCGAACAACCAAGGCACGCCCTACGGTAGGATTCCTTTAGATTGAGTTAGTATTGAGGGAGCTAGGAGCTAGGAGCTGAGAGCCAGGAGCTAGGAGCTACGCCCGCTCCTCCAACCTAGACGCCCGCTCCTCCAAACGAGCTTGATGATGACTTTGATCCACCACGAGGCCTCGTTTTTATATGAATGAATATCCAGATACAAGCATAGCCTCCTATCTATATAGAATCCCTACTAAGGCGGGATGCATGTAAGCACTGTGTAAGTACTGACCTTGATGATGACCAGATGTGCAGGCGTGTTGACGCCCCACGCGAGCGTGCTGGTCGCGACGAGCACCTGTTGCGCGCGTGCGTGCATGTGTGTGTGTGTGTGTGTGGTGGTGGGGGGCGGGACAAGGCGCAGGTGCCGGCATGAGGCGTGGCATGGCGCGTATAGGTGAGCGCCGAGCGCCCGAGTGTGCACGCCCCTTGCCGCCCCCCAGCAGCCCCACAAGCCACCCCGTCCCAATCATTCATCGAATGATGATGATGATGATGATGATGCCCCCCCCCCCTCCCCCCTCTCCTCTCCCCAGCCACCTGAATCTTCTGTTCCTGCATCGGGCGCACGACACGAGTTACAGAGAATACAACTGGTACCAATTCGTTGTCGCTCAGCCAATCTCCTACTCCGACTCAACTCACTGCTCAACTCAGCCCAACTCACTGAGTCAGTGGCAGCTGAGTGGAGAATAGCTGCTGCAGAAAGTCCACATACAGCCGCTCGACAAGCGACATGTCCCGGTCATTCAGCCCAGCGTGGTGCACCCCCTACCCTTCCCCTCCTCCTTCCCCCGCCCCTTCCCAGGTGGAAACGCCCCTTCTCCCTCCCACCCGTCTCCCCAGCCACCTGAATCTTCTGCTCCGCATACAGCCGCTTGACCAGCAACCTGTCCCAGTCATTCAGCCCAGTGTGGTGCACCCCCTCCCCTAACTCCCCCCTCCCCCCCTGTGCTGAGCGGTGGGTGCGGACCCCCCCCCCCTCACTCCCATCTCCCACCTCTCCCCATTCGCATCCAGTCACATGAACCGTTTGCTCCATGTACAGCCGCCCCACGAGCGACCTGTCCTGGTCAGCGTGGTGCCCCCCCTCCCCCTCCCATCCTCCTTCCCCCCCTCCCCCCCCTCCCGGGTGCGAATGCCCCCCCCCCCCCCCTGCGCATCCAGCCACCTGGATCCTCTGCTCCACGTAGAGCCGCTCGACCAGCGACCTGTCCCAGTCATTCAGCCCAGCGTGGTGCACCCCCAACCCTTCCCTCCTCCTTCCCCCCTTCCCTTCCCAGGTGCTAACACCCCTTTTGCCTCCTTCCCGATCCCTCCCTCCCGCCCCCCCAGCCACCTGGATCTTCTGCTCCACGTAAAGCCGCTCGACCAGCGACCTGTCCCAGTCATTCAGCCCAGCGTGGTGCACCCCCAACCCTTCCCTCCTCCTTCCCCCCTCCCTTTCCCAGGTGCTAATGCCCCTTCTCCCTCCCTCCCGCTCCCCCCCTCCCGTCCGCCAGCCACCTGGATCTTCTGCTCCACATACAGCCGCTCGACCAGCGACCTGTCCCGGTCATTCAGCCCAGTGTGGTGCACCCCCTCCCCTTACCCCCCCCTGTGTTGAGCGATCGGTGCGGACGCCCCCCCCCCTCACTCCCATCTCCCCCCCCTCCCCATTCGCATCCAGCCACCTGGATCTTCTGCTCCAAGTAGAGCCGCTCGACCAGCGACCTGTCCCGATCATTCAGCCCAGCGTGGTGCAGCCCCTCCCCCTCCCCTCCTCCTTCCCCTCGCCCCTTCCCAGGTGGAAACGCCCCTTCTCCCTCCCTCCCTCCCGATCCCTCCCGCCCGTCTCCCCAGCCACCTGAATCTTCTGCTCCACATATAGCCGCTCGACCAGCGACCTGTCCCGGACATTCAGCCCAGCGTGGTGCAGCCCCTCCCCCTCCCCTCCTTCCCCCGCCCCTTCCCAGGTGGAAACGCCCCTCCCGCTCCCTCCCTCCCGATTTCTCCCTTCCTTCCCCCCAGCCACCTGAATCTTCTGCTCCACGTAGAGTCGCTCGACCAGCGACCTGTCCCGGTCATTCAGCCCAGCGTGGTGCAGCCCGATGCCGAACCCGAGCGTGTGCCGCAGGTTGGTGTCGCGCACAGACTCAATCACCTCCATGAGCTCGTCCTCGTGCATGTGCACCCACTGCTGCGGGCGCTCGTCCGCGACTGCGCAAACGTGTGGGTGGGTGGGGGGGGGAGGGGAGGGTGAGAGACTGCTTGTATGAGCTCGTCTCGTACATGTGCACTCACTGCTGGGGGCGCTCGTCTGTGACTGCACAAACGTGTGTGTGTGGGGGGGGGGGGGGGGGAGCGGGGGAGAGTGCTTGCATGAGCTCGTCCTCGTGCATGTGCACCCACTGCTGCGGGCGCTCGTCCGCGACTGCGTGAACGTGTGTGTGTGTGTGTGACTTGTGTTTGTGTGTGTGTGTGTCACTTGGGTGTGTAGGAGAGGGGGGAGAGGTAGAGATCGCCTCCATGAGCTCGTCTTCGTGCATGTGCACCCACTGCTGCGGGCGCTTGTCCGCGACTGCGCAAACGTGCGTGTGTGGGTGGGTGCGTGTGTGAGTTTTGTGTGTGTGTGTGTGTGTGTGTCACTTGGGTGTGTGGGAGAGGGGGGAGGGGTAGAGATGGCCTCCATGAGCTCGTCTTCGTGCATGTGCACCCACTGCTGCGGGCGCTCGTCCGCGACTGCGCGAGCGTGTGCGTGTGCGTGTGTGTGTGTGTGTGTGTGTGTGTGTGTGACTTGGGTGTGTGTGGGAGAGGGGGAGAGAATTTCGTTCCATGAGGTCTTCGTGCATGTGCACCCACTGCTGCGGGCGCTCGTCCGCGACTGCGCGAGCGTGTGCGTGTGCGTGTGTGTGTGTGTGTGTGTGTGTGTGTGTGTGTGTTTGACTTGTTTGTGTGTGGGGGGGGGGAAAGGGGGAGAGACTGCTTCCATGAGCTCGTCCTCGTGCATGTGCACCCAATGCTGGGGGCGCTCGTCCGCGGCTGCGTGGACGTGTGTGTGTGCGCTGGTGTGTGTGTGACTTGGGTGTGTGTGTGTGGGGGGGGGGGAGAGGGGGAGAGGCAGCTTGCATTAGCTCGTCCTCATGCATGTGCACCTTCTGCTGCGGGCGCTCGTCCGCAACTGCGCGAACGAGCGTGTGTGTGTGTGTGTGTGTGTGTGTGTGACTTGTGTGCATAAACACACATGGGGGGGCACTGCTTCCATGAGCTCGTCCTCGTGCATGTGCACCCAATGCTGGGGGCGCTCGTCCGCGGCTGCGTGAACGTGTGTGTGCGCTGGTGTGTGTGTGACTTGGGTGTGTGTGTGGGGGGGGGGGGGAGAGGGGGAGAGGCAGCATGCATTAGCTCGTCCTCATGCATGTGCACCCACTGCTGCGGGCGCTCGTCCGCGACTGCGCGAACGAGCGTGTGTGTGTGTGTGTGTGTGTGTGTGTGTGTGTGTGTGACTTGTGTGCATAAACACACATGGGGGGGCACTGCTTCCATGAGCTCGTCCTCGTGCATGTGCACCCGATGCTGGGGGCGCTCGTCCGCGGCTGCGTGGACGTGTGTGTGTGCGCTGGTGTGTGTGTGTGTGTGACTTGTGTGCATAAACACACATGGGGGGGCACTGCTTCCATGAGCTCGTCCTCGTGCATGTGCACCCAATGCTGGGGGCGCTCGTCCGCGGCTGCGTGGACGTGTGTGTGCGCTGGTGTGTGTGTGACTTGGGTGTGTGTGTGGGGGGGGGGGGGAGAGGGGGAGAGGCAGCTTGCATTAGCTCGTCCTCATGCATGTGCACCCACTGCTGCGGGCGCTCGTCCGCGACTGCGCGAACGAGCGTGTGTGTGTGTGTGTGTGTGTGTGTGACTTGTGTGCATAAACACACATGGGGGGGGCACTGCTTCCATGAGCTCGTCCTCGTGCATGTGCACCCAATGCTGGGGGCGCTCGTCCGCGGCTGCGTGGACGTGTGTGTGCGCTGGTGTGTGTGTGACTTGGGTGTGTGTGTGTGGGGGGGGGGGAGAGGGGGAGAGGCAGCATGCATTAGCTCGTCCTCATGCATGTGCACCCACTGCTGCGGGCGCTCGTCCGCGACTGCGCGAACGAGCGTGTGTGTGTGTGTGTGTGTGTGTGTGTGTGACTTGTGTGCATAAACACACATGGGGGGGCACTGCTTCCATGAGCTCGTCCTCGTGCATGTGCACCGCCGAGACGACACAAACACCAGCACATCGACTTGGTGGCTCCCCCCCTTCCCTCCCTCTCTCCACCACCACCACCTCTCCCCCCCCCCCTCCAAACAACCACGCACCCGTGTACGTGATCAGGTCGAGCGCAGTGATCCGCGTCTGCTGCCGTGACGACACAAACACCAGCTCTTCGGCTTGGCTTGGCTCACCCCCTTCCCTCCCTCTCCCCCCTCAAAAGAAGCACCCACCCGCGCACGTGATCAAGTCGAGCGCAGTGATCCGCGTCTGCCGCCGTGACGACACAAACACCAGCACCGGCTTGATCGGTGAGTGCGCCTGGATCGCCGCGTACGCGGGCTTGTTCATTGTGGCCATGCGCGGGCAGTAGAACTTGCCGGGGTAGCCCTGGGTGGGTGGGTGCGTGGTCGAAAGTCTGTCAGGCGCTTAAAAATGTTGGCCTATGACCCCTAGTGCGTGTGTGTTTGTGCGTGCGTGCGTGTGTGTGTGTGTGTGTTGGATGGGTGGGTGACGGGCTTGTTCACTGTCGCCATGCGAGGGAAGTAGAACTTGTTGGGGTAGCCCTGGTTGCGTGTGTGGTCGATGTTAAAGTCTGCCAGGCACTTAAATATGTTGGCGTATTACACATAGTGCGTGTGGGTGTGTATGTGGGTGTTGGATCGCGGCGTACGTGGGCTTGTTCATCGTCGCCACGCGCGCGCAGTAGAACTTGCCGGGGTAGCCTTGGGTGCGTGCGTGTGCGTGGTCAATATGAAAGTCTGTCAGGCGCTTTTAAATGTTGGCGTTTTATCCCCTAATGTGTGTGTGTGTGTGCGCGTGTGTTGGATCGCGGCGTACATGGGCCTTTTCATCGTGGCCACGCGCGAGCAATAGAACGTGCTGGGGTAACCCTGGGTGGGTGGGTGGGTGCGTTTGTGTGCATGGTCGATTTTACAGTCTGTCTGACTCCCAAGAAACATGTCAGACCTAGGGTGTGTGTTATCGATCCTCAGATTCAGACCGCACAACCCAACCAACTGGTAGCCTGCCTCACGAGGCACCTCCCACGCCCCCAGGGTGCATACTGTGAACCTGTTCACTGCAAAACGCAAGCCCCACAGCTCAGCGGCTCCGCGAAAGCTCGTGGAAACATGATGGCGCAACCCGGGACTCACAGCTCACTTCCTCGATCTAAGCCCGCAGGAGGCGATGGTTTTTGCGGGAAATGCATAAGAATGTCAAGTGCCACACTTTTCGGGTCGAACTTTGCACAGGTTCAACCCGCAGCGCCAAATCGGCCAGTCTCACCCCGGTGTTGCAGGGGTGCGGGTCGTGGGTTGGCCAACGGACACACTGCCCCACCTGGATGTGGCACTCGAGCGGCACCGGCCGGACCGAGGGCTTGAAGTTGAACAGGCCCGCGGGGCCGATCCCGAGCCAGTCGGCCAGGTCCTGCAAACCAGCAAATGCGGATGGCGTCAGTGAGCAGCAGCAGCGGCGGCAGCAGTGGCAGCAGCGGCGGCAGCAGCGGCGGCGGCGGCGGCAGCAGCGGCAGCGGCGGCAGCGGCGGCAGCGGCAGGTGAGGATGCTTGCTGGGCCTGCAAAACAACATACACGGGTGTGGCGCCAGGGGGCAGCAGCAGTGGCAGCAGCAGCAGCGGCAGTGGCAGCGGCAGCAGTTGGAGGAGGCCCGCGGGGCCAATCCCGGGTCCTGCAGACCAGCATACGAGGGTGTGGCATTAGGGGGCGGCAGTAGCAGTGGCAGCAGCAGTGGCAGCAGCAGCAGCAGCAGTGGCAGTGGCGGCAGTTGGAGGAGGCCCGCGGGGCCGATGCCCACAGCCAGTCGGCAAGGTAATACAAACCATCATACGAGCGTGTGACACCAGGGGGCGGCAACAGCAGCAGCAGCTACAGCTGCAGCAGCAGTGGCAGCAGCAGTGGCAGCAGCAGCGACAGCAACGGCAGCAGCAGCGGCAGTGCCGACAGTTGGAGGAGGCCAATGCCTGCAGCCAGTCGCTCTCCCTCACCCCCGCCAAAACAAACACGAAAGCTTACAAGCCCACCCACGCCCCTGTGCATTTGCCAGCGCTGTCGACAGCCCCACGAAGCGCACCGGGCGCCGGTCTGCGTCGCTCCTCTGCCCCACTCCCCTCTCCCTCATCCCCACCAGAACACACGTTGAAAACGTACAAGCCCACCCACGCACCTGCGCGTTTGCCAGCGCCGTCGAGAGCCCCACGAAGCGAACGGAGTCGCCGGTCTGCGTCGCGATGTAGCGCATGCGCGACACGATGACCTCCAGGATGGGGCCGCGGTCGGCGCCCAGGAGGTGGATCTCGTCAATCACGATGAGGCCGACCTTTGTGGGGTTTGAATTGGCGTGCAGTTAGATTCAGTTGTTAGTTCAGGTAGGGGTGTCTCTCAGAGGCCGCAGTTTGGGGTAGTCTAGCCGGCCGGAGCGGTGGGCTATCGGCCAGGAGTCGGCAGTACTCTAGTACACTTAAGTGGGCTGGAGTACCGGCGGGTGATCTCTAGTAGAAGAGTAGCCTGCTTAGCTGGAGACTCCGTGTTACTTGTTACTTGTAGGGGTTCACCCCCCTGTTAAAACGAACAGGGCACGGATTATTTCTTGGGAGTGAGGGGCGCAGCGCCCAGGAGGTGGATCTCGTCGATCACGATGAGCTGACCTAAGCGGGGGAATCGGGAGGGGGGGGGGTTCGGTTACGCGTTGAACAGGGTAGAGCTTCAAGGTTAGTTGGGGTAGTTTGGGGGGCAGCGCCCAGAGGGTGGATCTCGTCGGTCACGATGTGGCCGACCTTGGTGGGGGATTCAGGGGGGGAGGGGGGCTCGGTTACGTGTTGACAGGGTAGAGTTTCAAGGTGTGGGGAAGTTGAGCGGTCGGCGCCCAGAGGGTGGATCTCGTCGGTCACGATCTCGTCGACCACGATGAGGCCGGCTCTTCGTTTCAGGTAGGGGTCAGGAAGTTACACGGGGTGCAGGTTCCAGGACCTACCTAGGGCTCATGGACAGTGAGAATAATTTTATTAATTAGTTTTTTGCCGGCTCCAGCAACTTTGATCGCTCATACCAGGCACAATACACAGCGGGTATTCATGCAACGCATGCCGTTGGGCTGGTCTCGGCACAAGCTTTCCAACGCACCACTCCACGTCCTCTCCCACTAAGTGTGTGGTGGTTTTCTGGGAAATGGGGAATCCGGCTCGGAGCGGTATACGGCTCGCAGGGGAATCACTGCTCACGGATCAGGGTGCGAGGAGATACGTCTCGCAGGCTGAACTTCTTCACGCATTCGCGCGCCTGCCACATCTCATCAGATTTTTGTTGCTGTTGTTGTTTAGTTTAGGCTGTTGACAGCCACGACAGACCAGAAACAGTAGCAGAGACACCAGCGTCCAGAAAATACATCTTCGTCGGACCAACACTGACTAATTTCAGGGTTTTGCGCGCCTGCCAGTTGCGCGAGAACCCCCGTCCCACTTCTCATTTAACCTGAATCATTACGAGGGCTGTTTTTTTTGCTGGTTTCAGAACCTAGCTGGGCGCGCCTTCTTCACGTGTCTCTGCGCGCCTGCCAGCTCCGCGAGACCCCGTCCCACTTCTCATCAGATTTGTTGTTGTTGTTTAGTTAGGGCAGTTGACAGCCACGTCAGACCAGCAGCAGTAGCAGTAGCATCAGCTTTCCAGCAACGAAACCTTTGTCGGACCAACATTGACCGTCTTCATGTATCCGCGCGCCTGCCAGTTGCGCGAGACCCCCCGTCATACTTGTCCTCTGACTTGAATTATCCTGAGGGCTGGTTCCAGCACCTAGCTAGGCACACCTTCTTGACGTATCCGCGCGCCTGCCAGTTGCGCGAGATCCCGTCCCACTTCTCGGGCGTGCAGATGATGAGGTCGGCCGCGAGCAGCGCGCGCAGGTCGGGCGTGTAGTCGCCGGTCAGCTCGACCATCTTCTTGTTCAGGCGCGCGCACAGGCCCTTGGTCCAGTCCTCGATGCGCTCACGCACGAGCGCCTGGGTGCATGGGTTGGTGGGGTAGTGGGCAACGGAGTATGCATACAGAACCCCCCTTGGCACTTGTAACGAGCGTGCTGGAGGGTGGCAGGGCAGGGGTCAGGGCGCACAACAGGCCCTTGGTCCAGTTCTCAAGGCGCTCACGCACAAGCGCCTGGGTGTATGGGCGCATGTGGTAGTGGGCAACGGTGTGGGCATGGGGCGGGGTAGATGGAGTGCTGCGTGGGTGCTGGGTGGGTGGTCAGCTCGACCATCTTCTTGTTCAGGCGCGTGCACAGGCCCCTGGTCCAGTCCTCAATGCGCTCACGCACGAGCGCCTGGGTGCATGGGTAGGTGGGTGCATGGGGAAGTGGGCAACGGAGTATGCATGGGGCGGGGCGATGGAGGGTTCTGGGTGGGTGGCGAGCTTGACCGTTTCTTCTTGTTCAGGCGCGCGCACAGGCCCTTGGTCCAGTCCTCGATGCGCTCACGCACGAGCACCTGGGTGAATGGGCACATGGTATGGCTTGATTTGTGAGGGTTCTTTGGCCATCCGTCGGCAGTCTACGCATTCCGATGGACAGCCCATGATGGAGGGAAGCCATGCGGCATGGACCCGGCTCCATGCATGGGGTGTTAAGTGAGATTAGGGGTGGGTGGCAGTGGGGTGGCGGTGGGGGTGAGGGTCAGACTGGGGTCAGACCCCCCCCCAAAACACTTATGCCGTTTGATCCCAAACAAGGTGTATGCCCCTCCTCCCCCCCCCCCCTTGACGCGCCGACACAGGCACTGTCGGTTACTTTGAGCGGCGCGATGTAGATCGCCTTGGCGCCGGGGTGTGCCATGAAGAGCCGCAGCAGGGCGAGCTCACTGGAGATGGTCTTGCCTGCGGGGGGAAGGGGAGAAGGGCGGGGGGGGGGGGGGCAGGGAAAGGGAGGTCAGGTCGAGCTTTGGAGCCGAATGTGTGCCCGCCAGAAGTGGATTGGAAACTTGTCATCAGTCAGTGGTTGTGGTGGTAGAGGTGGCGATGGCGCAGGGGTGAGGGGTGGCGCGACAACGGGCGTTGGCAGCCGAGGGACACCGGGCCTAAAGAGACACCGGCGCATGCTCGCTTAGGATGATCTTGCCTGCGGGAGGGAGGGGGGGTCAGGTGGTGAAAATGGCAATGGCGCCGGGGTGGCGCAGGTGCGAAGAGCCGCAGCAGGGCGAGCTCACTGGAGATGGTCTTGCCTGCGGGGGGAAGGGGGGGGAGGTGAGGGAGGTCAGCCGGAGCTTTGGAGGCGAATGTGTGCCCGCCATACGTGGATTGGAAACTCGTCTTCATCAGGTCAGGTCAGTGGTGGTAGAGGTGGCAATGGCGCCGGGGGGTGGCGCGAGAACGGGCGTGTTGGCAGTCGAGGGACACCAGCCAAAGGAGACCAGTGCCCGCTCTGGTCTTGTCTGGGGGAAGGGGGGGGGGGAGGGGTCAGGTGGTGAAGAGGTGGCAATGGCGCCGGGGGGTGGTGCGAGAGCGGGCTTGTTGCAGCCGAGGGACACCAGCTTAAGGAGACACCAGTGCGCGCGCGCTTGTGACGATCTTGCCTCTTGGGGAGGGGCGAGGGGTGATGCAGATGTAAATGGCGCCGGGGCCCTGCTTTGCGAGCGCACCAGCAGCAGCAGGTTGCAGCAGCAGGTTGCAGCAGGCAGCAGCAGGTAGCAGCAGGTTGCAGCAGCAGGCAGCAGCAGGCAGCAGCAGCAGGTAGAATCAACCGGCAGCAGCAGGTGGCAGCAGCAGCGGCATCGCCAGCCAGCCGCTCGCTGGCCATGGCCTCGCCCGTCCCGGTCGGCGCCCCCTAGCATCACTTAATACTACAGCGCGGGGGTAGCATGCCATGCCCACAAAGCTGGTAGAGTGGCGGTCCGCTACATCTAAAAGCCAGCCATCCCAGCAAGGTTCTCGGGCACTAAGCTCCAAGCACGGTCGTATACGCCTTGGGTGCCCCAGACTGTTACATCCATGATCATCACCGCATGGCGTGGTCATGCACGGCCTTGCCTGATCCGCTCGGCGCCCCAAGCCGCACTTGTGATATGGCACTTATGGTAAGGTTACAGCCTTGCCTAACCCGGCCGGCGCCCCACAGCACGTATGCCATGGCATGGCATGCCATGGCATGGTTATGCACCGCCTTGCCTGACCCAGTCGGCGCCCCAAGCAGCACTCGTGACATGGCATTTATGGTATGGTCACAGTCTTGCCTGACCCGGCCGGCTCAGCACGTATGCCATGGTATGGCCATGCACGGCCTTGCCTGATCCGGTCGGGGCCCCACAGCACTTGTGGCATGGCATGGCATGGTCATGCACGGCCTTGCCTGATCCCGTCGGCGCCCCAAGCAGCACGTTCTCGTCAGTGTGGTACAGCGTGTGGAACGCCTGTGTCTGGATCGGGTTGAAGTGCCTGCGCACGCGGTGGATGTGGAGTTGTGCACGGGGAGATCAGGGGCGGGCTATGCAGCAAAAGTGACAGTAACAGTGACAGTAACAATAACAGTAACAGTAGCACAAGACATCTCCTAGTCCTGTGTGCCACCGCCCAGACCCAGGCCCAGTTCTGGCCCTGGTAACAATCACTTGTGAGGGGCGGTAGCCACCAACCGGCGGCCAATACACTCGATAACTGCGTTTTGCGTCATCATGGGGCGCGCATGGGCACGGCATGCCTCGTGCTGCTGCCGGAGGAAGGCAGGCCAAGGCGGCACTGTGATTACGAGTGCAATTGCAGCACCTGCCTGGTGCACCCCATGCTCTGCCACACGCATGGCACAAACTTGTTGAGCTCGATCGGCACGCGTGCTGCCAGCCAGTGGGCGTTTGAGTCCCCCATGCAGACTTGCGTCGGACTTTCACACGTCTTCTAACTATCTACACTGACTGTTGCAGGTCCCCTCCAACAGCGCACAAGCTGCGACAGCAGGCGACAGGCTGCAACCAGTTGTGACATCAAGCAGGCAACAGGCTGCCACTCTCGCTCCACGAACTCTGGCATACCCCCCCCCCCCACACACACACACATAGTCCTCTGAAGGGACAGCCAACGGGCACCCACGTTACAGGGACAGCCTCCACTCCCACTTCTATTACGAAGGATAGCGTGCATGGCAGCGCAGATGATGGCATCTGTGCCATCATCTACCTCCCCCCCCACACACACACAGTCCTCCCAAAGGACAGTCGACGGGCACCCACGACACAGGCACAGCCTCCACTCCCACTTCTATTACGAATGGCAGTGTGGACGGCAGCACAGATGACGGCAGCACTGACTATTCGGGCCTTGTGTTTTTACTCAGGTTTTAGAGGCGCTCCCGTTGTGTTGTGCTTTCGACGACAACAACGAGAACGACGACTGGCTATTCACGGATATAGTTGCGGATGGCAGCGCGGCGGTTGCAATTGCAACACCAGCTGTTGCACCAGGCAGGCAACAGGCGACACACAACACGCAACAAGCTGCCACGTACGTGAAGCGCCCGCAGTACAGTGTCTCATACGCCTCGTTGCGCAGCGCCGACAGGGGCAGCGGGTCGAGGTCGAGCAGCTCTGTATATATGCAAGGGGCGCAGTGGTGACGGGTAAGGTGCGATCCCTTGAACCTGAGCCCACAGTCACGATTGGTGGTATAGGTCCAATTCTTGAGAACCCTGAACCGTGAGCCGCAAAGGGCCCGGCGCGATGCCCATGTCAAGTTCCCGACGGATGCAGCGGCACGCGCGGCGTGGGCGTCGCAACCATGGGCCTTGCGACCACCCGTGTGCGGCGGCATCTGCTACGGCAACCGCAGGTTGGCAACGAGATTGTTTGCGCGTGGTGTGTGCAGGTGGTGTGCATGGGGGGGGGGGGGCAGAGGGACGGTGCGAGCACAGACGTCATGTATTTCTGTGGGTTGTCGTGGCGCACTTACAGGTGTGCGGCGGCATCCGCTCCGGCAGCCACCGGTTGGCGAACAAGATCGTGTGCAGGTGGTGTGCAAGGGGGAGGCAGAGGGACGGTGCGTGCACAAACATGCAGGGGCTGGGGTGGTGGTGGTGGTGTGGGCGGGCGCACCCACCCGTGTGCGGCGGCATCCGCTCCGGCAGCCGCAGGTTGGCGAACGAGATTGTGTGCAGCGCGGACGCCCCGAGCCAGTCGTCCGAGATCGCGCGCACGTAGTACTGCGTGGGGAGCGGCTCCGCGATCGGAATCGTGAACCCCAGGCGCTGCTCGCCCTCGGACGCCATGCGCTTGGTGAGCGTCCACATCTCGCTGTGGGCAGGAAGATAGGGAGGAAGGCAGGGAGAGGGGTCACAAGGGTTCTGCAATATGGCTCGTGAACGCTGGGCGCTGCTCGCTTTCGGACGTCATGCGCGTGGTGAGCGCCCACATCTCGCTGTGGGCAGGAAGGAAGGGAGGAACAGAGGGAGAGGGTTTATAACGGCTCCGGCATCGGAATCGTGAACCCCAGTCGCTGCTCGCCCTCGGACGCCATGCGCGTGGTGAGTGGCCACATCTCGCTGTGGGCGGGGGGGGGAGGGAGGAAGGGAGGGAGGGAGAGGGGTTACAAGGGCTCCGCGATCGAGATCGTGAACCCCAGTCGCTGCTCGCCCTCGGACGCCATGCGCTTAGTCAGCGTCCACATCTCGCTGCAGTGGGGCGCGGAAAGGGTTTGGATGATGGGCAAGGAAGAGAGAGAGAGAGAGAGAGAGAGAGAGGGGGGGAGAGAGAAGGGAGGGGAGGTTACAAAGCACCTGCGATGCGGATCGAGGACCCCCGTTTCTTGTCACTGTGCTGTGCTGTGCTGTGCTGAGCTGTGGTATGCCCCCGAGTGCCCCCGAGAACTCCCACCCACCTGCGGTGAATGTGCTCCGACTCCGCGTCCCCCACCCTGTGTGCTGTGCTGCGCTGCGCTGCGCTGTGTTGTGCCCCCTGTGTTATGCCCCCGACTCAAACTCCCAGTCACCTGTGGTAAATGTGCTCGCTCTCCGCGCCCTTCACCCTCTGTGCTGTCCTGTGCTGTGCTGCGCTATGCTGCGTGGTGCTACGCTGCGCTGTGCTGTGCCCCTGCGCTGTGTTATGCCCCCGACTCCGACTCCCTGTCACCTGTGGTAGATGTGCTCGCTCTCCGCGTCATCCACTCTGTGTTGTCCTGTGCTGTGCCCTCCGAACTGTGCTGCGTATGCTGTGCTATGCTGTGCTGTGCCGTGTGTGCTATGCCCTAGCTAGACTCCGACTCCCAGTCACCTGTGGTAGATGTGCTCGCTCTCTGCGTCCTCCACCAGGATGTGCCACCTCAGCGACTGCCCGTGCGACTTCTCCTGCGTTCAGACGAGCGTCAGGCGAAGCAGACGGGGCACGCGTCAGGCACAGTAGCAGGCGTGCGTCCCATGGGCGACTGCCACCGGGATGTGCCACCGCAGCGACTACCCGTGCGACTTCTCCTGCGTTCGGACTAGCATCAGACGCAGCAGACAGGGCACGCGTCAGGCATGTTGGCAGGTGTGCGTCAGATGGGCGACTGCCACCAGGATGTGCCACCTCAGCGAGTGCCCATGCGACTTCTCCTGCGTCCAAACGTGATGCGCAGCAGAGAGGGCACGTTTTCGGTGCATTACAAGCAGAGCGGACGTGCGCCAGAGCAGATGGTCTGCCCCCACCAGGGTGTACCAACGCAGCGACTCCCCGTGCGACTTCTCCTGCGTACAGACAAGCGTCAGGCGCAGCAGACAGGGCACGCGTCAGGCACAGTAGCAGACGTGCGTCACATGGGCGACTGCCACCAGGATGTGCCACCTCAGCGACTGCCCGTGCGACTTCTCCTGCGTTCACACACCCCAACCCATCCCGTGGCCACACGTGACTGCAATTCAAACTGATCAGTCTGCTGAGACAGAGGTCGCACCTGCCATGTGAGGCGTGGGAAGATGGACAGCTGCACGCGCAGCACCGTGAGCCTTTACCCTTAACCCCAACCCAACCCGTGGTCCACGCGTGGCTGTGCAAATCACACTGAACAGTATATGCTGAGGCAGAGGTCGCACCTCCCATGTGAAGCGCAGGAAGATGGACAGCTGCACGCGGAGCGCCGTGCGCCCCAACCCAAACCCGTGGTCCCGCATGACAATGTAATTCAAACTGAACAGTATGAACAGTATGAATCGCTAGGATAGAACAGTCGCACCATCCATGTGAAGCATGGGAAGATGGACAGCTGCACGCGGAGCACCGTGCGCCCAAACCCTTAACCCCAACTCGTGGCCACGCGTGAGTATGTATGTAATTCAAACTGAACAGTATGAACAGTACGAATTGCTAGGACAGAACAGTCGCACCTTCCATGTGAAGCGCGGGAAGATGGACAGCTGCACGCGGAGCACCGTGCGCGTGATCGGGTGCAGCGCCGCATCCAGCTCCAGGTTGGGGAATGCGTCAATGCATGAGCGGACCTGTGTGTTTGTTTTTTTGTTTTTTTGCTTGCTTCTTTGCTTGCTTGCTTCTTTCCTTGCTTGCTTGCTCGCTCGTTCGCTTGTTTGCTTGTTTGTTTGTTTGTTTGCTTGCTTGCTTGCTTGTTTGCTTGTTTGTTTGTTTCTTGTTTGTTTGTTTGTCTGTCTGTCTGTCTGTCTGTCTGTCTGTCTGTCTGTCTGTCTGTCTGTCTGTCTGTCTGTTTGTTTGTTTGTTTGTTTGTCTACCTCTCTGTCTGTCTCTCTGTCTGTCGGGTTTGTCTGGTTGGTTGGTTGGTTGGGGGGAGGATTCAGAGGGGGAGACGGAGAGCACCAGGTTGGAGAATGCGTCCATGCACGAGCGGAACTGTGTTTTGGAGAGTGGGGGGCAGGGGAGGGAGCATGGGCGAGGGAGAGGGAGCAGCAGGGAGATGAAGGGAGACCTGGGGGGGATGGGGGCGCGCGAGTGAGTGGTGGCCCATCCTAGCGGTCAACCCTAACCCCGGTTAGGCCTTAGTCGGGTCTTAGGGTTGAGGTTTAAGAAACCTAAACCCTAAACCCCTGCCCCTAAACTAGGCACCCACCTGCCCGCCCGCTGCCGCGAACCGTAGCAACCCGCTTGTCTATGGTTTAAGAGTTCTGGGTGGGTTTGCTTAGGGCTACCATGGCTCAGGGCTCTAAACCTTTACGTTTGTGGCTTATGGCTTTGAGCCCTGCCCACCTGCCCGCCCGCTGCCGGGAACCACAGCATCGACCCAAACCTCTATGGTTCTGGGTTCTGGATAGGTTGGCTTAGAGCTTAAACCCTAAACCCTAAACCCTGAATTTTAGAGGGGCTTGGGGCTCTCAACCTTTAGGCTTGTGGCTTATGGCTTTGAGCCCTGCCCACCTGCCCGCCCGCCGCCAGGAACCGCAGCATCGACCCGATCCAATCCTCTATGGTTTCTGGGTTCTGGGTAGGTTGGCTTAGGGCTACCATGGCTTGATGATGATGGATGTTGCAGTCAGGGACACCTCTGAAGGCATATAAGACCGTGCTTGGCGCATATGGCCCGAGCACTTGAATGAGATCTTAGGCCTTGGGGCTTTCAACCTTTGTGGCTTATGGCTCAGAACCCTACCCACCTGCCCGCCCGCCGCCGGGAACCGCGGCATCGACCCGAACCTCGATGGTTCTGGGTTCTGGATAGGTTGGCTTAGAGCTTAAACCCTAAACCCTGAATTTTAGAGGGGCTTGGGGCTCTCAACCTTTAGGCTTGTGGCTTATGGTTTTGAGCCCTGCCCACCTGCCCGCCCGCCGCCGGGAACCGCAGCATCGACCCGATCTCGCTCGCCTCCATGTCCCACAGCCTGTCGAGGTCGAGGTTGAAGCTCTCGAGCTGCAAGGGGTCAAGGGGAAGTGTGTGGGGGGGGGGGAGGTTGAAGTTCTCGTTGTGGAGGTTCAGGGGAAGTGGAGGTTGAAGTTCTCGAGCTGTAAGGGGTCAAGGGGAAGTGGGGGGGGAGGGGGGGGGGGGGGGTGAATGGGCGTACGGAATCCATACCTCGGCGGTAGCACTGGCCAGGCCAGCAGGCAAACAATCACGCGGGCGGGCGGGTGGGCGGGCAGGCAGGAAAGCAGGCAGAAAAGCAGGCAGGCAGGCAGGCAGACAGGCAGGCAGGCAGGAAAGCAGGTGGCAGGCGGGCGAGCAGGCAGGCAGGCAGACAGGCTGGCACGTAGGAAGGCAGACATGCCAGGCAGGTGGGGCTCCCCCCCACGGCGCTGCCCTCCACCCTACCCTCTCATTCACCTTGTTGAGGATCTCGGGCGAGAGCGTGTTTTCGAACTGGCGCAGGTAGTGCGAGCGGTCGGGAACCAGCCGCCGCTCAAACGCCTGCGAGAAGGTAGGGAAGGGAGGAGGGGGGGGGCGGCATGCTGTGATGCCCACGAGCAATACAGAGAGAGAGAGACAGAGAGACAGAGAGACAGAGAGACAGAGAGACTGAGAGAGACAGAGAGAGACAAATCTTTACAGAGGCACTAGAGAGACCACACAGCTAAGCATTCCTGGACAGACACCTTTCTGGTCGTCCTGCAAGCGCAGTGCAGGTACCAGGCCACAGTTGCACCCCACCCCGCCCCGCCGTTTGACCCGCCGTGTACAGCTCGAGGCATGTCCACGCGATGTTCGGCACATAGAAACAGATCAAAACTGAAGCCGATCGAAACCGATCGAAGCCAGTCGCAACCCCCCTTTGCACAGCTCGAGGCACGTCCATGCGATGTTGAGAAAACAAAGCCGACTGTGACCGATCTTAACCGATTGAAACCAAAACCGATCAAAACTAACCAAAACAACCCACCTTGCACAGCTCCAGGCACGTCCATGCAAAGTTTGGCACATCGAAACTGATTGTAACAGACAGTAACAGTAACACGGGGTTTCCAGCTAAGCAGGCTACTCTTCTACTAGAGACACCCGCCGATACTCCAGCACACTTAAGTACTAGAGTACCGCCGGCTCCCGGCCGATAGACTACCGCTCCCGCCGGCTAGACTACCCCAAACAGCGGTCTCTGAGAGACATGTCTGGCAAGGAGCATATAGGAGAGGACCTTCCTCAGGGTCACAGTAGTGGCCTTGTGGCCAGTCAAGCCGGCAGAGCCGACTGGCGCTGACTGGAACGGTCCCCGCCTGGCAGTGCATGGCTGTCCAGCTCTCGTTTGCATGGGGCTCAGCCGGCGCCCCATGCCTCATGCATGGCCAGGTCCCACCCTCCAGGGGTGCATGGACGACAGAGTTGTCATGGAGGCTGCCTGAAGACCTTCCAACGCCAGTCACCGGCAGACGAGCGACCCCGAGGATGAGCGCGGTGACGAACGCTGCGATTGGTGAAGCGGATTTACTCTGTGTTGCCTCGGCGGTCGCCACCGCTGAAGCCGTGATGGTAGCCCGCCTCCACGGGCAGCCATCTTGACCAATGTCCAGCATGCATTGACGGGCGCCAGCTCCTCCGCTCGTCGATCAACTCGTCGAGATCGGTGCCGCATGGCGTCCTGCATGGGGGGAGGATAAGGGCCATCTCCCAGCACGGGCCGCGGCAGCGCCGCGGCTACTCGCCAAGCCATGGCAGCGCCGGGCAAGCCGCTCCTGAAGTGTTCCACCGAGGGGCAGTCTAGCAGGAGCCGGGCCAGTCGTATTTTACCCCGTTCGTCAGCGGCACGGAGATCCTCGTCACCAGCAGCGCCGCATTGCTGGGTCCAGGGCTCGGCGACGAGAACGCGCCTCCGTTAATCGAGCCCCATTGTAACAGATCGTAACCGAAACCAATCGCACCCGATCGCAGCCCACCGTGCATAGCTTGAGGCACGTCCAAACAACGTTGACATCCAAACCAATCAAAATATCGAAACCAATCGAAACAACCCACCTTGCACAGCTGGAGGCATGTCCACGCGAGGGGGACACATCAAAGCCGACTGTGACCGATCTTGACCGATCTTAAGCAATCTAAACCAGAACCGACCAAATTCGAAACTGATCGAAACAACCCACGTTGCACAGCTCCAGGCACGTCCACGCGAGGCTGACAGATCGAAACCGATTGTAACAGATCGTGACCAAAACCGATCAAAACCGAGCATCGCAGCCCACCTTGCACAGCTCCAGGCACGTCCACGCGAGGTTGGGCCACTTGTTGCGGCGCATGCAGATCTCGAAGAGCGCGCGCATGATGCGTGGGCAGTTCTGGGAGATGTACATCATGTCTGCTGTGAGGGAGAAGGACTCGACCCGGGGACGCGCCATGTAAGCCTGCGGGGCACGTGCGTGTGTGTTTGTTTGAGAGACGGAGAGGGAGAGAGGCGGATGAAGAGAGATCTCGAAGAGCGCGTGCATGATGCGCGGGCAGTTCTGGGAGATGTACATCATGTCTGCTGTTAGGGAGAAGGACTCGACGCGGGGGCGCGCCATGTAAGCCTGCGGGAGGGGAGGGGAGGGGGGCGTGTGTGTGTGTGTGTTGTGTGTTGCGTGTGCGCGTGTTGTGTGTGTGTGTGTGTGTGTGTGTGAGAGAAAGACAGTAGGAGAGAGAGAGGCAGGGGGGAGAGCAAGGCAGGGAGAGAGAGACAGAGAGAGACATGTCTTGAAAGACGAAACCCTGCGAGCTCGCTCTCTCCTTGTTTGTCAAGGGGGAGTGGGTGAGATGCCCATCATGTCGGCTGTGAGGGAGAAGGACTCGACGCGGGGGCGCGCCATGTACGCCTGAGGGGGGGATGGGGGGGGGCGTGTGTGTGTGTGTGCGTGTGTGTTGTTTTGTGTTGTGTTGTGTTGTGTGTGTGTGTGTGCGTGTTTTGAGAGGGAGAAAGAGGGAGAGAGGGAGAGAGAGAGGTTGGTGAGAGACAGGGGGAGAGACAGGCAGGGTGAGAGAGAGACAGAGAGACATATCCTGAACGAGGAAACCCTGCGATCTCTCTCTGTCTCTGTTTGTATGGGGGGGGGGGGGAGATGTCCATCATGTCGGCTGTGAGGGAGAAGGAGTCGGCTCTGGGCGAGCCACGTAGGCCTGCGGGGGGGGATGGGAGGGGGGGCGTGTGTGTGTGTGTGTGTGTGTGTGTGTGTGTGTGCGTGTTGTGTGTATATGTGTGTGTGTGTGTGTGTTCGAGAGAGAGAAAGCGAGTGGGAGAGAGAGAGGTAGGGGGGAGAGACAGGCAGGAGGGGGGAGAGAGACAGAGAGAGACATGTCCTGAAAGATGAAACCCTGCGATCTCTCTCTGTCTCTGTTTGTAGGGGGGAGGGGAGGGAGATGTCCATCATGTCGGCGGGGAGTGGAAACGACTTGACGAGCGGGCACGCCATGCAGGCCTGGGGGGGGGGCATGTGTGCGTGTGTGTGTTTGCTCGTATGTGTGTTTCGGGGACGCAGAACTAGGGGCTATCACTGCTGCCGCTACGATTCCGGAGTACTGAGCTGAGCCCTTGCACAGCAGTGCAGCCCCCCCCTCCCCCGCCCCCAACATCACCACACGCACCTGCATGAGGACACCTTTCCAGCCTTGCTCTCCGCACCGCCTGTTCACAGGGTTCCCCCCCCTTCAGCCCTGTGACTATCGGTAATTCAGACTTGTGGGGCGCACAGTGAGGGACGCACAGTGTGGGGCGCGCAGTAAGAACAGGCAGCGTAGAATACGACTTCGATCGCACCTGCATGAGGATGGGCACCTTGCCGGCCTTGCTCTCCGCACAACCTTGTGTCCTCCCCACCCCACCCTGCCAATCCCACCGCTCGTGGCTATCGATATCACGAAACCTATGTGTGCGCCTTTTTTTTAAACAGATTACTGTTTTTTTGGTACAATCCGATATCTGGGTTCGCAGGTGAGCAGAAAGGTAGTGCAGACAGCAGCGTATACTACTACTTTGATCGCACCTGCATGCGGATAGGCACCTTTCCGGCGTCGCTCTCCGCACAGCCCTTTCACATGGTACCCCCCCCCTCCTCAGCCCTGTGACTATCGGTAATCCTGTCTTGTGGGGCGCACAGTGTGGGGCACGCAGTAAGAGCAGGTGGCGTAGAATACAACTTTGATCGCACCTGCATGAGGATGGACACCTTGCCGGCCTTGCTCTCCGCCCCGCCCTTGACCTGGTATGCGCAGTTGCGGCTGAGCTCGTCCAGCTCCTGGAGCTCCTCCTCGCGCACCTTGAAGTGCAATACACATGCCATGCGTTCAATGCGTTTGTGTTTTCCATGCATTGTATGTGCGCAGGTGCGACTGAGTTGGCAGGATCGTGTGGTGTGTGTGTGTGTGTGTGTGTGTGTGTGTGTGCATTGATGGGGGTGGGTGGGGTGGGTGCTGTAGTGGTTGCGACTGAGTTTGTCCAGCTCCTCGCCCACCTAAAATCAGTACACGTGGCATGCAGCCAACGCACGTGCGTGTGTGTATATGTGTGTGTATGTGTGTGTGTGTGTGTGTGTGCATGTGGGTGGGTGGGTATGGGCAGTCGCAGTTGCGGCTCAGTTCGTCCAGCTCCTGAGGCTCCTCCTCGCGCACCTACAACCAATGAGTGCGTGCGTGTGGTGTGGTGTGTATGTGTGGTGGATTTTACAGTCTGTCAGATGCCTTTGATGGCGGATTAGACTTGTGCTTGCACGCTCAATCCCTGAGGCATGCAGATAGCACCCGCACTAGTCCACTAAGTGAACACACATGGACTGTGTCCATCCCACTAAGATAGGGTGGAAGATGGGGGGCTCCGCTAGCTAGTACTAGCACATCTGGTCGCGCATACATCCCAGTTCGGGCAGCCAGGCTGGTGCGCACGTAGGTGGGTGGATGGATGCGGTTTGGACCTTACCGTCCAGTGGTGCCCTGTCGGTCAAGAAGATTGGCAAGCGCCACTTGACCCTCTATCCCCTGGAAGCAGTCAGGACCTATTTTGGAGGCGTCGCACAATAGCTCTCCTTTTTGCTCTGGGACTACACGCTGGCAGGCAGCCGGCTGGTGGCTACCGCCCCTCACAAGTAATTGTGAGGGCCAACACTAGGCTTGGGTCTATGACTAGAAGGTAGTCTTCGCTGGAAAGCCGCTGTTACTGTTACTGTTACTGGTGTCCTGAAGGAATCAGATAATGTTATGTTTGACCCCACATAATGTTACGTTTCCCCCACAACATTATCCCTCAGGCCATTTTGTGATAACAGTCACAGTTACAGTTACGTCGGCTTTCCAGCAAAGACTACCTCTAGTCCTAGTACCACCGCCTAGACCCAAGTCAAGTTCTGGCCCTAACAATTACTTGTGAGGGGCGGTAGCCACCAGCCAGCTGCCTGCCAACGTGTAGTCCTAGAGCAAAAAGGAGAGCTATTGTGCGACGCCTCAAAAATAGGTCCTTACTGCTTCCAGGGGATAGGGGGTCAAGTGGCGCTTGCCAATCTACTTGACCGCCGTGGTGGAGGGGCCGGCGCCTGAGGGGCAGCCGGACCGTACACCACGGCTCTCCACCCGACCCTATCCTGAGCACGCTCAAACGCCGTGTCCGTCTTCCAAAAAAAGTCTTCCAATCAGAACGAGTGCCACTAGTTTCGCCTAGCTGCTGAGTCAGTAGCTTAAGAAAATAGTGTCGGGAGGAGGCTGGAGGCCAGGCTTGCTGCCGAGCCACATCCATTGTGCAGTCAAAAGTCGTACGAGGAAGACAAGAAGCCGGCATGCGCATCACATGGCCTAGCCACTGCAATGATCGCTTTGCCACAAGGCTCTCAATTGGCTCAGTGTCACACGCCTGCCAAATATAAGTTAATCTGTGCCGGTCGACCAGGCGCACACCCAGAATGCGACGAAGGCAGTTAGAGTGGGCAACCTCCAATCGAGTCAGTTGTGTTTTAGTAGGGGCCCATGTTTTGCAGCCGTACAGAAAGTGGGGCAGCACGAAAGTGTTGTAAACCCGCATCTTTGACTGCACTTGCATCTTCTTGCTGGCCCAAATCTAAGCTGGGCCACAAGCTGGGCCATTTCAAAACACACCATCATCGACTCAAACTCCGACGACGACGTCGCGACCATCGCGAGCAGCTCGCCCTCCGACATGATTCATTCATACAATAAAAAGCAAAAAAAAACACAAACAAACAAACAAACAATCAATGAATTGATGCTATAGATGCACATGCACAACAGTACGCATTGTGCGGGGAACAAAAATCGACGACGACGTCGCGACCATCGCGAGCAGCTCGCCCTCCGACATGATTCATTGCAGACATTAAAAAAATGAACAAACAAACAAACAAACAATCAATCAATCAAACAATCAGGGGGGGGGGCAGGAAAGTTAGGAACAAACCCCATGTCGAACAATGAGTTTTCACGCCGGACCTGCGCCACGCCCTTCCTGCGCCCTTCCCCTCCCTAGATGAGGGAGAATTCCACTCTCAAAACATGGGAATTTGGGGGGGGGGGGCGGTCTGGACCGTTTCTCATAATTTTTCATGTAACTTTTTATCAAGGGGGGGGGGGGGCAGAAATGTAAGTGTGTGACACACAAGCTGATTATCAATCTCCTTGCTGCGTACGTTCCAAATCAAACGGAATTTTCGAATTTTGACACCTGGGGGCGGAAATATGAGGGTCCAAAGCTGGGATGGGTGGGTGGGTGGGTAGGGGGGGCGGCAAACTAAATATGTGGGGTCGAGAACTATCTTTCCACTGGACCGATTTTGATGGGAAGGCCACCGCCTTGATGAGAGGAACCGCCTTGATGAGAGGAGCACGAATCCACTCTCAGAAGAGACCCATGGTTATAGGGTGGGGGTCCACACACCCAACTCCCCAACTCCCCGCGTGCTCCCTGCGGTGCACCAAGTGCTCACCTAGGGATGTGGGCAACCTTCACAGATTGATATGGGACCTTTGCCATCTGAATCTCCTTGGAGAGCACAGCAAAACACCTCAGGAGAGTCAACCCTGAATCTGCCTGGAAAGTGTGAACTGGAGGGCCCACACTCCTGGTGGCGGCCATCTCGACCAAGATATGGCGAGTTTTTGGGGGTAATTTTGACCATCTTCTGGCAACTTAGACATTGCGATGGACAGCCCTCACTGTAAAGAAGCCATGCGCATCGGTCCCGGCTCCATGCATGGCGTACTTAGTGAGATAGGGTGGGTGGGTGCGTGGGACCCCCCCCAAAAGTCTTTTACCATGTGTCAAAAATAACTTTTCTGCCCCCCCCCCCCCCAGTGTTTTTTATTCTGACAGTTGTTCGACACGAGAGTCGGTGCGCTGGGTTCCTCTCGTCAAGACGAATGCAAATCCACCCTCAGATCCCCCCCACACCCAAGAGATGGTGCAGTGGTGTGGGGGTGTGAGAGGGTCCACACCGGGCGATTGGTGTGGACCACTGGTTCACACCCCCTTGAAGCCAGAATGCTCTGCAGACCTCCGATTGGGATGGGGAAGGGCACAGTGGATTTGTCTCACGACAGGGATGCCAAATCCATTGTCATTCATGTGGTTCAATAGTTGGGAGGGTGTGGAAGGGGCCTTGGTGTGTGGGGCTGCACCGGGGCGTGTGGCCGTCTTCTGGGGCCAGTTTCAGGAGTAGGACTGGGTTCTGCAGCCTCAAAAATAGTGCGATGCGATAGGAATGATGTTACCCAGCTACCCACCAAGTTTCAGCTCCAGCAGATAAGGTCTGGGTGTACTTGGGGGGGGGGTCCAGGCCCGTTTTGAAAAAAAGTCAACATAGGGTCTGAAAAAACTATTCTGCCCCCCTACCTGCAAACAATCGATTATTTGATGCTATACATGTACATGTATGAGAGCAGCTCGCCCTCCGATATGGGTTCATGGCATACAACAAACAAAGAAAAAAAGAAAAAAAAGCGAGCAAACAAACAAATAAGTAGGGGTCAGAATAATATAACATAACAATAATAACATAACGTTATAATTCGCCGGCAACATGTTACAAATTTGGGACGCGGGTTGAACTTACTGAAATCTGCAAGGATTCCAATGGGGTTGCGCTCTCTGTTAAGACCAATAATTTAAGATAACATGCTGGAACTCTAGACACTTGTCTGTGTTGCTCTGTGGTGTGCTGGTGTGCTGGTGTGGGGTGTGAATGGGGAGGTGTGCATGAGAGGTTCCTGCCGCCAGACCACAGGCACCATGTCGCTAGATGCCAATGGCAAGCAGGGATATCGAAATGAGAAGAAGCTGCCCGCGTGCAGAAGGAGCAGCAGAAGGAGCAGCAGCAGAAAAAGTACGGGCTGAGCAAGCGTCAGGGGCACGCGCGGCAGGGGGGCCGGGGGTCGCAGCCGCGGCCGTGGCCGGCCCCCGGGTGCCGGGAGGGGTGGGAGGGGCCGCGACGGCGGCCGGCCGCGGGGCCGCCCCACAAAAGCAGCTGCTGCTGCTGCTGCGGCAGCGGCGGCGGGCGGGGGCAGTGGCACGGGGGACATGGGGGCAGGGGGCAGCAGCGGCGCGGGGGTCGCGGCGGCGGCGCGGGGCAGCGGCGCGGGGCGCGCGCCCTCCAAGCGCAAGCGCTCTCTCGAGCTGTCGGAGGAAGAGGCGAAAGACTCGCACGCAGACGAGGAGGAGAAGGAGGAGGGGGAGGAGGGGGTGGTGTAGATGGTGCGTAGACAGTGCCGCACGTGGCGGAGGAACGTACGAGGGTGTTGACACTGCGCCGCGCGTTACGCGTGACATGTAAACTGGATCGGGCCGAAAACACAGCAAAAAAAGTCAGAAAATTAATGGACACAGGCAGCACGTTCCCCATCACCACAGCAACCTACTGTGAAAGTTTCACGCAAAACCGTTACAATTTGCGAGTTTTTTTAATATAACAGGCAGGGGGGGGGCAGAATAGTTTTTTCAGACCCTATGTTGACTTTTTTTTAAACGGGCCTGGACCCCCCCCCCCAAGTACACCCAGACCTTATCTGCTGGAGATGAAACTTGGTGGGCAGCTTCGTGACATCGTTCCCATTCCATCGCACTATTTGGGAGGCTGCAGAGCCCAGCCTTACTCCTGAAACTGGCCCTGGAAGACGGCCACACGCCCCGGTGCAGCCCCACACACCGAGGCCCCTTCCACACCCTCCCAACTATTGAACCACATGAATGACAATGGATTTGGCATCCCTGTCGTGAGACAAATCCACTGTGCCCTTCCCCATCCCAATCGGAGGTCTGCAGATCATTCTGGCTCCGAGGGGGTGTGAACCAGTGGTCCACACCAATCGCCCGGTGTGGACCCTCTCACACCCCCACACCACTGCACTATCTATTGGGTGTGGGGGGGATCTGAAGGTTGATTTGTACTCCTCTTGACGAGAGAAATCCAGCGCACCAACTCTCCTGTCGAACGGATAACAGAATAAAAAGTTACATAACAATTCTGAGAAACGGCTGAGACCCCCCCCTCCCCCCCCCTCTGCCCGTTTTTTTTAGAGTTGAATTGTCCCGCATTAAGGGAGGGGAAGGGCATGGAGCCGGTCCGGTGAGAAAATTTGAAGTATTTCGACATGGGGTCTGTTCCTAACTTTCCTGCCCCCCCCCCTGATAACAGGCATTATAAGGTTATAATTGTTAGGAATATTATTAATAACGTCATAATAACGTTAAAATTCTCGGCCGGGGTGTTATATTGCCAACCCTTACAAATAAGAAAGAAAGAAAAAAACGTGCCAGGCTTGGTGCCAGGCCAAAGCGCACCATCATCGACTCAAACTCCGACGACGTCGCGACCATGGCGAGCAGCTCGCCCTCCGACATGTGCGGCTTCAGCGAGGTGTTGAACACCTCCATGGACGAATGTCGGATGTAGTAGTGCGACGCAATGCGGCCGAGCTCAGTCGCGCACAGGTTGCCGCTGTGAATTGTGTGAGTGTATTTGTGTGTTTGATGTGTGGCAGAGAGAGAGGGAGAGAGATCGTGAGGTGCGTGTGTGGCGGATGTAGTAGTGCAACGCGATACGGCCGAGCTCAGTCACGCAGAGGTTGCCGCTGCGTGCGTGTGCGTGTGTAAGTGTGTGTAAGTGTGTGCACGTTTGTGTGTTCGATGTGTGGCAGAGAGAGAGAGAGATGGTGAGGTGTGTGTGTGTGTGTGTGTGTGTGCGTGTGTCGATGCAGTAGTGCGACGCGCTGCGGCCGAGCTCAGTGGCGCACAGGTTGCCGCTGTGAATGTGTTGCAGTGTGTGTGTGTGTGTGTGTGCGTGTGTGTGTGTGTGCGTGTGTGTGTGTGTGTGTGTGTGTGTGTGTGTGTGTGCGGTCAATTTTGCAGACTGTTGGGCGCCGTGTGTGTGTGTGTGTGTCAGTGATGCAGAAAGGCTATACGCGCATGCTTTCGCATAATTTCGGGTCGTTTGGCGGGACCCGCGCGTAGCGCGGCGGGACGCGGCTGAGCCGCGTTTTGCCTTACGCGTAGCGCGGCGCCCCCAGGCGCTTTGCGCGTAGAGCGCCTTTCAGCGCTCAGCTCGCGCAATGATCGGTGGAGGGGGGCGGAAGTCGTCGTCTTTTTCATAACACAACGGGAGCGCCTAGACCCTGGGGGGCGGAGATGGAGGCGGAGGTGGTTGGTCACACTTTTGCTTGATTCAAGTGTAACAGCCCGGGCTGCAGCCCCCCCTGGCTCCTGCAGCAGGTCATGCCATTATCTAGTATTAAACACAATGCATCACTGGTTCTTATTCTCCTGCAGGGGCTGCGCCCCGGCGCCCACTGCATGCATGCATGCAAACACGCGTGCGCCATGCAAACACGCCACGTGCGACAGCTCGTCTGGGCGTGCGTGCTCAGTTGTTTTGCCCCCTCCAGACTGCTTCCATAGCCTGAAAACCAACATTATAAAGGATGCCATCAAATTCAGAATTCCAATGTGGCTCTGGCTTCCGTTGCTTGCATGCACGCGAGCCAGTAGGGGGGAGGGGGCGTCTCACGCCATGCTACGCCCAAGTAAGCTACTTGTCTGCTGTAGGGACAGATTTTGTGTGCTGATCCAACGTGGCGCTGGCTTGCGCTGCTTGCATGCACGCGCGCCAGTAGGGGGGAGGGGGAGGGGGCGCCTCACGTTATGCTATAGCTACGTCATGCGTAGCTACGCCCAAGTGAGCTACTTGTCTGCTGTAGGGGCAGATTGTGTGTGCTGATCCACGCTGAGTCACTCACGCATGTGCAGAGAGCGGTGCAGGCGTGGGGGTGAAGTGTAAATGCAGATTTGCATCAGGGGCACCTCTGATTTACACCGAGAATCGACACGCTTTGTGTGGGTTTGTGGTGGTGATGTTTGTGAGGCACAGGGAAAAGACAAAGTAGGAGAAGTAAGCAAGAAATAAGGAAAGAAAGAGAAATGAGGGAGCAGCATAAAAACAATTACTGCCGTTCCACCAACAAGAACACTTTGGAAAGCGGGGGTTCGGGGGCGCAGCCCCCGGGAAAATGGCCGCGTAGAATCGCGCCACAGCCCGCGTAGAAGCGCCGGACCGGCAGGCCCGGCTGGGGCCTCCGCGCGTCTTAAGACCGCCATTACGCCAAAACACTTTCTGCATCACTGGTGTGTGTGTGTGGGGGGGGGGGGGGGCTGAAGTGCGACGCGATGCGCCCGACCTCAGTGGTGCATGTATGCTTTTGCCTGTGTGTGTGTGGGAGGGGGGGGAGGGAGCATTTCATTAGCGAGGGGCGATGATAAACCCTGCAGCCTACCTGGCTGGGTCAAAGTTCGCCATCTTGGACGCAATAGGACCCCCCCCCCCCCGTGATTTCCTCTTCGGCTCTACACAGCCATTTGGCTGTATTCTGGCTGTACTTTGACCTTGCACACAGCTCAACCCATGCATTGGATTGTTAATCTGACAAGCCCGCCAGACAGAGCACGCCAACAGCCTTTAAATTACTTATGTAAGAGGACAAACGGTCAACGGGATGTCAACGGTCAACGCAGTCAAAGCAAAATCCGGCTGTGGAATAATTAATAAAAAGCCCTGAAGAAGAAATCACTGCCCCCCCCCCCAGAAAAAACAAATCATACCTGGCCGGGTCGAAGTTTGCCATCTTGGACGCACGCAGCTGTGTCGCAGCAATCGTGATCAGCGAGCGCTTGTGCGCCTCCAGCGTGGGGTCCATTGCCAGCTCCTGCGATGGCAGTGTTGGTTTTGGGAGGTTAAGGGGGGGGGTCACTTACTAGGGGTTGAACTCAACCAGTAACCGCCATGACTTGAATCTGAACAATCTGAGACCACCAGCTGGCAGCCTGTGAAGTGTCAGCTTCCCAGCGTGCCCGCCCTAGCTGGACGAGACTTCAGTGTGGTAGCCGTGGCATGCGGGCGACCCCACACTCCACACCTCCACACCCCACACCCCTCCACACCCCACCCCTCCACACCCCACACAGACGCACCTCCCACGTGATGCCGTACGTCAGCGGGTTGCGGCACATGCGCGGGTACATGTACGTGTACGAGAGCCACTGAGAACCCTCGCGAAGGTTGGTCACGCTGCCCAGCACCACCTGTGACATGTGTGATGGGACGTGTGATATGAGTGAGAGGCGTGGCTGGGCGGGTGATTTGGCAGGGGCGTGCGTGGGTGTCGGGTGGGGTGGGAGGTGCATGTACGTGTACGAGAGCCACTGAGAAGCCTCGTGGAGGTTGGTCATGCTGCCCAGCACCACCTGTGATATGTGTGATGGGACGTGTGATATGAGTGAGAGGCGTGGCTGGGTGGGTGATTTGGCAGGGGCGTGCGTGGGTGTCGGGTGGGGTGGGAGGTGCATGTACGTGTACGAGAGCCACTGAGAAGCCTCGTGAAGGTTGGTCATGCTGCCCAGCACCACCTGTGATATGTGTGATGGGACGTGTGATATGAGTGAGAGGCATGGCTGGGCGGGTGATTTGGCAGGGGCGTGCGTGGGTGTCGGGTGGGGTGGGAGGTGCATGTACGTGTACGAGAGCCACTGAGAAGCCTCGTGAAGGTTGGTCATGCTGCTCAGCACCACCTGTGACAGTGGCCGATGTGATGTGATGTGATGTGGTGTGTGTGTGTGTGTGTGTGTGTGTCATCTATTTGAACTGCGACTCAATCGGCACCTTGCCCCTACAAAATACAAAGTGTTTGTTGGGAACGGTCGCACAATCTGGGTTACAACTCAAGACCTAACAAACCCCCACATCTGCGTTCAAGTTGTCCACCAGCATCTTCTTGAACTGCGACTGAATCGTCACCCTAACACCTATCCCCCCCCCCCCCCCCCGTCCTCTGCGTTAAAGTGACACCTAAGACCTCCCCCCTCCCCCCCTCCGCGTTCAAGTTGCCCACCAGCATCATCTTAAACTGCGACTCGATCGTCACCTTGACACTTCAAATCCCCAAGACCTACAATCAAGCTAATGGCAGGGTTTTTTTAAAGTTTTAAAACCCACCTCTGCGTTCAGGTTGTCCACGAGCATCTTCTTGAACTGCGACTCGATCGGGATCTGGTGCGTGAGCATGCCGAGGTAGTGCGCAAGCTTGTCGTGGCCCGTGACGATGATGCCCTCGCCGCTCTTCTCAAACTGCGGCCGCCCAGCTCGCCCGAAGATCTGTTGCACGTCGAGCATGCCCAGATCGGTAAACGCGCCCTTCTGCGCATTGTACACCTGCGGCGCGCAACAGAGGATGTGGCGTTAGAGTGGCATCAGAGTGGCATCAGAGTGGCATCAGAGTGGCATCAGAGTGGCATCAGAGTAGCATCAGAGTGGCATCAGAGTGACATCAGAGTGGCGTCAGAGTGGCATCAGAGTGGCATCAGAGTGGCATCAGAGTGACATCAGAGTGGCATCAGAGTGGCATCAGAGTGGCATCAGAGTGGCATCAGATTGACATCAGAGTGGCATCAGAGTGACATCAGAGTGGCATCAGAGTGGCATCAGAGTGGCATCAGAGTGACGCAAGTGCGGGCACCATGCACGCGCGCAGGCCCAGGTCGAATGTGCACCTACGCGTGCATCAGATGGTGTGACATCAAAGTGGCATCAGAGTGACATCAGAGTGACATCAGAGTGGCATCAGAGTGACGCAAGTGTGGGCGCCACGCATGCCCTTGAAAAATGTCCGGACAGAGGTTGAACTTTGGAGGGGTCCAGATCGTGGCCTCGATAGCGGCGCACGCTCACTCACTTACTCAAGTGAGAACAAGCAGGTCGATCCAAACCTGGAGCAGCCTGAACCCTGAATCTGAATCTGAACCCTGATACCTGAGACTGGACCCTTGAACCTTGAAACCCTAAGCCCGAACCCTGAGCCCGAGCCCTGAATCTAAAGCCTGGAGCTGGCGCTCGCAATCGCGCCAGCTGTTGGGGGAAATAGGAGCCCCCTTTGTCGTAAGACATTACAGCCGCGCGTTAACGTGCACACACATACGCACACACCACCACCACCACGTTACAGGCTGGGGTGCCTACTACAGGCACTGTTTAGTACTTTGATAGACGGTACGTCGCTTGGGGCCTCACCTGCGTGCCCTTGATGATGACCGTGTGCGCCGGCAGGTTGACGCCCCACGCGAGCGTCGCCGTGCAGCAGAGCACCTGGCGTGGGTGGTTGGGTGGTTGGGTGGTAGTTGTGGTGTTGGCGGTGGGGTGGGGAAGGTGTGTGTGTGTGTGTGTGTGTGTGTGTGCGTGTGTGTGTGTGTGTGTGTGTGTGTGTGTGTGTGTGTGCGGGGGCGGGGGAGGGAGAGTCAGCAAGGGAGAGGGCATGTGGAGCACGCGTGTGTGAGCACACATGCACGCGTTCTGTGTCCACGTGTGCGTGTGGGTGAGGCAGCCAGCATGAAGTATTCAGTTCAGCAGGGTGTGCATGCCCCCCCTCCCCCACACACACACACGCACGCACACACGCACACACCTTGATCACCCCCTCTGAGAAGAGGCGCTCTGTGAGCATGCCATCGCAGTGCAGCACACCCCCACCCACCCACACCCCCACCCACATGCACACACACACACACACACACACATACCCCCACACCTACACCCCCACACCCCACATCTTGATGACCCCCTCTGAGAAGAGGCGCCGGTGAGCGTGCGGTCGGAGCGCAGAACACACACACACACGCACACACACACACACACACACACACGCACACACACACACACGCACGCACACGCAGACCCCCCCCTGCCCTGCACACACCTTGATGACTCCCTCTGAGAAGAGGCGCTCTGTGAGCGTGCGATCGGAGCGAAGCATGCCAGCGTGGTGCATGCCGAAGCCAAGGTCGAAGAGCTCCGCCACCTCGCGGTTGCTGTTTGTGCACACATGGGCGAGGGGGCATTTCATCGGCAAGCGTGTGCGTGCGCGCGTGTGTTTGTGTGTGTGTGTGTGCATGCGAGGTTCATGATGAAGCTGAGGTCGAAGAGCTCCGCCACCTCGCGGTTGCTGTTTGTGCACACATGGGCGAGGGTGCACGCGCGCGTGTGTGTGTGTGTGTGTGTGTGTGTGTGTCTGTGTGTGTGTGTGTGTGTGTGTGTGTGTGTGCATGCATGGTGCATGCCAAAGCCGAGGTTGAAGAGCTCCGCCACCTCGCGGTTGCTGACGTATGTGCACACGCATGGGAGGAGGTGGGGCATGCGTGATTCAAGCACGTGTTGTCATGGTGGCGGCAGGCGCGGGCGCGCACGCGCGCGCGCACGTGTGTGTGTGTGTGTGTGTGTGTGTGGTCGATTGCACAGTCCGTCGGACGCCTTTGATGGCGATTTGTGTGTGTGTGTGTGTTGTCGATTTTACAGTCCGTCGGACGCCTTTGATGGTGAATTCGTGTGTGTATGTGTGCGTGTGTGCGTGCGTGCTCGCGCGTAAAATCCAAGGGTGGTTTCTCGACTTCTGAAGCGTGCGAGTGCCCAGCAGAAACTTAGGGCTACCCTTCCAAGGGGACGCGGCGGCAGGGCACGGAGGCGCTGCGCTGGCCATGTTTTTGTCGGCACAAATCTCATGCTCGGGCGTGTTTGGTGTGCGTGCGTGCGTGCATGCTCGCGGGACATCGCACTCTATGCTTCAACTCACCGCGACTTCTGCACGTCCCTCTGCGCCATCCCGTACCGCTCGTGGTCGCGCGTGTCAAACACGGCGCCCTCTTGGTTTCGGCCCGCAAGGTCTGCGAGTGCGCGCGCGGTCTTCCCGGTGTCTTTTCGGCTGTGCACAAACACCATGGCTTGGAAGCCGCGCTTGAGGCTGTCCAGCACCTGCGTGTGTGTGAGTGTGTGTGTGTGTACATGTGTGTGTGTATGTGTGCGTGTGGTGTCTTTTGTGCTGTGCAGAAACACCATGGCTTGGAAGCCACGCAATAGGCCGTCGCGCACTGTGGCACATGCACGAGTGTGGCGGTGGGTTGTTGTCCGCGACATCGTCCATCATCGTCTTCTTGGCCATTCATCAATCCTGGTTTCGGGTTAAGCTTCAGGCCATTCAGGTTCTTGAACCTGCCTTGAATTTAAACCAAACAAACAAAGGTCAAACAAAGCAAAGCAAGGCAAAAAACTCATTTCTTGAACCCGCCACACACAAAAACGCTCGCCTTGTTGTTCGCGATCTCGTCCATCATCGTCTTCTTGGCCATTCATCAATCATGTTTTCGGATGAAGCTTTAGACCATTCAGGTTCTTGAACCCGCCTTGAATTTAAAACAAAAAAACAAAGGCCCAAAAATCTCTCGCTTTGTTGTAGGTACGCGATCTCGTCCCTCATCGTCTTCTTGGTAATTCATCAATCGTGGTTTCCTGTCCAGCTTGAGGCCATTAGCGATTCCTTGAACTTGCCTTGTATTTAAAACAAAAACAAGAGCCAAACAACTAACCTAGTTGTACGCGATCTCGTCCATCATCGTCTTCTTGGACACTCATCAATCACGGTGTCGGGTCAAGCTTTAGATTGAACCTGTCTTGAATTGAAAACCAAAAAAACAAGCAAAAAAAACTCCTACCTTGTTGTACGCGATCTCGTCCATCATCGTCTTCTTGGCCATGAAGCTCGTGACCGTCACGCCGATGAACTGCATCTCGAGTGGCACCGGGCGGTAGCTGGCGTCAAAGTGGAAGAGGCCTGCATGGGTAGACAGGTGAAGGCAGATGAGGGGGAGTCATGGCAGTTTGAACATCTCTCGGTCGGGCCTCCCGCCCCCCGCCCCCCCCCCGCTCCCCCCCTCACTTATTAGTTTTGCGTCATCCCTTCGCCTGCCCCCGCCCCCCCCCCCCGCCCCTGCCCCTCTCCCCTTCACTCACTCTACAAGGGTTTGGGAAAATCCCCCCCCCCCCCCCCGCAAGAGCCGACCCGTGGAGAGCCTGACGTGCAGGAAGTTGCCAACGTCCTCGTAGTTGGGCAGCCCCCCCCAGGCTTTTCAGCTTCTTAGGTTTCGTGAAATATGCCCCGCTTTTCAGTTACTGGGGGTTTGTGAAATGC
>VFSX01000078.1:185000-212227 GCA_016618255.1 Chlamydomonas sp. UWO 241 | reverse complement strand
GAGGGAGGAGAGGGCGCCTTCATCGGAGTGACATACACGATCTTGAAGTCGGCCTTCTGGATGCTGCCGTGCAGGCAGTTGAGGCCGATCTGCGAAAGAGAGGAAGGTGGGAGAAGGCAGGAGAAGGCGCCTTCATCGGAGCAACGTACACGATGTTGGAGTCGGCCTTCTGGATCACGCCATGTAGGCGGTTGAGGCCGATCTGCAAAAGCGGGGGATGTGGGAGGGGTGGGGTGGAGGAGAGGAACGTAGAGGGCGCCTTCATCGGAGCAACGTACACGATCTTGAAGTCTGCCTTCTGGATGACGCCGTGCAGGCTGTTTAAGCCGATGCGAAAGTTGCAGTAACAGTAACACCAGCTTTCCAGCGAAGACTACCTCCTAGTCCTAGTAACACGGCCTTGACCAAAGATCTGCGAAAGAGGAATAGGAAATGGGGTTGGGGAGAGGCGGAAGAGTGTGGTGTGCGCGACCTTAGAGTCGGCCTTCTGGATCACGCCAGGTGCAGACCCCCCCCCCCCCGCGGCCATCTCCCCCACCCGCACCCGACCCCTGTCTTCCTCACACAACTGCCCTCTGTCAGCACCGCAATCATCGCGATGTTGATCTCCCCCACTTGGCCTAAACCCTTAACCCTCAACCCCAACCCGGAACCCTAAGGCCCTTCCCAGGCTAGCTCGTACCAAAAGTGCCTGGTTTGGTGCCAGACCCCAAAAAACAATTTTGAAACGGGTCGTGTGTGGTCCACGCTGCACCAGGGACGTACCCCCGCCGCGTACGGTTTGTAATCATGTAGGAGCATGTGTATGTGGCGGGGGAGGGAAGGGGAGGGTGCACAGGTGCTGTGCATGGAGATACCGTGCCGGGTCACGCCTCCCAAAACGTGAGTTTTTAAACTCAACAAAAACCCAATCTTGGCAAGTGTATGTAGCGCCCACGGTGCACGGATGCACTTGCCTCCTGATCAAGAAAGATTTTTACCATGTATGAGCAGGTGCTTGCGGCGGGGGAGAGCAGGGGAGGGATCACAGGCGTTGTGAAGGGCCGTGCCGTCCCGGGTCACGCCTCAAAAAGTGAGGTGCGAGAGTGCCATTTTGCCCCGCAACTTAATTTTGCGCCACCGCTGCGCCCCTCCCCTCGTGTGCGACTTCTACTATGTATTCGACGACTTTAGGTGCCGGTGGTGCGTCGTGGCATGCGCCGTGGGCGCCACATGACCGTCGCAAAAGCCACCTGTCGGAAACTATTTCAACATCGGCCCCAGCGCGGCCCCCGGTCATCCCACGCCCCGGAATCGTCAATGATACGTGTTTTTGCCTTATAATACGAGGGTAAGAGCCCCCGAGCGAGGTTGCATGGAGGGTTGCATGAGGCGCAACATGAGGCGCAACACAGCCGCCCCTGGGCCCCGAGCATGGACGCCCATGGCACGCGCTCCCCACGGACGCGTAGACAGGCAGCTATCGCGACATTTGACACCGCGCGGGACGCGGAGAGGGCCCCTCGGCGCCGCATGGCCCCTAGCTGGCGACCTAATGACCTTCCCCCACCCCAGCAGCCCACCCGGACGTCTACATCGCGTGGCACAACCTTGTAATATCGTATGCAGGCCATGTGAAATCGGGGAGGCACGCGAGGGGGCGTTTTGGGATATCCCCAAATGTGGCACCAATTTGGTAAGAGCTAGCCTGGGAAGGGCCTTCTAAACCCTCATCCCTAAACCCCAGCCCTAATCCCCAAACCCCACCTTTCTCAGCACCGCAATCATCGCAATGCTGGGCTTCCCGGCTTGGCCTGAACCTTGAACGTTTCAACCTTTACCCAACCCCTGAACCCTGAGCCCACCTCTCGTCACCTCTGGCACCTCTCGCAGCGCCGCAATCATCGCAATGTTGGTCTCTCCAACTTGGCCAAAACCCTGCTACCCTTTACCCCTTACACCCACCTTCCATGACTATGAACCCCGACCCCCCAACCCCACCTCTCTCAGCACCGCAATCATCGCGATATTGGTCTTTCCAGCGCCAGTCGGCGCGCACACGAGCAGGTTCTCGTTCGAACCAAACGCAGTCTTGAAGATGATGGACTGGATGCGGTTGAGCGCCTTGTAGCCTGCGCAACCGAGGGTCAGGGTGCACCAGTGGGTCGCGGTGGGTGGGGTGCTACGGGTGCTAGGGGTGCTACGCGGTGGGTGGAGTGCTACGGGTGCTACGGGTGCTATGCGGAGGGTGGGGTGCTACGGGCAGGGATGTAAAGTACCTAGTACGGGTATCATACGCCGATATCTTTTTGAAGTATTAATGGGGTACTTATGGGATGGGGCTCGATTAACGGAGGCGCGTTCTCGTCGCCGAGCCCTGGACCCAGCAATGCGGCGCTGCTGGTGACGAGGATTTCCGTGCCGCTGACGAGCGGGGTAAAATACGACTGGCCTGGCTCCTGCTAGACTGCCCCTTGGTGGAACACTTCAGAGCGGCTTGCCCGGCGCTGCCATGGCTTGGCGAGTAGCCGCGGCGCTGCCGCGGCCCGTGCTGGGAGACGGCCCTTATCCTCCCCCCATGCAGGATGCCATGCGGCACCGATCTCGACGAGTTGATCGACGAGCGGAGGAGCTGGCGCCCGTCAATGCATGCTGGACATTGGTCAAGATGGCTGCCCGTGGAGGCGGGCTACCATCACGGCTTCAGCGGTGGCGACCGCCGAGGCAACACAGAGTAAATCCGCTTCACCAATCGCAGCGTTCGTCACCGCGCTCATCCTCGGGGTCGCTCGTCTGCCGGTGACTGGCGTTGGAAGGTCTTCAGGCAGCCTCCATGACAACTCTGTCGTCCATGCACCCCTGGAGGGTGGGACCTGGCCATGCATGAGGCATGGGGCGCCGGCTGAGCCCCATGCAAACGAGAGCTGGACAGCCATGCACTGCCAGGCGGGGACCGTTCCAGTCAGCGCCAGTCGGCTCTGCCGGCTTGACTGGCCACAAGGCCACTACTGTGACCCTGAGGAAGGTCCTCTCCTATATGCTCCTTGCCAGACATGTCTCTCAGAGACCGCTGTTTGGGGTAGTCTAGCCGGCGGGAGCGGTAGTCTATCGGCCGGGAGCCGGCGGTACTCTAGTACTTAAGTGTGCTGGAGTATCGGCGGTGTCTCTAGTAGAAGAGTAGCCTGCTTAGTTGGAAACCCCGTGTTACTGTTACTGTTACAAAGCGGTACTAATCGTTTTGGGCTGTTTGCGGTATAATACCGGCACTAATGGCCCCAAACAGCGGTACTTTACATCCCTGGCTACGGGTGCTACGAGTGGGTGGGGTGGGCAGGGGTGGGGTGCTACGGCTGCTACGGGTGGGGTGCTATGGGTGGGCCCTACCAGAGCCCCATATATTGTAACCCCGGCGTTACAAGCTACACCCTCAGTCTAATGGCTTTGTTACAATTGTATTACAATCCGCGCAAATTGTATTTGCATTGTACCAAAGCCATTACACTGTGGGTGCAGCTTGTAACGCCGGGGTTGCAATATATGGGGCTGTGGTAGTAGGGGTGTGTGCTACGCCTAGCTGCGTACTGCCCCCTTCAGACGCACCCTTGAACGTCTTCTGCGCTCACTCTATGAACGTGTAGGCAAGCACATGTCGGGCGAATCCCACACATGCACCCTTGACCGCCTTCTGCGCCGATTTTGGCAGCGCCGCGATCTGCACCTAATCCCACCCACACTTGGAACGTCTTCATCTCCCCACACCCACTCCCACTCCCACCCACTCTCTAACGCCTTCATCTCCCCAGTCCCACTCCCACTCCTTCTGCCAATAAACCCGCACCCCCACTCCCACCCACCCTTGAGCGCCTTCATCTCCCCACACCCACTCCCACTCCCACTCCCTCTCCCAATACACCCCCACCCCCACTCCCACGCACGCTTGAACACCTTCTGCGCCCCGCACCCACTCCCACGCCCACTCCTTCCCCCAATAAACCCTCGCTCCCACTCCCACCCACCCTTGAACGCCTTCATCTCCCCACGCCCACTCCCACTCCCATTCCTTCTCCCAATAAAACGCGCACCCCCACTCCTACCCACCCTTGAACACCTTCTGCGCCACCTCCGGCAGCGCCGCGATCTCCACCCGATCCCACCCACCCTTGAACGCCTTCATCTCCCCACACCCACTCCCACTCCCACTCCTTCTCCTAATCAACCCGCACCCCTACTCCCACCCACCCTCGAACGCCTTCATCTCCCCACATCCACTCCCGCACCCACTCCCACTCCTTCTCCCAATAAACCCGCACCCCCACTCCCACCCACCCATGAACGCCTTCTGCGCCACCTCCGGCGGCGCCGCGATCTGCACCCAATCCCACCCATCCCACCCACTCCCACCCACTCCCACCCAATCTCACCCACTCCCACCCAATCTCACCCAATCCCACCCTCGAACGCCTTGATCTCCCCACTCCCACTCCCACTCCTTCTCCCAATCAATCCGCACACCCACTCCCACCCACCCTTGAACGCCTTCATCTCCCAACAAACACACCCACTCCCACTCCCACTCCTTCTCCCAAGCATAAAACGGCCGCTTTATGAGCTGCTCATCAGTCATAACGCACATCCACGGAACACCCCCACTCCCGCCCACCCTTGAACGCCTTCTGCGCCCATTCCGGCAGCGCCGCGATCTGCACGAGCTCGTCGTCAGTGGGCGGCGGCAGCGAGGTCGCGGGCGGCACGTACACCTCCTCGTAGCCCTTGAACGTCCTGCGTGGCGTGTGAGGTGTGAGGAGGTGAGGGGGTGAGTGAGTGAGTGAGTGCAGAGCTGCGTCAGAAGGCGGCAGCGAGGGCGCGGGCGGCACGTACACCTTATCGTACCCCTTGAACGTCCTGTGTGGCGTGTGCGGTGTGAGTGGGCGAGCGAGCGAGTGAGTGAGTGAGTGGGTGAGGGAGGGAGGGAGTGAGTGCAGAGCTTGTCGTCAGTGGGCGGCGGCAGTGATGGCGCGGGCGGCACGTACACCTCCTCGTACCCCTTGAACGTCCTGTGTGGTGTGTGCGGTGTGAGTGGGCGAGGGGGCGAGTGAGTGAGTGAGTGAGTGAGTGAGTGAGTGAGTGAGTGAGTGAGTGAGAGTGCGTGCGTGCGTGCGTGCGTGAGTGCAGAGCTGCGTCAGAAGGCGGCAGCGAGGGCACGGGCGGCACGTACACCTCCTCGTACCCCTTGAACGTCTTGTGTCATGTGTGCGGTGTGAGTGGGTGAGGGGGCGAGTGAGTGCATGCATGAGTGAGTGCAGAGCTGCGTCAGAAGGCGGCAGCGAGGGCGCGGGCGGCACGTACACCTCCTCGTACTCCCTCGAACGTCCTGTGTGGTGTGTGGTGTGAGGGGGTGAGTGCGTGCGTGAGTGCTTCAGTGCGGAGCTGCATCAGATGGTGGCAGCGAGGGCGCGGGCGGCACGTGCACCTCCCCGTAGCCCTCAACCGTCCTGCGTGGTGTGCGCGGTGTGAGGGGGTGAGGGGGTGAGAAAGTGAGTGAGTGAGTGAGTGAGTGAGTGAGTGAGAGTGAGTGAGTGAGTGAGTGAGTGAGTGAGTGAGTGAGTGAGTGAGTGAGTGAGTGAGTGAGTGAGTGAGTGAGTGAGTGAGTGAGTGAGTGAGTGAGTGAGTGAGTGAGTGAGTGAGTGAGTGAGTGAGTGAGTGAGTGAGTGAGTGAGTGAGTGAGTGAGTGAGTGAGTGAGTGAGTGAGTGAGTGAGTGAATGAGTGAGTGAGTGAGTGAGTGAGTGAGTGTAGAGCTGTCAGTGGGCGGCGGCGGCGAGGGCGGCGCGTCCACTCCTTCGTACCCCTGTTAACGTCCTGCGGTAGGGAGGCAGAGCGGACAGAGGAGGCAGAGCAGGCAGGGCAGGCAGGGCAGGCAGAGAAGGCAGCCCACACAGCAAGGCAACCAAAACCCGCCTCATCCAACTCACTTGCGCGTCGTGCCCTTTGGCAGCACCCCATGCGTCGCCAGCCCGCTGCCCCCCCCGATCTTGAACTCCATGCCGCTGCCAAGCACGAGCGTCGAGCTGTGGTCCCGCTCCGTGTCAAGGAGGCCCTCGAAGCCGAGGGTCTGAGGTATTGGGTGGGTGGTGAGTGTGAGAGCGTGTGTGTAAGACAAGAGAAAGAGACGAGAGAGAGAAGAGAAAGTGAGAGAGCTGTGGTCCCTCTAGGTGTCGAGGAGGCCTTCGAAGTCGAGCAACTGGGACCGTGGGTGTGAGAGAGCGTGCATGCGCGCGTGGTCGATTTTACAGTCCGTCGGACGCCTTTGATGGCGCATTAGACCCTAGGAAAGAGGCCGGCAGCTGTCAAAATTAGACCCCTAGCATGCCATCTGCCATCATGATTGCTGTGCACGCGGTGCGTGTCTCAAAACAGGCGACAAGGAAGTCAGCCAACTCGTGCCAGAACCTGGGGTTCTCCTGGCCTGGCCGAGGATTCATAAACTCCCGCATCCGCTCATCTAAATCGGCCTCCTCGGGGCGAGGGATGGACCGAAACAGGCTGTGGGCCCGCACCCGTGCCTCTTCATAGGCAGGGCACTCAAATACCATGTGTGCCTCATCCTCTAGCCCACCGCATAGACAGCACGCCCGCTGGCTGCGTCGCTGCCTCTCTCCCGCCACGGCGTAGCGCCCCCGCTCTATCTGCAGCTCATGGAGCCCCATCCTGAACCTAGCTAGAGCCGTGATCCGGGCAGCACTGTTCAGCCCTGAGCTCAACAGGGCCGGTGGCTCGCTGTCGCTACCCGCCATCCACCGCATGTAGGTCAGCATCTTAAAGCCGCGCGACCACTCCTCAGGTACATCACGCACGGTAGTGCCGCTCGGCAGCGCCGGTGTGCTTGTCGCGGCGGCCAGCTACGCCGCGGTCGCCACGCCCAGCAGGTTGGTGATGCGTACCGGTCCCTCCTGGTCCTACGCCAGGGTGTGCCCCACAGTTCCGAGGCACACCTGCAAACGTGCCGCCCAGCACGCCCCCCACCCCCTTCCGTCAGCCCCCAGCTCTCCCGCATCGCATCTTTAAGCAGGTCACCGTCAGACCGCCCCCGCGCCTTATCCCAAAAGCGCGTTGCCTGGCGCAGCCAATCTGCCGCCAGCGGCCGCCACCCTGCCTCCCGCGCCAAAATCCCCAGTTGCTGCCCGTTGCTGCGGACTCCTAGGGACGCACGGGTAAATTGCAGAAGCACTTCCTCCAGGGTGCGCCATCCGTCGCGTGCGGCCTTAGCGCCCCTCCCACTCCTGCCTCTCTCCCACCGTCCGCCCGCCCCGGCAAACACGCCCCCCCCAGCATCCGCCATCATCGCAGGCCCCCACACCTCACACCCGTAATTTAGCACAGGCCGTACTTGCGTGTCGAACAGGTGGGCCTTAATGCCAACATTGTTAAGGCGTATTATATAGCATCTGCGAGTTAGCGCGTATCTGGTGCGCTGGCCCCTAGAGCGTCGGGTGCCCACGTCCCCCCCACTGCCCGCCGGTGGTGGAAGAGCATGCCCAGATATGGGAACTCGTGTGTCATGGGTAGATCTGCTCCTGCAAACTTCAGCGTTACCCTCCCCCCTGCCGCCCCGACTGGGCAGAACTGGTCATTGAACACCACCCCTTCTGACTTCTTAACGTTTACTGTTAGTGCGCGCGTGCCGCAAAAGGCGTGCAGAGTATCTAGCATGCGTTGAAGCGCTTCGGGCGACTCTGCCAGCAGCGTCAAGTCATCAGCGTACAGCAGCAGCCGTAGTAACCGCCCCGCCATCTCCACCCCATCACCCGGGAGCTCTGCGTCTAGTACTCTCTCCAATGCGTCAATAAAAAGCCCAAACAGCAGCGGTGACAGTGGGTCGCCTTGCATGACCCCCTTGTGTGAAGGAAACGCGGGTCCCACTTTCCCATCGATGCGCACACACATTGCGGACCCATCGTACATGGCAATCAGCGCCGCCATGAAATCCCCATGTACCCCCAGGCTCCTTAGGCACTCCCAAAGCAATGGGCGGTGCACGCAATCGTAAGCCTTCCTGAAGTCAATAAAGGCAGCGTACAGCGGTTTGCGCTGGAGGCCGCTCTTCTCAATAAGGTGTTGCAGGATGAAGGCATTATCTGGGGTCCCCCTCTTCTTCCGGAAGCCTGCCTGGCCCCGCGCCCGGTACCCCTCCCGTTCTGCTAAGGCGTCCAGCCTGTTCATAAGCACCAAGCTGTATAGCTTGGCGAGGGCATTCCCCACCGTGATCCCTCGGTAATCGTCCCGCACGTCTAGGCTGCCTTTCGGCTTTGGCACCGGCGTGGTTGCCCCCAAGTGCCATGCAGTCGGGTACCCCTCACGGAAGACCCGATTGAGCAGGTGTGTGATGGGGCCAGCGAGCAGGTGCTCCTCATCCACAGCACCCGTTGCATCGCCCCCCTCCGCCGCCCTAGCCCATGCCCTCTGATAGAACTCTATCGGCATGCCGTTTACGCCTGGGGCTTTGCCCGCGTCCATGCCCATCAGTGCCGCATACACCTCCGCCTCAGTAAATGAATTATTTAGCGCTGCCGCCCGCTCCGTGGCCGTCGTCGTGGGGAGGGCAAACGGGGCCCCGTGCCCATGGTCAGTGGCATCATCCGTGTTAGTCGTATTAGTCGTATGAGTCGTATCAGTGGCGTTAGCATGGTTGTCCCCCAGCAAATCCCTAAAATAATCTGTCCACCCCTCCACATCCCTCAGACCGACCGCCTGGCCAGGCAGTTTCACCCGCTGCCAAAACCGCCGAGGGTTCCCCTTCCTGTCCTCAATCAGCTCGGTGTGTTCCCGGGCCTCGCTCGCGCGGCGGGAGCGCCGCGCGGTCCGCCTATAGGCCTTCCCTGCCTCTTTGGCGGCCGGTGACTGCGCCCCGTGCGCTCGTTCCGCTTCCCGGCACGCGCGGCGTGCGTCCTTGCACTCCTGAGTGTACCATATGTTGTGTGGTCGCACCCCCCCGTCCCCGGTCATGGGCCGCACCAAGACTGCACCCACCTCACCCGACGCGTGCAACGCCCGGGCTGCCCGCTCGACCGCGCTCTCGAGGCGGCTGAGCTCCTCATCCACCGTCGGTGCCCCCCGAGCTCCCAAAACGTCCGTCATCATCCCCCCCAGGAGCTGTGCGTACGCCCCCTCGCCCCCCTGTGGCCACCTAAACCTGGCCGGCGTTTCGCTCGGGGCGCCGGCCTGAGCCGCAGGTACCGCAGTAGCGGGCTCATAAGTAAGGGTCAGTACTACTGGTCTGTGGTCAAACCTGCCCCCGCCTAGCCTTGGTGGGTGTTGGTCGTGCACATGTAGGGTAGTGCCCGGCCGTGGTGCCCCCGCGCCACTAAAGGCGAGGTCAGGGGACGCCACAAAGTAGTCGACCAGACTACGTTTTTCCTGCCCCAGTGCGTGGTAGGTGAGGGCCCCATGCTCATCCCCCGGAAGGCGACCATTAAGGATAACCATTCCCATGTCCCGGCATAACTGCAGCAGGCGCTGCCCATGCGCGTTGTGCACGCGGTCAGCCGACTCTCTCGGCCCCACCTGCCCTGCCTGCGCGATGTCGCCCTCACGCACCGCAGGGGCGGGCCCCCCATCCCCCCTGTCCCTATCCCTATCATCCTCCTGCCCTGTGCGTGCGTTGAGGTCGCCCAGCACGAGGACCTCCCCCTTTGCCCGGTACTTAGAGATGCCCTCTACCAGGGCTGTTATGTGTGCCTCTACTGACAGGTTCCCCCCCTCGAGCAGCAGATACTTGGATTTCGCGTGGGGGATGTACGCGGCGCACGCGTACACGTCCCTAGCGCCCGTGATCCTAAACCAGAGCATCCCAAGCTCGGGCACATCCCGAATAACGCTGACCTTCCCCGTAACAGCATGGCTAACATACAGCGCAACCCCCCCACTGTCTGATTTGTGGGGGCGCTGGCTGCATGCGAGGCATTTGAATCCTGGGATGGCAGGTGGGGGCTTACCGGAATGCCCGGTTTCGGTGAACGCCACGACGTCCGCGTTTGCCTGCAGCCACTTGGTGAGGGTGGGGTGATTGTGTAAGAGGTCATGTCCCCTCATAATGTTCCAGTTCATGATCCGCAGGCCGCTCAGCTGGGGGGGAGCGTGGTCACGCCGCAGCCCCCCGGGCCCATGCCCCCTCCCTTGCCCCCGTCACCCGTGCCGTTCCCGCCCTTGTCCCCGCCCCTGTCGTCGCCGCGGCCGCCCGCCGCCGCCGCCGCCGCCGTTGCTGCGACCGCAGCCGCGACCGCCCCCGCCGTCATTCCCGCCCCCGCCCCACCTCCCCGCATTGCCATGCGCCTCTGGCTCTGGTGCTCGGCATACGGCAGGTGTGGGAAGATGGCACAGCCCGGCCGCCTCATGTTCGCCGTGCACCGCGGCAGGAGCATGCGCGCGCGGATGAACGCCGCATGCCCCTCGTTCGCGACCGTGAAGACCACCTTGCTCTTGTGGTCGTTAGCAAACATGACGCGTGCCTGCACCACGGTCACGTGGTGCGGCCCCAGCAGCGTGGTGAGAGCTCGCTCCGTGCCGCGTGCGAGCGCGTGGCGAGCGTCGCTGACACGCTCCCGCACCACCACGGCGCGTGTGTGTGTGTGTGTGTGAGAGAGAGAGAGAGAGAGAGAGAGAGAGAGAGAGACAGAGAGAGAGACATATAGAGAGAGAGACAGAGGGAGAGACAGAGAGAGGGAGAGAGAGTGGTTCCGCTGGTAGTCGAGGAGGCCCTCAAAGCCGAGGGTTTGTGGTGGGTGGGCAAGCGTTTTTGTGTGTGCGTGTGTATATAAGAGAGAGCTGTGGTCCCACTTGGGGTCGAAGAGACCTTCGAAGCCGACGGTCTGCAAGAGTGGGTGGGTGAAAAAAGGAGAGGGTATTTGTGTGTGTGTGTGTTTGTGTGGGAGAGATAGAGCGTACGTCAGCACCTGCAGCAGCGCCATGTCCGCGACGACCGACGCCATCTTGCCCTTGGCGCCGCACCCTCCCCCCTGCGCCCTCAACCCTCACCCAAGCCTTAACTCAAGCCCTAAAACTCAAGCCCCAACTCAAGCCCTGCCTTGAGACACAACCTGTAGGCCCTAAACACATGAAGTACCTACCTGGGTGGTATAGGGTGGATCTGGGGCCCAGCGTCCTGTCTAGGACCAGTGCGTGCGCGCGTGTGGGGGTTTACCCTCACCCCTACCAGGTAGCCAGCCAGTCTCCCACTGAAACTGAGTTTCAGGTGTCGGGCGCTAGCGCCGACACCGGTCTTATGCATCACTACTGGTGTCACACAGACTGTAATATCCTTCATCATGAAGACCTACCAAGCCGTCCACACCAGCAGCAGCGCCATGTCCTTGTCAACCGACGCCATCTTGCCCTTGCCCCCCCCCCCCCTGCGCCCTCAACCCTTCCCAAGCCCTTAAACTCAAGCCCTGCCTTGACGAGCCACAACCTGTAGGCCCTAGACACACACACGGCCCTACCAAGTCGTCCACACCTACAACACCCACATGTCCCCATCAACCAACGCCATCTTGCCCTTGCCCCCCCCCCCATGCGCCCTCAATCCTCGCTCAAGCCCTAACTCAAGCCCTGCCCTGAGCCACTACCTGCAGGCCCTAAACACACAACACCCTACCAGGCCGCCTGCATCTGCAGCAGCTCTAGGAGGAGGCGGGGCAAATTAGCACAGGGGCAAATTAGCACACTCTGCTATTAGAGAGCTGCTCCCTGCTGCTTGGCTGTGCGCCCGGCGCCCCCCTTCTGGACTTAAACTGGGCAAGTATTGAGGAACCCGTGTGCTCGGGGGCGGGTCAGGGGGGGGCGGTCCAGCACCCCCTGCTGAGGGCTCAAAAGTTCACCCCAAAAACATGCAGCCCACCAACAAATTTCAAATTACTAACGTTGGCCCAACTCTACCTACACCCCCCCACCCCAAAAGGATGGAAAGAAAGTGGTGTGGAGTAGCAACAGTTTCACGGTCGCGATTGTCGTCTAGCGTCACGCTGCGACGAGTACTCGCCAGCCGCGTGTTGGCCCCTCCAAGGAGCATGGTAGCAGGCATCGCATGAGACCCCCAGCAGCCTGCGCCACCCCTCCCCGCCGCGCAAAACTCCGACATGGGCCCTGGAAAGGTGCTAGGGGGGCGAGGGGGCGACGCAACGTGCTCCTGTGCACATCGTGCCCCCGGTTGCTGTATAGGCTCTGGCCCACATGGCACCACTACCAGGGCGTCGCAGTCGCCCCGCAGCGTCACAGCCTCGTCGGACATCATGATGACAAGCGATGATGGGTTGGGTGTACGCTAGTACCGCCTGGGGGCGTACTGAGCGAGCGCGAGCCAAAGTGTGAATGGGTGTTCGCACATCGGACTGCCGCGGCTCCAGCACGGCCCCCCAGCCCCTGCCTCTCCTACGACGCACTATTATATGTGTATCGTAGTGATGTGCGTCGGGGGGGCGGGTGCATGGGGCCCCTGCGGCACATGCATGGCGCATGTGCCTGGGCGCCATGCGTGCATGCAGACGCGCCCCTAGTGGCACATGGGAGCCCCTACTAGCCCCAACTTGCAACACCGAGCACACCACATGTCTTGGGGACCCAAGAACTAACTGTGTAGCCCGGGGGGGGCCTCCAGCCATCCTGGAACGCATTCCCAGGGGCAGAATCTGGGGGGGGTGCTAATTTGCCCCGCTCGTCTCTCGTCGGCCCCGTCAGCCAACCTGAGTTCAAAGTCAAATTGTAGGAGCTGTGGAACACTCACCGCCAAACCAAATATACCACTGGAAAGGCCTAAGAACCAGCCTTCTGAGACTGTCCCCATATTTTTCAGGAACCCAGTATTGAGAGAGATGTGGGGGTGTAAACCTATGTGTGTGCTAATTTGCCCCACCCCCTCCTATGTCCTCATCGACCGACGCCATCTTGCCCTTGGCGCCCCCCCCCCCCCCGCCTCCCCTCAACCCCCACCCAAATCCTTACTCAAGGCCTGCCTTGAGCCACAACCTGTAGGCCCTAAACACAAGAAGCCCTACCAAGCCGCTCGCACCTGCAGCAGCTCCATGCCCTCGTCGACCGACGCCAACTTGCCCTTGGCGCCCCCCCTGCGCTGCTCCTTGCGCTGCAGCTTGGCTATCAGCTTCTTGGAAGTGCTCGTCACGGTGACCTGTGAGCGTGCGTGCGTGCGGCAGGCATGGTTGTTTTGAGGCGCGGGCGGCAGGCACACGCGTGTTTAGGCTGGTGGCCAGCCTCTTTGATGTGCTCGTGACCGCCACATGTTCGTCACCGCCACATGTGCGTGCTTGTGGCGCAGTACTTCAGGGTTGGCGTGCGACAGGCGGCAGGTGGTGAGCGGGCGTGGGCGTCCCGAGGGACACCGGCGGGGGGGCATGGGGTGTGCCGGCAGCTTGGCCGTCAGGTTCTTGGACGTGCTCGCCACGGTGACCTGTGAGCGTGTGGGGCGCATGTATACAGACTGAGTGAAGCAGATCTTCGTCATATATGCGCGCATGTGGCAGGCGGCGCAGCTGGCGGGCGGGCGCGGGCGTTGGGTGCGGCGACAGGGCGGGGCCTGTGGCCTGGGTGGCGGCAGCTTGGCAATCAATCTCTCTTTGACGTGCTCGTCACGGTCACCCGTGCTCGTGCGGCACGTGTAAACAGACTTTGAACAGCAGATTGTCGTCACATATGCGCGCACGCGGCAGGCAGCGCAGCTGGCGGGCGGGCGCGGGCGCTGCATGCGGCGAGAGGGCGGGGGCTGTGGCCTGGGTTGCCGGCAGCTTGGCCATCAATCTCCCTTTGACGTGCTCATCACGGTCACATGTGCGTGCGCGTGCGTGCGGCAGGCATGGGTGTTTTGAGGCGCGGGCGGGGCCTGCGACCTGGGGTGCCGGCAGCGTGGCGTTCAATCAGCTCCTTTCGACGTGCTCGCCACCGTCACCTGTGCGCGTGCATGCGGCAGGCATGCGGCAGACATGGGTGTTTCGAGGCACGGGTGGGGCCTGAGGTGCCAGCAGCGTGGCCACCAGCCTCTTGGTCATGCTTGTGACGGTTACCTGTGCGTGCGCGTGCGTGCGGCAGGCAAGGATGTTTTGAGCGTTGGATGCGGCGAGAGGGCGGGGGCATGGCCTGGCAGCGTGTGCACCAGCTTCTTCACCCACTCTCGTTCCGTGCAAAGGCCGCGTCGCCTCCTCCTCCACCTCTGCTCTCTCTCTCTCTCTCACGCACGCACACACACACACACACACACACCACCACCGCACACAACGCATGTTCTGTGTGGCGTTGCCTCCTCTGCCACACACACACACGCGCGCATGGCTCGAAACTGTTCATCACATCACCCACCCTGGTTCCGTGCGAAGGCTGCTTCGCCTCATCATTGTCCTCTGTGATCTCTTTCTCTCTCTCTCTCTCTCTCTCTCACACACAAACACACACACACACACGCACTACCGCACCCACCCATGTTACGTGCAAAGCCTTCTTCATCTCCCCCTCTGCCACACACACACACACACACACACACAGGGCTCCATACAGTTACAGTTACATCGGCTTTCCAGCAAAGACTACCTCTAGTCCTAGTACCACCGCCTAGACCCAAGTCAAGTTCTGGCCCTAACAATTACTTGTGAGGGGCGGTAGCCACCAGCCGGCTGCCTGCCAACGTGTAGTCCCAGAGCAAAAAGGAGAGCTATTGTGCGACGCCTCCAAAATAGGTCCTAACTGCTTCTAGGGGATAGGGGGTCAAGTGGCGCTTGCCAATCTACTTGACCGCCGTGGTGGAGGGGCCGGCGCCTGAGGGGCAGCCGGACCGTACACCACGGCTCTCCACCCGACCCTATCCTGAGCACGCTCAAACGCCGTGTCCGAAAAAGTCTTCCAATCAGAACGAGTGCCACTAGTTTCGCCTAGCTGCTGAATCAGTAGCTTAAGAAAATAGTGTCGGGAGGAGGCTGGAGGCCGGCCTTGCTGCCGAGCCACATCCATTGTGCAGTCAAAAGTCGTACGAGGAAGACGAGAAGCCGGCATGCGCATCACATGGCCTAGCCACTGCATTGATCGCTTTGCCACAAGGCTCTCAATTGGCTCAGTGTCGCACGCCTGCCGAATATAAGTTAATCTGTGCCGGTCGACCAGGCGCACACCCAGAATGCGACGAAGGCAGTTAGAGTGGGCAACCTCCAATCGAGTCAGTTGTGTTTTACTAGGGGCCCATGTTGTGTTTTACTAGGGCTCCATATTATTATACAATGTCATATGTACGACCCTACACCACCCACCCCGGTTCCGTACGACGGCTGCTTCGCCTCATCCTCGTCCTCTGCGATCGCCTCCTTGATCTTTGCGAGTGCGATGAGCAGGCTCGTCTTGAGGGAGCGCCTGTGCTCCATGAGCGCCATCACGTCCTCAAACGCGTGGTCGCCCAGCAGCTCCAGCAGCTCGGCGGCAGCTTCGTCGGGCCCCTGGTGGGGTTCGTTTTGGGGGTAGGTGGGGGGGGGCTTGTAGTGTTGCTTTGTCGAATGTCGAGAAAAACATAAAATAAAGCCAAAAGTGACGTCAAATAGGGGAAAGGAACCCGGAAAATCTCGCGGCAAGGCACGGAAGTCTAAATTGATTCCGACTTTTATCAAGTGCGGCAAGGCACAGCGGCACTACGGTAGCAGGGTTCAGGCCTCAGGGTTGAGGGTCGTGGCACAGCAAGCACAAAAGCAGGGCAGCTCAGCGGCAGCCTCGTCGGGGCCCTTTTTGGGGGGGGAAGTGTTCAGTGTTCAGGGCTAAGGGTCCTGGCAGAGCAAACACAAAGGAAATACGGACACGTGTTTTGGGGGGGGGGGGCAGCTCAGCTGCAGCCGCGCCGGGGCCCTGGTAGTTTTTTTTGTTGTTGCTGGCGGTTTAGAAGGGTTCATGCCTCAGGGTTTAGGGTCCTGGCAGATCAAGCACAAAGGAAAGACGGACGTGTTTTGAGGGCAGAGCAGCGGCAGCCGCGTCGGGGCCCTGGTGGGTCGGAGTTGGGGTCAATCGGGGTGTCTAAAAGCTCAAGGCAAGTTGGGTGCGTCCGCCACACACGACTGTCAAATCCTTGATGCTGGTGACGAACGCCTTAGGAGGGTCCTGGCAGATCAAGCACAAAGGGAGGGCCCGCGACGCGCCGCGTCCAGCGCGTGCCCCCCCCCACCCTCCCACACCCCAATCATCATGCCCACACCCTCCCACCCCACACCACACCAACGTTCACACCTTGTCGAGCAGCAGCACGCACGCGACAGAGTCCGCGACCGCGGGTGCGGCCTCGCCCGCGACACGCCGCGTCCAGCGCTGCAGCCAGTGCAGGTTGATCTCCTTGAGCCGCTTGCTGTCCTCGTAGTCCTCCCCGAGGTCCTCGTCCTCGCCAGAAAAGAGGCCGCCGCCTGTGCCGAAGTGGGTGGGGTTGGGGCTTTAAAACCCTGGTTCCGTTTCCAAACGGTCAACGAGTTAAACCGTTTTGTTTGTGTGTTTCACGGGATAAACTAGGTGTTTGTGGGGGGTCCTCGGATGTCCTCGCCGAGGTCCTCGTCCTCGCCAGGAAACAGGCCGCCGCCTGTGGGGTCAGAGGGCAGTTGGTGGTTGGTTTGGGTCCAGCCGCTTGCTGCTTGTAGGTTCAAAGTTTGTTGGTTGGTTGATCTCCTTAAGCCGCTTGCTGTCCTCGTAGTCCTCCCCAAGGTCCTCGTCGTCGCCAGAAAACAGGCCGCCTGTCGGCTTAGAGGGCACTTGGTGCTTGGTTTGGGTTCAGCCGCTTGTCGCTTGTGGGTGGAAGGGGCAGTTGGTTGGTTGGTTGGTGGCTGGTTGATCTCCTTGAGCCGCTTGCTGTCCTATGGTAGTCCTCCCCCCCAAGGTCCTCGTCCTCGCCAGAAAAGAGGCCGCCGCCTGTGGGCTCCGAGGGCAGTTGGCAGTTGGTTTGTTTGGTGCAGCCACACACACCCACACCCCCACACACACACACACACACACGCACACACACACACACATCTGCGCACACACACGCGTATAGGGCGCCTTGCACACAAATAGAGCACACAGACTACCAGACTCCAAGCGCACCCGTGCCTGTGTCAGCAGCCACGCTGCCAGAGGGAAGGCGGACAGCCCAATGCCGCACACACACACACGTGCACGCGCACACACGTCTGACTAGAGCCACTAGTGGCGTCGCACACAGGCTGCGTCATCCATCAGAGCAACACCAACCACCAAGCACCGACGCCAGACGCACCCGTGCCTGCGGCAGCAGCGACGCTGCCAGAGGAAGGCGTAGCAACCGACGCCGCACACACACACGTACACGCGCACATGTACGACTAGAGCCACTGGTAGTGGCGTCACACAGACGGCATCATCCACCAGAGCGGCACCAAGCGCCAAGCACCTACGCCAGAAGCACCCGTGCCTGTTGCAGGAGCGACACTGTCAAAGGAGGGCGCCGCGACCGATGCCACACACACATTCATACACGCACACACGTATGACCAGAGCCCCTAATGGCATCATACACAGACTGCGTCATCCATCAGAGCAGCACCAAGCACCAACAACCAACCGACGCCAGACGCACCAGTGCCTGTGGCGGGAGCGACGCGGCCAGAGGGAGGGCGCCGCGACCGACGCCGCACACACGCCGTACACACGTGCACGCTCACACACGTATGACTAGAGCCACTAGGAGCCAGACGCACCCGTGCCTGCGGCAGCAGCGACGCTGCCAAAGGAGGGCTCCGCGACCGGCGCCGCACACACACACGTGCACGCACACACAGGTATGACTAGAGCCACTAGCTGTGGCGTCACAGACAGACTGCATCATCCATCAGAGCGACGCCAACCACCAACCGACGCCAGGCGCACCCGTGCCTGTGGCAGCAGCGACGCTGCTAGAGGGTGCCGAAACCGACGCCACACACACACGTATGACTAGAGCCACTAGTGGCGTCACACACAGCCTGCATCATCCATCAGAGCGACGCCAATCACCAACCGACGCCAGGCGCACCCGTGCCTGTGGCAGCAGCGGCGACGCCAGAGGGCGCTGAAACTGACGCCATCATCTGCCGCAGCTCCCACGGCGACAGCCCCACGCCGGAGCCGCCACCCGCCCCGCCAGCGCCGCCTGGCCCAGATGCCGCCCCTGCACACACACATGCACGCGAAGGGGTGTGAGGTGTGTGTGGGGGGGAGTTTGGGGGGGTAGGGTGGGGTGAAGGGGTTTGGGGTTTAGGGCCAAGCACCAAGCAGCGCCACCACCATTTGTAGAGAGCGCGGAGCCCACAGAGCGCAAGAGGGGGCATCTTGCCAGTGGCCCCCACAATGTGAGCTGTTTCGAGGCACACTGTAGCTGCTAAAAGTGGCTCCCACAAAGTACTGTGCTACCGTACGCGCGGCTAGCCTTCGCGGGGGAGGTAAAACATAAACGCGGGCAGTCGGGGGTCGTTTTTCGTCATTTTCAGTCGATTTGACGTCCAAAATCGCAACAAATCGCGATTTTTATCGCTTTCAGCTTCGCGGGAGGGTGACAACAATGATTATTTTCGGAGGCTAACCGTGTGTACGGTATTTTTAGTACAGTGTACTATTTTTAGTCGTCCCCCAGGACTAACACTGTTAGTCCTTAGGGAGGGGGGGTGAATTCTATCCGGGGTAACATCTATACTTTTAGGGCTCCGGAACTGCTCACAGCCGCCCTGCTGCGTGCACGTGCCTCCCCCCCCCCCTCCTTCCAGACTTGAGTTGGCCATGGCATGGGGCAGCCATACCGCGAGTCTCCTACTCATAGCGGAAGCACTGCCTCGCATTCTTATATCTGATTGGCGATGATTGGCGATGAACCTGCCTCGCGTGTCTGTTTCCCCACATGCGCTCACCTCCTTCAACAAGCGTTTGCTGCCGCTGCGGTAGGGGACCTGGGGGCGCGCCCACGCTCTTTACAGAGTTGGAGTTCCCTACAACCAACAGCCAGCCATCTCGTGAAGGTTCTCGGGCCGTACGCGCCGAGCACAGACTTATACGCCTTTAGAGGTGTCCCTGACTGTTAATCCATCAGGTCTGCTCACAAGAAAGCCGTGTTGAAGCGGAACCACCGCCCCTGTTCCCACCGAGAGGAATCTTGCAAGACCGCCATGCTCATCGTAACGCAAGGGAGCCGTATTGTGGCCTACATACAGCGTCACGGGTGCCTCACAGAGACGCTTTGCCTTGCCGGCACTTTTAGAACAGCCCCAATTAACAAGTGCCCACTCTGCCCTATTAATTTGGACTTTTGTGCCTTGCCACAGGATCCTTTTCGATTACCCCCCCGTTTGGACGTCCCTTTTGGCGTCTCTTGACTTTTCCGAGGCCCATTTTATAAATCGACCTTGCCGGCGCTCCCTCGGAATTATGCAATCGGCAAGGCAACGCGTTTCCACCCGCCCTCGCGTTCACGACCCCTGCCCCCTCGCGCGCCCCACCTGTCCCCTCCACCGCGCGCGGCAGGTCCGCCGCCAGCGCCAGCAGCTCAGCGTCCGGCGGCGGCGGCGCCGTGCGCATGGCGCACGCGGCCGACCAGAACACGAGCTCAGCCCCAAACTCGCCGTCCGCCCCGGTGAGCGCACCGTCGGCGCCGTCCGCGGCAGCAGCGGTGGCGGTGGCATTTGCGCCGCTGCGGCCGCTGCTGCCGCGGCCGCCGCCGCGTGTTGTCGCTGCTGTCCCTGCTGCTGCGGGTGCGGCAGCAGCGGCAGCAGCAGCAGCAGCCGGGTTGAGCCGCCGCTGCCACGCCTGCAGCGCCCCGACGAGCTTCAAGACCTCGGCCACGACGCCCTCGTCCACGTGCCCAAACGCGGCCCGCAGCGCGGCCGTGTGTGGCGCGTGCACGAGCGCGCCGGGGCGGCCGCGCATAGGCTCTGGCGCCGGCAGCGGCGTGAGAACCTCCCATGCGAGGCGTGCGGCCGCCTGCAGGGTGTGTGTGTGTGTGTGTGTGTGTGTGTGTGCTGGTGGGGAGAGTGGGGGGAGGGGGGGAGGGGCAGGCGCTCGAGAGCGAGCGTGCAGCCTGTTAGGGGGAGCGGCGGTGAGGGAGCTCAGGAGCTGCTGGCGAGCCCTGCAGCTTGCCTAATGGCACATCTCCGTCCCTCCCTCCCTCCGTGTGTCCCAACCGACACACCCCATCCCATCGCCCGCACCTGCAGGTCGCCCGATGGCATCTCCCCCTCCAGCAGCCGCGCTGTCAGCGGAAGCAGCTGCTCATACGCGTCGCGTGCGCCCTTTGGCGCTGCCTGCCAGCTGCCCAGAAGGTGCGACGCCAGCTCGGAGCGCAGCGCAGCGCCGCCGCCGCCAGCACCATCGCCTGTCCGCCGCTTTGCCTCAATCGCATCGCGGCGGTCGAGGAACTGGCGCTCCGGGTCGAAGCTGTCGGGCGCGCCGCCGGGCAGCGAGCGCAGCACGCTCGTGAGGCGCGGGACCTGGGTGCGTGTGGTGCGTGCGTGCGTGCGTGCATGGCGCGTGTGCGGCAGGTCTACCTGATCCGGAGCGCGCGATAATGCAAAGCAGCGCACGCAGCTGCGGCGTGCGCTCACGTGCATGCAGTGGATGCAGAGTGCCGATCTGCTGCGTCTGGTGCCATGCCATTCCGTCTGCATGCATGCAGCGCATGCCCCCATGCAATCATGCAAGGGCAGAAGCTGCCCCTCCACGCACTTGAAGGTCATCCGCAGCGCCAGCGCTCCCCTTGCCCATCGCAAGCGACAAGCGCCTGGCTCACGCAAGCAAGGCTCCGACTGCGATGTGCGCCGACAGAGAAAGAAAGAAACGGTGCTGCGAAGCCCACGCAGTGGCTCCCAGCTCCCTCTCTCCCGTCCTCCAGAGATCCCGTTTCGCCTGCTATAGCAGCCCCGATGTGTGGAGCGGGTCCTAGGATCCACACATCGCGTCAACACTTTGCTCAGCTACTGGCTCCGTTCTACTTGTCATTCTTACCTATCATGAACTGCTACATAAGTACAGCATGCAGAGAGCTGGGTGCTCTGCATGGAGTGGGGAACACAAGCTGTGGACGGTCGCTGCGCCGAGACTCCTCTTCCTCCCCTCTTCAGTCCTTGCGCGCAATCCCCCCGTAGTTGGTGGTGTAGAAGCCGTCCAGGAAGACAGACCCAGTCGCACCAAGCTTCTTGGTGTGCGTCAGACTCAGCTCGTACGGCTCCGCGTATTCGGTGATCTGCGAGATGCAGCGTGTGTGCGTATGCGTCGTGGGTAAGCACGCACGCGCTCACGGTCACGTGCTGCCCTGCTGCGTGCATGCCCCTGCCACCAGCAGCCAGCGAGCATGCCCCCCCCCCCCCTCTCACCCCCCGCCCCCCGCTGCTAGCCACGCTGCTAACGTGCCTCGCCAATCGATGTGCTCCCCCATCGCTCACCAAGTGGTGCCTGTTCTTGTGCATCATCAGGTACGTCTCCAGCTCCTCCCGCCCCTTGAAGACGAGCATGTCGATGACCTGCGTGTGCGCGAGGGTGCATGCCCATTTGTGACGCCGGCCCATGCCCATGCATGATGGCAGCGCATGTGCACGTGTGTGCATGGCGCGAGGCAGCCTCGTTCATGAGGCCAGATGACATGCATGCACCTGTAGGTGCTGCAGCAGCCAGGTACCTGCGCGCGAGCGCATGGCGTGCATGCATGGCGCGCTTGCATGGCGCACCCTGGGGTCTTTCACGTCTCTGTTCTCGTAAATCTTGGCCTTGACGATCTTGCGTAGCTGCGACAGCGTCACAATCTCCTCCGAGCGGTGCAGGCGGTGGATGAAGGGCAGGCAGCGGCAGACCTGCGCCGAGTCATGATGGTGGACGCGTCAGGGCGAGTGCCGCCCACCGGGCCCTCCCGCAAGCTCGCAAATCACGCGACGAATGCTGTTTAGCAGTGCACTGCAGCTGCCGATAGCCCAGCCCCTCCCTGTTGTGTGCAAGGGCCCGTGTTGAACGCTGCCCCCCCCATTCCGCGATGCACATGCGATCACCCGTCATGCTGAAACATGCGATGAAACAACGATGCCGTGCTGCTCTAATTTGCGCTGTGCACTCGCCTCGTGGTAAAAGGACGACGCCTTCCCCTGGAAGATGGAATTCTTTGCAGGAGTTACTGCCGCCAGCGCCGCAGACAGCTTGGACGCCATCCTTGAGAGAGTTCCAATGCCGAACACCGGCTGGAGCGCGGTTGCCCAAAACTACCCCACACCTCCACACTCACAACACGATTAAACTCACCACACGCGTGCTTTAACTCACCACACGCGTGCTTTAACTCACAACACGCGTGCTTAAACTCACCACGTACGTGCTTAATCTAACCACACGCACGCTGAAACTCATCACACGCGTGCTTAAACTATCCACGCGCGTGCTTAAACCAACCACACGCATGCTTAAACCCACCACACGCGTGCTTAAACTCGCCACACGCGTGATTAAACTCACCACACGCGTGCTTAAACTCGCCGCACGCGTGCTTAAACTCGCCACACGCGTGCTTAAACTCGCCACACGCGTGCTTAAACTCGCCACACGCGTGCTTAAACTCGCCACACGCGTGCTTAGACTCACCACACGCGTGCTTAAACTCACCACACGCGTGCTTAAACTCGCCACACGCGTGCTTAAACTCGCCACACGCGTGCTTAAACCTAACACACGCGTGCTTAAACGGACCACGCGCGTGCTTAAACTCACCACGCACGTGCTTAAACTCACCACGCACGTGCTTAAACTCACCACACGCGTGCTTAAACTCACCACACGCGTGCTTAAACTCACCACAGTTACAGTTACATCGGCGTTCCAGCAAAGACTACCTAAAACTCACCACACGCGTGCTTGAACTCGCCACACGCGTGCTTAAACTCACCACACGCGTGCTTAATCTAACCACACGCACGCTGGAACTCACCACACGCGTGCTTAAACTCACCACACGCGTGCTTAAACTCACCACACACGTGCTTAATCTAACCACACGCACGCTGGAACTCACCACACGCGTGCTTAAACTCACCACACACGTGCTTAAACTCACCACACGTGTGCTTAAACTCACCACACGTGCTTGAATTCACCACACGTGCTTGAATTCACCACATGCGCGCTTAAACTCACCACGCGCGTGCTTAAACGGACCACGCGCGTGCTTAAACTCACCCCAAGCGTGCTTAAACTCACCACACGCGTGCTTAAACTCACCACACCCGCTTAACCACACGCGTGCTTAAACTCACCACATGCGCGCTTAAACTCACCACACGTGTGCTGAAACTCACCACACATGTGCTGAAACTCACCTGGAGCTTGCTTCAACACATTTTGCGTTGTCTGCCTCGGAACCCAAGTTGGTTGACACGGCTGCACTCATGCCACGCAGGCGCAGAAGCAACGAGTAGGGAAAACACGGTGGGACGAGACCCAGGGGGGCGTTTCCAAACTGGAGCTTTTTACATGGAGGATTTGTTCCCGAATGTGACGTGCAATAAATTCCGCGGGCTGGTTGCGGGCATATGTTTGTCAGCAATAACAGATCCTGGTGTGTCCTAGAACGATCTCCAGATGAGAGCGTCGAGGCAGATGAAAAAGACATCGGCTGGCGCGCAGTTGCTCAGCACATCAAGGCGCACGCATCCACCCCTTCTTGTCCTTGGGCCCCTGCCGCGCCGTCGCCTACCGCCGCGCCGGCAAGCGCCGCCGCCGCCGCCGCCGCCCGGCCGGCCATTCGTAATGCGGCCTGGAGCGTGAAGTGCGCGTCGTTGCCCGCGTTGTGCAGCTGCGCCACGCCCTCCACCTTGAGCCACCCCAGCAGTCTGCGCAGGCTGACCTGCTTCGATCGGCCCAGCAGCCCCAGCCCCCCCGCGAGGCAGTTGGTGTTGATGAGCTCAGTGCCGGACGGGATGCGCACGCACATCATGTTGAGGAGCTTCAGGTCGCCGGACATCGCGTGGCCGAGCAGCGCCATGCGCGGCTGCGGCTGCGTTGACGCGCCGGCCCCTGTGTTGGGGGGGGGAGTCTGTTAGGAGGCCCGGGGTCGTCCGTGCGTGTGCGTGGCGGGGGCAGGATGCGCACGCTCATCACGTTGAGGAGCTGCAGGTCGTCGGACATCGCATGGCCAAGCAGCGCCATGCGCGGCTGCGGCTGCGTGGACGCCGTGGCCCCTGTGAGGCGGGGGGGGGGGGCGGAGAGGGGGGGTCTGTCAGGAGGCGCAGGGTCGCCCGTGCGTGTGCGTGGCGGGGGCGGGATGCGCACGGCCATCACGCTGAGGAGATTCAGGTCGTCGGACAGCGCATGGCCAAGCAGCGCCATGCGCGGCTGCGGCTTTGTGGACGCGGTGGACCCTGTGTTTGGGGGGGGGTCTGTCAGGAGGCCCAGGGTCGCCGTGCGTGTGCATGGCGGGGACGGGAGGAGCCGTTCTTACAGCCAGGTGTGCTAGTGTGAACCCCTGCGGGGTTACCCCACACTAGGAGGTGCGGGCCTGCTGACACGGAACAGTGTCACTTAGGAGGTCTGACGCCGTACGCTAGTGCTAGGGCTGACGCCCCGTGACGCCTGCAGTTTGTATAGCATGACTGGCGGCCCCCCAAGCTCTCAGTTGCTCCATGTGAAACCCAGTGCCTCTGCCTCCGTCTCTGTCTCAGGGGTGGGATGCACAGGGATGGGATACACGGGGGTACCACATCCCCAACGCCTGAGGCGGCGCCTCATTCGCCGCCTTCGCTTGCGCGGATGAGGCGGAACCTCAGGCGCGCCGACCGCCTCGGGCGCACCCCCGATCGCCCACCATCGCCGCAGGCGCACCGCCCATCGCCTCGCACGTTGTGGCCGCCTTGACTTGCGCGTCTCAGGCGTTGGGGCTGTGGTAGGGCAGCAGAGTAGCTGCGGCAGCGGCAGCGCAGCAACAACAACAGCAGCAGCAACAACAACTGCAGAGTACCAGGGGTGGGACACACAACGTTTCGAAACAGCACACATTCTTTGACCTACCTGCAGCCTGCCAGCGCGCAGCCCACGTTCCAGGGTCCATGTCAGCCTGCAGCACGCGCGCACCCGCCTTGGTCGGCCCCACTATCGACTTGCCGAACTGCGCGCACGAACACAGGGGTGGGACCGGGGCATAGGCAGGCGAGTTGTGGCGGGGGGGGGGGGCAAGCTGCAGTGCCTTGGTCGGCCGCACTATCCACGTGCCAAACTGCAAGTACACAGGGGTGGGAAGGGGGCATGGCAGGCGTGTTGTGGTGGTGGTGGTGGGGGGGGGAGTGCAGGCTGCAGTGCCTTGGTCGGCCCCACTATCGACGTGCCGAACTGCGCGCAAGCACACAGGGGTGGGACCGGGGCATGGGCGGGCGAGTTGTGGCGCGGGGGGGGGGCAAGCTGCCTTGGTCGGCCCCACTATCGACTTGCCGAACTGCACGCACGCACACAGCGGTGGGACCGGGGCATAGGCAGGCGAGTTGTGGCAGGGGGGGGGGAGGGCAAGCTGCCTTGGTCGGCCCCACTTTCGACATGCCAAACTGTTGTAAGGACCAGAACTGGATTTGGGTCTAGGCGGTGGTACTAGGACTAGAAGGTAGTCTTCGCTGGAAAGCCGATGTTACTGTTACTGCTACTGTAAACTGCGCGCAAGCACAGGGGTGGGACGGGGTATGGGCGGGCGTGTTGTGGTGCCGGGGGGGGGGGGCAAGATGACGCGTCTTGGTCGGCCCCACTATCAACTTGCTGAACTGCGCGCACGCACACAGGAGTGGGATGGGGGCATGGCAGGCGAGTTGCCCCCGCGCCCTCCCTACCCCCCCCCCCCCCCAGGAGAGGGGGAGGGGGGGGCAAGCTGCTGCGCTGTAGTGGAGGCAGGCAGCCGCGGACTGCTCATGCCTCGATGCGGGGGACTGCTCGTGCCTCGATGCGGGGACTGCTCGTGCCTCGATGCATCAAGGCGCGCCTGCATCCGCTCCATCCCCCAACACACGAATGATGGATGTTACAGTCAGGGACACCTCTAAAGGCGCACAAGACCGCGCCCGGCGCGTAGAGCCCGAGCACCTTACTGAGATGGCTGGCTACTGGTGGAAGGGGAACCCCACTTTGTAAACAGCGTGGGCGCACCCCCAGGTCCCCTACCACAGGTCCCCTACCCAGGTCCTCTACCTACATAACTACACACCGCACCCTGAAGTCGTGCTTGTGGTTTGGCACGTAGCGCCCGTTGTTCGTGGCCAAGTTCTCCTCGCAGATGGTGGGCGCACCCCCAGGTCCCCTACCGCAGGGCCCCTACCTACCCACCCTGCACCACGCACCCGGAAGCCGTGCTTGTGGCTTGGCACGTAGCGCCCGTTGTCCGTGGTCAGGTTGCGTCGCAGATGGTGCACGCGATGGGCGCACCCCCATGTCCCCTACCGCAGGGCTCCTACCTACCCTACACCACGCACCCTGAACTCGTGCTTGTGGCTTGCACGTAGCGCCCGTTGTTCGTGGTCAGGTTGTGTCGCAGATGGTGGGTACACCCCCATGTCCCCTACCGCAGGGCCCCTACCCACCCTACACCACGCACATTGAAGCCGTACTTGTGGTTTGGCACGTAGCGCCCGTTGTTCGTGGTCAGGTTCTCCTTGCAGATCCAGTGCTTCGATGTCACCCGACCGCTCACGCTGTCCCACGTGCTCCACCCGATCTCCAGCAGCTTGCTCTGGTCTCGCTCCCACCACTCGAGGTCGACGCACACAAACACAGCGTGGGGAACCGCGCCGCCGGCGCGCGCGTTGCGGCCCGCGGCCGCGCCTTTCGGTGCCATGCCGCTGCTGCTGCTGCTGCTGCTGCTGCTGCTGCTGCCGCCGCTGCCGTTGTTGCGGCCCGTGTCTGCGCCTTCCGGTGCCACGCCGCTGCTGCCGCTGCTGGTGCCACTGCTGCTGCTGCTGCTGCTGTGGCGTGCCACCATCTCGCCCGCTATCCGCAGCTGCCGCGTCGCCTCTACGGCAAACGACTGGGCAGGCATGGCACAAGAGGGGGGGGGGGCATGAGGGGAGAGGAGGGGTCGGCTCTCCGGCAAACGACTGGGCAGGCACGGCACGAGAGGGGGGGGGGCATGAGGGGAGAGGAGGGGTCGGCTCTCCGGCAAAAGACTGGGCAGGCACGGCACGAGAGGGGGGGGAGGGGCGCATGAGGGGAGAGGAGGGGTCGGAGAGGGGCGAGGCGGGTGCGAATCTATCAACAG
>VFSX01000078.1:32500-182500 GCA_016618255.1 Chlamydomonas sp. UWO 241 | reverse complement strand
CGGGCACGCGTTGGCGCCGTGCCTGCGCACACGCCCATCGCAACACCACGTCCGTAGAACGGATGAGGCCATGGCTTGATGGCATCATGATGCAGCAGGGCGGTGATCGGCACGCAGTGCGCCATGCACTGCCATGCACTGCCATGCCATCATGCACCATCTGACTGTGCATGCATGCATGCAGCAGCCGTTGGCGCGCACCACGGCGAGCCGCCAGCCGCCAAGCGGCCTACCGCACGAAGCACACTGCGGGGAAGACGCTCTATCATCAGTGGAACACAGGCATATCGATCATGCGCGATCGTTTGGTATGAGGAGAGTGGGGTGAAATTCGACCCTTTTTGCAGAAGTCAGGGCTGAAGTACTCTCTGTAAGTTGATAGGAGTTCAAAGACGGACCCGGGCATTTTTCAGGTGCATTTTTCAGGGTGTCAGAGGTTCGGGTGCGTGTCTGGGCAACCCTAGCGTTGCGGGCAGGTGATGACAGGGGTAGAGGTGGGACAGCGGTGATGATGATGAGATGATGATGATGATGAGAGTTTTACAATCCACTTCTGGCGGTCACACGTACGGTTCCAAAGCTCCAGTGGGACTTAGATAAACAAGGCTCAAGGCCCACAAAAGGTCAAGCTACAAGTAGCCCACGGTAACGCCATCCACACTTGGTGGCGGGCGCCAAGCAAGCAGCACCACTGTGCAGGCTGCACACCCAGCCCCTCAAATGGCCAGAGGGCGGACCCAAGGTATAAAACCATGAAGGGACCAAAAAGCCCTCCCCCAGACCACCGGAAGCGGGGCTAGTAGCACACCCGCCGCAGCACTCTACTCAGCGACCACACCGCACCCGCCACCGCACGCGTGTGGCGCCACCTCCCCTTCAAAAACACCCCCAGAGGGAATGCCATCTAGCAAGCAGGTGCAGGCACCCGCTCGCCGTCAACGACGAGGCGCGAGCGGTGGAACTGCGCCCGCTTCCCCGCAACCTTGGCGGCGAGGAAAGCGGGCCACAGCGCCTGGTGCTGCGCCTCCTCGCGGTCACTGAGGACGTCGAAGACTGCAGTCGAGTCCACGCAGCGGCGCAGCTCGTGGCGCCAGCGCACGACAGTGTCGGCCACGGCGTCAGACGCCACGGTGAAGAGCACACGCAGCACACCGCCCCCGCGTGGCTCCACGCCGATGCCCCCGACGGCAGGCTTGGCGTTGAGGAGCGACGCGGACACGACGCCACCATCAGCCGGCTCCCGCCGGCCGGTGCCGCCGTAGAGGAAGCGCACGACATCCGTAGCCAGGCGGACGGGCAGGCTGGTGCCGTCCTCGGCAGCTGCAGCGATCCGCTCCGCCGCCGCCGCCGTCGCCTCCTCTTCATCCATCCGCCTGCCACCGCCCGCGAGGAACCAGTTGGCGCCGCGTGCCACCGGGATGGACAGCACGAAGCTGCGGCGCAGCGTCGTGTTGCCCACACGCGCAGGCAGCCCCCCCCGGCGGGAGGGGCCGCGCGCAGATGCGGCACGCGTGGCGCCCGACGCAGGCCGCTCCGTCGCCGGCCCCCCCCCGCCGACGCCACAGGGGCGGCAGCAGCAGCGGGCCGGGCAGGCTGAGCAGCCTCGGCAGCAGGCGCAGCGCGGGGCGCCGCACTGTGGGCCGCATGGCCGGCCCGCGCGCGGGCGGGCTCTGCATGCGGCATCTGCATGGGCGCCCCAGGGACGCGGCTCACCGGGAGGCTCACCACATCCACCAGGGACGCAATCTGTTGCGCCTGCGCCTGCACCACAGCGAGCACCCCCGCAAGGGCACCGCTGTGGCCGGCGTCGGCAACCTGTGGCGCGCCCACCTGCGTCGGCGCATTCTGTGGCTGGGCGCGCGCCCTCGCCTCCCTGTCCAGCAGCCCCCCTACCAGGCGTCTGATGTCTGCCTGCCCCGCGCTGAGGGCGCGGAGGGCGTCTGTGGTGTCGGCCGAGGCCGAGATGTGGTTGCTGGCGTCGCCATGCAGGTGTTGCGCAGCCTCCGCGTATGTGGCTGCCCCCCGCGCCCCGTGGAGCGCCGAAAGCTGTGTCTGTGTCGCATCCACGCACGCGCGGTGGCGTGGCGGGGAGTCTGAGCCGGGGGAGCCGCTGCTCACCGGTGATTCTGTGGTGGTGGCCGCGCGGGCGATGAGCGCGCCGGCGGCCGCACTGTGTTTGCGCGCCTTAGAGCGCGTCATGAGTCATGGGAGCAAGCATATGTAACATGCACGTTTTGAACGGTGAGGGGTCAGTGGTGTCCTTAAGGAACCAGACACTTTCCTGTTTGCCCCCGCAACATGGGAGTGAGACAGGGGTAGAGAGAGATACATGCTGGTGTGAGCCCACCACACATCTTGAATTGCACTGCCTACCGTGGGAGCCCAAGTTGGCAGACGCAGTGTGCCACGCAGACGCAGAAGCAACCGAGGGAAGGAAACACGACGGGAGACCGGAGGGGGGAGCGTTGCAAAGTATTTACAGGGTGGTTTTGTTTCAAAAATTAAATGTTTCAACAAATTGTTTTTGTACTGAGCAGCCGAGGCTGCCCCGGGCAGTATGTACATCCGCGATATAGCAGATCCGGGTCTATCCTCGACTGATCTCAAGATGAAAGCGTCACAAGACAGATGTCAAAACTTGGCTGGCGCGCCGTTTATTATCACAGGAGCACATGTGGCAGGAGAGCTCTTGGGAGCCTTGCAGTATATGTATGGGCATCCATTCCAGAGCGCCCATATTTCAGGGCGGCCCAAGGTAGACGTCTCTCTCTCTCTCTCTGCGACACACTGACAATTGCCACCACCATCGCATCAAGTTCCTTTGACCCAGCTTGCTGCTAAAGACGCCGTGCCGCGTCACAGCTTGCGCGCAAGCCTGCGCGGTAAGCCTCCCCCCGCGCACGCCACGGTGTACGCCCAGTCGCACACCTCGGCCGCGGCATTCCACTTGAGGCCGCTGGGGCAGGCCTTCTCGACAGCCGTGCCGTGCACACACTGGATGAACCCGGAGCAGTCGGGGGAGCAGGGATTGGCGTGGTGGGGGCCGTTGGCGCCGCTGGGGCAGAGGGTGGTGGAGAGGTCGGCGCCGCACGCAGGGGACGGGGTGGGGGACAGGGTGGGAGACGGGGTGGGGGACGGGGTGGGCGAAGGGGTGGGCGAAGGGGTGGGGCTGGAGGAGGTGCAGATTCCGTAGGCGCTCTGGCAGCCAGCGGCGCAGTGGCCCGCGGTCAGGCCGCAGGAGCCCCACTGGGAGCAGCACTGCGTCGAGGGGCAGCTGGCAACGCCGGGGCCGCACTGTCCACCCGGGGCGGCGGTGGGGAGCGAGCTGGGGTTGGTGGGAGAGGGGGTGGGCGAGGGCGTGGACGAGGGCGTGGGCGAAGGGGTCGGCGACGGCGTCGGGGACGGGGTGGGCGAGGGCGTCGGGGACGCGCCGCCTCCGTTGCCGGGCGTGATCGAGATGTCGGCGCAGTTCCAGACTGCGCGATAAGGGAGCGGAGGGGAGAGGGGGTGTCAGTTTTATTGTGGCATTGTTTGGCCACATTGGAAATTACTTCCATTCTGCAAGCGGCCATCCGTTGGGTGCAGGGCTGCGTGTGGTTGCTGCATATGCAGTGGCATGACTTCCCATAGCTAGGCACAGGGCCGCCAGGCTGCAGGCACCAGCACACACTACGTAGCTAGCATATTGTTGTTTCAACTTTCGCGGTGTTGGTACTCACACTCCTCGGGGTACGCGCCGCCTCCGCCGCACTCCCCCAGCGTGCTGCTGCACCCCACGGGGTCAGCCTCGTTGCACGGCGGGTGGCACGAGTTTCCGGTCAGGTAGTGCCACTGGAGCACGCAGTTGGTGCAGGTGACGCCGGGTGGCAGGCGGTAGAGAGCGGTGTACGTCGGGGCGTACGAGCTGCCGGAGAGCGTGACCGACCCGCCGTCGTCATTGGCGTCGAGGTAGACAAAGGGGTTGCCGGGGCGCTTGGTGTCGGCCCTGCAGCAGCAGGGGAAGTGTGTGTGTGTGTGTGTGTGTGAGCGTGCGAGGTTATGGTGCAAGGCAGAGCGGCTGGGCACACAGACTGGGCACACAGACAGGGCTGGGCGCACAGACTGGGTGGACGCACAGAATGGGCACACAGACTGAACTCGGCTGGGCACACAGACTGGACTTGGCTGGGCACACAGACTGGGTGGACACACAGATGGGCACACGGCCAGCTTATGGTGTGAGGCAGATCGGCTGGCACACACGCGCGACGCTGTTGACACAGCAGTCACAGCAAGCGATTGAGCGCGTGCGCGCCGCGTGCCCCCGCCCCGCTCACCTCCCGAGCGGGTTCTGCTGGAAGCACGCCTCACTGATGGCGGTGCTGGGGCAGAGGAAGAAGGTAAAACGGCCCTTGTGGTACGCAGTGATGTCCATGGTGACTGCGATCACGCCGCCCTCGGTATACGTGCTTTGGATGGGACCAGGTGCGTCGTACTTCAGCGGGGTGTCCCAGTCGTTGCCGCACTGGCCGTGCTTGCCTGCGGGCCACGTTAAGCCCGCGCCGACCTTCCCAGGGCCTGCGGGCACGCGGTGGGGGGCAGTGCGTGTGAGTGTCTCGCTTCCAGTGGTTTGGGGGAGGGCTTTCTGGTCCCTTCATGATTTTATACCTTGGGCCCGCCCTCCGGCCACTGGAGGGGTTGGGTGTGGAGCCTGCACTGTGGTGCTGCTTTTTTTTATTTTATGATGATAAGAGTTTTACAATCCACTTCTGGCGGTCACACGTACGGTTCCAAAGCTCCAGTGGGACTAAGATAAACAAGGCTCAAGGCCCACAAAAGGTCAAGCTACAAGTAGCCCACGGTAACGCCATCCACACTTGGTGGCGGGCGCCAAGCAAGCAGCACCACTGTGCAGGCTGCACACCCAACCCCTCAAATGGCCAGAGGGCGGACCCAAGGTATAAAACCATGAAGGGACCAAAAAGCCCTCCCCCAGACCACCGGAAGCGGGGCTAGTAGCACACCCGCCGCAGCACTCTACTCAGCGACCACACCGCACCCGCCACCGCACGCGTGTGGCGCCACCTCCCCTTCAAAAACACCCCCAGAGGGAATGCCATCTAGCAAGCAGGTGCAGGCACCCGCTCGCCGTCAACGACGAGGCGCGCGCGGTGGAACTGCGCCCGCTTCCCCGCAGCCTTGGCGGCGAGGAAAGCGGGCCACAGCGCCTGGTGCTGCGCCTCCTCGCGGTCACTGAGGACGTCGAAGACAGCAGCCGACGGGTCCACGTCGCGCAGGTTGCGGGCTTGGCGCCCGCCACGACGTGGTTGGCGCTACCGTGGGCTGCTTCAGTAGCTTTACCTTTTTGGTGGGCCTCGTGCTTGATGAGAGTTTTACAATCCACTTCTGGCGGTCACACGTATGGTTCCAAAGCTCCAGTGGGACTTAGAGAATCAAGGCTCAAGGCCCACAAAAGGTCGTGCTTGCTCTCTTAAGTCCCGCTGGAGCTTTGGAACCGAACGTGTGACCGCCGGCAGTGGATTGTAAAACTCTCATCATCAACAACAAAAAAAGTGAGTGTGTGTGTGCGTGCGTGCGTGCGTGCGTGCATGTGTGCGTGTGTGCGTGTGTGATCAGATCGGCGCACTTGCAGAGAAGGCTTGTAAAACAGGGGTAGCAAACAGGGTTTGCCCGCAGTGGTGCAGTGGAGGCAGGGATTTGTGGACACGCACCTCCTGCATTCTTGCAGTGGGGGCAGTCCTCCATGCCCTGCAGCTTGGCCACGTAGTTGCGCGCGGCAGGGATGCGCAGCAGGCCGTGGGCGTTGATGTGGGTGGCGAAGCAGACGAGGGCGAGCCCGGCGAGCGCAGCCAGAGGTGGCATCATGATGGTGTTGCGCTGATCGTTGGGAAGGATGGAACGAGCGAGGGCAGTTCTGCAGTTGGTGGGATGGGGAGACTGAGGCTGCCTGGATGTTGGAGCAGTAGGATGGACTGCTGCTGTAGCCGCTGGGTTTTGTTGTGGAGCACCGGGAGGGCCCGGGTGTGGGGCGCAACAGGCGAAGCTCGGGCGGGGACGCGTGAGCGGTGTTGCGTGAGCATCTGCCCGGAATCTGGATGAAGGTGGGAGTGCTGTGCGAGTGCACTCGCAGACGCACCTGCAGGTATTGGTGGGTATTTATGGGCGGCTGCTGGTGCTTGCGAACCTGCGCGAACCCGACCTCCCCCCCCACACACACACACCCACCCATCTGTCCCACGCCTGCAGAGTGGGCACAGGCTAACTGCATATCCATATACACACACACACACACACACGCACACGCATGCAAGCACATGCACATACACACACACACACACACACACACACACACAGGCAAGCACACGCACACGCATGCACACACACACACAAGGTTGCCGCCCCTGTGGCGTCGGCGGGGGGGGGGCCCGCGACGGAGCGGCCTGCGTCGGGCGCCACGCGTGCCGCATCTGCGCGCGGCCCCTCCCGCCGGGGGGGGCTGCCTGCGCGTGTGGGCGACACGTCGCTGCGCCGCAGTTTCGTGCTGTCCATCCCGGTGGCACGCGGCGCCAACTGGTTCCTCGCGGGCGGTGGCAGGCGGATGGATGAAGAGGAGGCGACGGCGGCGGCGGCGGAGCGGATCGCTGCAGCTGCCGAGGACGGCACCAGCCTGCCCGTCCGCCTGGCTACGGATGTCGTGCGCTTCCTCTACGGCGGCACCGGCCGGCGGGAGCCGGCTGATGGTGGCGTCGTGTCCGCGTCGCTCCTCAACGCCAAGCCTGCCGTCGGGGGCATCGGCGTGGAGCCACGCGGGGGCGGTGTGCTGCGTGTGCTCTTCACCGTGGCGTCTGACGCCGTGGCCGACACTGTCGTGCGCTGGCGCCACGAGCTGCGCCGCTGCGTGGACTCGACTGCAGTCTTCGACGTCCTCAGTGACCGCGAGGAGGCGCAGCACCAGGCGCTGTGGCCCGCTTTCCTCGCCGCCAAGGTTGCGGGGAAGCGGGCGCAGTTCCACCGCGCGCGCCTCGTCGTTGACGGCGAGCGGGTGCCTGCACCTGCTTGCTAGATGGCATTCCCTCTGGGGGTGTTTTTGAAGGGGAGGTGGCGCCACACGCGTGCGGTGGCGGGTGCGGTGTGGTCGCTGAGTAGAGTGCTGCGGCGGGTGTGCTACTAGCCCCGCTTCCGGTGGTCTGGGGGAGGGCTTTTTGGTCCCTTCATGGTTTTATACCTTGGGTCCGCCCTCTGGCCATTTGAGGGGCTGGGTGTGCAGCCTGCACAGTGGTGCTGCTTGCTTGGCGCCCGCCACCAAGTGTGGATGGCGTTACCGTGGGCTACTTGTAGCTTGACCTTTTGTGGGCCTTGAGCCTTGTTTCTCTAAGTCCCACTGGAGCTTTGGAACCGTACGTGTGACCGCCAGAAGTGGATTGTAAAACTCTCATCATCCACTCTGAAGTCAGCACCCGGCGGCATTTGGAACGCAGAGCCACCCCTGGGCAACCCCCCCTCTCATCGCTTTTGAATGGTAGCTAGCCACGTTAGGCAGCTCCCTCAATCCCACGCCCCAAGGATGCGTACTGTAATCTGTAAACTGTAAACGGTGGTGAGTACTACTAGCCTCGTTAGGCAGCTCCCTCAATCCCACGCCGCAAGGGTGCATACTGTAAACTGTCAACTGTAAACGGTGGTGAGTACAGGGTGAGTACGCTTACAACGCATTGTATCAAACAGCAGTTTGCAGCGACAAACAAAAGTGATTGACTGAGGCTTACTATCGATGCCAATCCAGATTGCATGGGTTGGGTGGTGGCGCGGTGGTGGCGCCGTGTGGGATCTCCAGAGGTGGGGCCTCTCGCGTGCCCCCCCCCACCCTTGCGGTCGCAATTGCACAAGCACAGCGCATACAACCGCCAACGATCGGCTCGCCTGCTGCTGCCGACGATCCCGCTGCAGCACACACACTGGCACGCGTCGGTCCAACTGCGTGCCAAACAGCAGCGGGCACAACACCCGAGCTGGATTCTTCTGTGAATCAATGTAACGCGCCCATAGGCGTTACTTGGGCTCTTTGTAGAAGATATATTGAAAAAACAAATGAGTAATCAGGGAGTAACACGAGCAGCTACGCAGAGTGGCCGGCCAGCAGCGCATGGTGACGTGTTGGCATCGTCGGCCCCATCTTCGGACCAGCAACGGTTATGACCATGGCAACGATGGTGTCCTTGCAGCACGGTAGCTGCATGAGCGATAAATGGCAGCCACACGCATTATGGGCGCCCCAGAGAGAGAGAGATTGTTACACGGCCGGTGGTACTTCCCTAGACGCCCCCGAGGGGACGCCGGGCTCACTGTATGTGTGGGGAGACGGGGAAGGGATGGAAAAAGGGAAGGCGAAGGGGTGCGCCGCAGGCTCAGGGGTCTCACTTCCGGGGGCACGCTCAATGGCATGCGCTTGTCAACTGTCATTTGTCCCCATAATAAGACACGGCTACGCCTTACTTGCTCGGTTTCCACTACATATAGGGAAATCGGGGCACGTTGTGCATCGTGTGGTGCTCGCGTCGCGCTTCATGATGTTTGTGTTTTTGCCGGATAATCGCTTGGCCCGGGTTCAATACCACAGCGGTCACTCGCGCTAGCGGGCCACTCACGCCGGTGACGCGGCAACGATGCGTGGCAATCGGTAGCTTCGTGAGTCACTTTCAGGAGGTGTGATAGCATTACATTCAGAAGGGACCTTTGTGAGCGTATGCGCGGTAGTCGAACCCATAATCGCAGCTTCCAGCTTCCAGCTTCGGGCAGCTTCGCCCGCCGCTAGGCCCCCCTGCTACTCTACGCAGGAATGGCGGCGTGTCGCAACGCATGGGCGCGTCACCCACACCTAAATGGTCTTGCGTCCGCACCCTCTCATCGCATGGATTCCCAGGCGACAGTGTCTGCCCGTGTCTGCCCCTCCGAGAGCACCACAGTGGTAGTTCGCAGTTTGTTTTGGCGCACACCTTTTTTTTTTGCGTTTTTCCTTCCAGTAGGGTTCTTAAGCGTGTCGCAACAATCGTACTGACAAGAATATATGTTCATCAGAACATTTGCGGTCAGTTAGTGTAGCTTCGTTTTTGTTCAAGCAGGGGCAGGCGGTGGTTCGACACCTAACACACCCACGCGCATTTGAAACTGGAGTCGGAAGAGAGAAGCTGCCGACATTCGCCTCTGAGGACCTACCGCAAATTGCCTAGAGAAAGTTGTGAAGCTGGAATCTGGAAGTTGCGAGTTTGATTGTGTTTGGTCGCATTTCCACCAACCGGAAACGCCGTGATTAAATGGGTTTTCCGTCTTTTCCGGGTCCGCGAAAGGCCGAGTGTACTCACCGGTCGTCATATCCGCCTTTTCCGGGTTGGGAAATGCATATAACAAGAACTCGGATATCCGGAAAACGCGGACACAAGTTTTTAGCGCATCCGGCTTTCATTAACACAAACAAAACAGCGGTGAACTAGTTGTAGCGATGGAGCCCCGCGACGATCCCAAGGCTACGGCGGAGCTATTACGGGTGGCCTATAGCGGCGGCGACTCGAGGGGCAGTATTTGCACCAGTTCGACTCGTGCAACACACGCGCAGGGCCAGAGCCCCCTGGCGTGGCAGCGTGGATGGCCTTGGTAACGGCATGGGCGTTGAGTCGGGCGATGGTGGCTAGCATGGCAGCATGGGTGGGCCTGGCAATGAGGGCAATGCATGCATGGCATCCGCATGGCATCATCGTCACCATGTATGCGGTGGTTGCATAGGGGAGCAGCTGCGGGTCACGCAACAGGCATCTCGGAAAGTTTCCAACTTCGCGGGAGCGGCGAGGGCACCGCGCTGGAAAGTTCGGAGATGGTTAAAGTATGAGCAGATAATCGTGATTTCCGTGTCTGTGTTGGGAGAATCCGCCAAACGCGTTCCGGTTGGTGGAAACGCGCCCTTAGACTTACTTACTTACCTATCCAAAAAAAACTTACTTACTTACCTATCAAAAAAACGAGGCGGGGGTTTACATGGAATTTGCGGGGGGTGGCTGGAGCGCAGGAGGGGCGGGGGGACGTGGGCGTGTCGTTCCGTTGTGGGTGCTGCGACGTGGGGAGGGTGGCGCGCGCGTCGGGGGGGGGGGCTGGTGTTGCAGGGTCGGGGCATGGGTGCGCGGTGGGTGTCGCTTCTGTGGGGGGATGGGGGTGTGGTTTGCGGACCTGGCGGCTTGTCGATGTGTTGCAGGGGCGGGGGGCGGGGGGCGGGGGGCTCGAGGGCTTTGCGTGGCGGCGCGTAGGGTGTGGAAGGTTTGGATTTCGAGTATTCGACTGAATTGGATTTGCAAGGGCTATCAACGAGTGCTTACATGTAGCATGGGATGAGGGGATCAGGGAACACTTTGTTGTTGTGCACGGGTGCATGCATGGGGTGCACGCATGGACGCATGGCGCATGACGCATGCGTCGCGTCCCGATCGTTGGAGTTTGTTCCAGCCCCCATGCATTGAATCGAGGGAGAGTAACAAAAGAGAGGCAGTCTATCAACGCCAGCAGATCAGCAGCTGTGAGCACACGTGTGCACGCGATGCCACCACATTTGGGCATCATGTGGCGGGGGTCGGGAGGCGCCGCCCCTCTGCTTATCACATAAAAGAGAGGAAGAATAGAGGCAGTAGATCAGCGCCAGCAGAGCAGCAGCTGTGAACACACGTCGCATCCCGATCGGTTTGTTTGGCTTCTGCCTGCTGCCTGGTCTGGTAGCTGCCAGTTAGCTGCATGGCGCACGCACGAACGCACACACACCACCTAGCTGCCGCCCCCAACTGCAGCACATGCTGATTGCTAACAGCTAAAGCAATCAAGCTTCCTAGCTGCAACACGCTGCATAGATGCAGCATGCTACCCGCACGCGAGCACACACACACAGATGTCGGCCAAGGCACATCGTGCCAAGTCGTGCGGCTCCCCCCTCTACTGGTGCAGCTGATGGGGCCTGGCTCCCCACCTGGGATGCAGGTGAATGCACTGATGAACCTCGCTGGGAATGCTGACAACAGGGTCACGATTGCTACTGCCGGTGCCATCCCGCCACTGCTGCAGCCGAGTGCTACGGGTGCACTACGGGTGCACCACACGCCGTCAACAATTGCTCAGTTTCCGGCCACTATAGCTGGCTTCCGCTGCCTCCAGATGTCAGCTATTACACCTCCATATGACAAAAACAATGGCAGCTGAAGGATGTCTGCCTGGCCTCGGCAGTCAAGCAACCCCTAGCGCCTCAAAAAACCGATGCAGCAGCTGAGGACTTGCACCGGCGGCGGCGATGGCTCGGCGGTTGTCAGCGTTGTTGTATGCAAGCACGGCCAGTGCTGCTGAAGCGGCTGTCTTCACGTCTCTGCCACAGCCAGGCCCTGTCAGCTGCACCAGTGGAGGGATGGCGCCGGTAGCAGCGATGGTGGCCTTGTTGTCAGCATTCTGGGCGAGGCCCAACAGTGCTCCTGCTGCAATCTGCTGCGCCAGAGCTGAAGAGCCAGGCCCCAGCAGCAGCACCAGTGGGGGGATGGCGCCGGCAGCAGCGATGGTGACCTGGTTGTCAAAATTCAGAGCAAGGTGCATCAATGCTTCTGCTGCATGCTGCTGCACCATAGCTGAAGAGCTAGGTCCTAGCATCAGCACCAGTGGAGGGATTGCGCCATCAGCAGCGATGGTGGCCACGTTGACAGCATTATGAGCAAGGTTACCGAGTGCCATTACTGCGTTGGTCTGCACCGCTTCTGAAGAGCCCGGCCCCAGCAGCTGCACCAGCAAAGGGATGGCACCGGCAGCAGTGATTGTGACCGTGTTCTCAGAGTGGTGAGCCAGGTTGCTTAGTGCTGCTGCTGCACTCCGCTGCACCCCAGATGAAGATCCAGGCCGCAGCAGCTGGACCAGCAGAGGGACGGCACCAGCAGCAGCGATGGCGACCTGGTCGTCAGCGATCTGAGCGAGGTTGGCCAGTGCTGCTGCTGCATGCTACTGCACATCAGCTGAAGAGCCAGCCCTCAACAGCTGCACCAGCGGGCGGATGGCACCGCCAGCAGCGATGGCAACGAGGTTGTCTCCATCCCGACCACAGTTTGACAGCCCCGTAATCGTAGCCAGTGCCAGCTTCTGCTAAGCGGGACGGGCATCCGCGCCAAGTTTGCGCACCAGGCTCCTCACGTCCTGGCGGGCGAGTGGTGGCATCGTGTGTGGTGACGTGGCTGCGTGCACGTGCAGGTGGCAGAGAGGGGGCATGCAGCGGTGAGACACGAGTAGCGGTGCATGCAGGGCACGCGGCGAGCCGGCTCTCATGCGCATGGGCGTGCGCATACGGCATGGGTGCTGCATACCACGATTCACGGCATCCATGCATTGCCTCCATCCATTGCCCCAGGTGTCGGTCATTTTGAGCAGCATGCATTGCACGGGCAGCCAGGCATCCAAGCAGCCAGGCAGGCGCATGGTGTGCATGGGTGTGCATGTGGCAGGGCACGCAGCAACTCACGTCACGTCTGGCTTGACGCGCGTGTTCAGTACCTCCGTGTGGCGACGACGCCGCGAGGAAAGGGGTTCGTGCGGTGGTGGCGTGGGTCGGAGACACAAATAGCGCGGGAGCTACGACGAGAGGGCCGACCAAGTTGGGCAAGAGAGCAGTGAACAGCAGCAGGTATCGACCGTCGACGGAGCGACCGTGGAGTTTGCGGCATCCTACGCATGTGGGCGACCCTAAACCCTATGGGGTTTAGGGTTTAGGGCGAGGCGAGCGTGTGTGTGTGTGTGTGTGTGTGTGTGTGTGTGCGCATGTGTGCGAGGGTGCGTGGGTGCGTGGATGCATCCTGGCAGCATCAAAACAGCCGTGCCCCACTTGGAGGAGGATGTGATTCGCCCCAATGGTGGCCACTCGAGTCCAGGTACCAGCGACACGGAGGGGGGGGGGAGGCTGCGACGAGTCGCGCATGTAGCCCACGGTCCGCCAGTGTGAACCTGGCTTGGCTGGCTGTGGAGCAGGAGTGACGCCTGAAGCCCCCACTGGCCAAGCCACGGCGCTATCAGAGGCCGACGCACATGACAGGTCGCTGGAAGCTGCCCAGCAGTGCTGAAGAACAAGTGTCGTGCGTGTGTGTGTGTTGTGTGGAGAGAGGGAACAGAACAGACCGGGCAGGAGTCCCAGGACTGGATGCAGGATGGCCATGGGTTTAGGGATGGGGTAGGATAGGGAGGCTTAGGGACCCTAAGCCTTTAGGATGCTAGGGTTTAGGGTTTAGAAACTTAAAACTAATCTCAAGCCCTAAACCCCCTTTCTCCCCTTTCTAAAATCCTAAACCCTAAACCCTAAACCCTAGCAGCGCGGGGCCCAGGAACGCCCACCGCGTGGGTACAGTGGCAGCGCGTGCGCATACGGCATCTCCCCGGCTCCCGACTTGCGATCTGCCAGCTGTCGACTGCATCACCAGAGCGCTGCCTGTTGACCCTATCGCCGCCTAGTCAGCTCCTTGTCTTCGTCCAACTGCTGGACGAGTTGCCGGCCAGACCGCCCCTGCACCGCCTCTGGAACGCACACTGGTTCCAGTGTGCCAGGAACAAGCTAGCACGACGTGTGTGTGCCGGCAACCGAGGCCGCTGCAGTGCACACGGAAGGGCGGACACGTGCCACGTGAGCCGCTTGCACAGTGATGCCAGCCAGGCGAAAGAGCCGAGTCTCTCTCCATTGCGCAGCAGCGCCCCCGCTGCCGTGGCCATGTACCCAGGGATGTTAAGTGCTTAGTACGGGTGCTATACGCCGAAGTATTTACGGGGTATAGCACGCGTGCATTTGGGATGGCTGAGAAATACGTGATAAAAACGGCAATTGCAAAAATCTGGCAAAAATCCTTGTTTACAGCTGTTGGAGCATTTCTTCAGGCGTGCACGGGCTCAGCCCTCACTCCCCAGCCCCAAAGAGTTGCTCAAAACTTGCCCCGATCTCCCCCCCTCCACCCACCCTTGTGTCCACTCCTGCGGAGTCGAACTGCATCAGACACACACACACACGCACGCACATACACATGCACATACATGCACCCCACCGCAGGCGGCTGCACGCCCGGCAGCGGTCACCGGGTGCCAGGGGCAAGCGCAGTGCGTTCCTCGGGACAGTTGCCAGTATTGTTACACGCTCGTGCTACACAGGCTCGCACGGACGCCCCCCCCCCTTCTCCCCTTCCCCCTGCGGCCGCGTATGGACGACGAGGACTTCTACGCCTGTGACTTGACACCTGCTCAAACAATCCAAAAACTAAGTCGTAAAAACCTCAGACAACTGTGGCCGGCTCAGCCGCGGCCGCCTCAGCCGAAGCACTACTGCAGCGCCCTCGCCAGCTGAGCGCTCCGCTCGCGTAGCACAGCGCGCCCAAACACTAATCGTGCGCGCACGCGCTGCACGTGCACACGCTGGACGCAGACGCACATGCTGCATAAACACACCGCTGCGAGATGGCTGCGCGTGCGAGCGCAGCGACACGAACAATTTACTCACGCACGCTCTCAGCGCCTGCTGCGCTTGCTGCCGTGCTCGTCCCCTCCCGCCAGCGCCTCGCCCTCCGGCACCACAGGCAGCGCCCCAACACCGCCACCGCGAGGATTGCCCCTCCGCGTCCGCTTGCCCGCCGACGCCGCGCCGCCGTCACCGCTAACCCCGCCCTCCTCCGCCTCGCGCTGCTGCCGCAGCTGCTGAGCGCTGCCGCGCGTCGCGCGCACCGCGGAGTCGCGTGGCGCCGACCCGCCGGCAACGCTCTCCGGCGACGCAGTGCCACCAATGCAAGTCAGGTCAGCCGGGCGCATGCGCGCGCCGCGCCGCGTGACGCTGCCGCCCGCCCTGTCGGCGGCCGGCGGCGTGGCGGCGGCGGTGACCTCGCTCGGGGTCGCCGGGATGGGGGCGAGCGTGGGGTCGGCTGCGATCGCGGCAGCGGCGGCGGCGGCGGCCGCGTCGCTGCTGCCGCAGCTCCCGCCGCCGCCGCGCGCCGTCGGCGTGTGCGCGCCGCCGCCGAGCGCGCACGCGCCGCCCGGCGACTGCTCCTGCTCCTGCGGCGCTGCCGCAGCAGCCGCCTCTGCCGCCGCCTCCTGCTCCGCACCCAGCGCAGCCTCGTACGCGGCCCGCTCGGCCTCGTACTCGAGCATCGAGCGCGCGTGCTCTTCGCGGCACCCCCCCGACTTCTTGGGCACCGCGCACCCCTCGGGATTCCAGTTGCAGCGCTTGCACCCAAGCACAGGCTTCTCGGGCGGCACCAGCGCGCTCCCGGGCACACGGACCGCCGGGGGCTGCTGCGCGGCCGGCGACTGCTCCTCCCCCGCTGCCCCGGCTCGGGCGCCAGCCTCCCCCTCCGCCCCGGCACCCCCCTGTTCGTCGTCCCCCTCGCCAGACGAGGACACGACCTCCTCCTCGCCTCCTCCCGCCCCCTCGCCCCGCGCGGTCCTGTGCTCGGCCTCGTAAGCGGCCATCGCCTCCGCGTGCGCCTCCGCGATCGCCGCCCGGCACCCCTTGCTGCCCGGGCCCTTCCGGTCCTTCATGGGCCCGCACCCGTTCCGGCTGAACTTGCAGCGCTTGCAGCCCAGCGCAGGCATCTCTGGCGGCCCGACCGGTGCACCGCCACCGTCGCGTGTGGACGGAGGAGGGCCGGCGCTGGCCTTCTTCGCCTTTTTCCTCTTGGTCGACGTGACCTCGGCCTCGGGTCCCCGCACGTCGCCCTCGCTCTCGGACGCGAGCCGCGGCTCGTTGTCGTCGCCGAGCGCCGTGTTGCGCAGCGTCGTCGGCGACGCGTCTGCCGCCGCGCCCGCCTCCGGCAACAACTCCTCGTCGTCCTCCAGGACGGCGCTCACGCGCGCGCCGGCGCGCCCGCCCCGCGCGCGCGTCCGCCGCCCCGCGCTCGCGCCCGACGGCGCGCTGCCACCGGCAGACGGCGACGCCAGGCCGAGCAGCACCGAGCCGCTGCCACTGAGGCTTGCTGCCGTCGCCTGTTGCGCGGAGCCCCGGCGAGTGGTGCGCGCGTGGCCGCGCGCCGGCGTGCTGCCCGCGTGGCCGCGCGAGTCGCCGCCGCCGCCGGTCGACAGGGACGCCGCGCCGCCACCGAGCATCGGCGGCGGGCCGTCCGCTCCGACGGACACGGGGCTTGCGGCCGCGGCAATGCCGGGCTGCACGAGGCGCCTGGTGGCGTCGCCGTTGCCGCCACCCTGAGGGAGGGGGGGGGCGTGCGTGTGTGTGCAGTGGATTAGGATAAGTGTGGATGCGTTCAGAGTGAACGCGCGCGCTGCCAGAGCACCAGTGTTGTCATTAGCGCCCCCGCAGCCCCCGCTGCGAGGGCAACCCGGGAAATTTGGGGGGAAAGTGCGGGGGCGAATCGAGGGGATTTTGCTCCGAAAAGTGTGAAATCGTCAAATTTTCGTTACAAAACGCCTCCTGCGTGGGCGCTTCGGTATGTCCCCTCCTATGTTGCGGGGGCAAACAGGAAATGATTGGATTCCTTAATGACACCACTGCAGAGCACTGCAGGCACCCCACCAATGCCAGCTCCTAGCCCCCGCCCTGAAATGGCAGGGGCGCCAGACATACCCCAGCACCCCAGCACAAGTGACTGTTAGGTCCAGGACCGGGCGTGGGCCCAAGGCGGGGGTACCAGTAGGACAAGAGGATGTATCTGCCGGAAAGCCGATTGTGCTCCTACTTCCCCACACCACCCACCAGGCGTGCCGTCTCCCACTCGAGCGCGGCCAAAAAGCTCCTATCCCTTTTCTTCCCGCTGCGCAGCCCGCGCGCGGGCTGTGGCTCTGGCTCCGCCGCGCCGCCGCCCCCCTCCACGGCGCTCACAGCGCCTGCGTCCTCTGCCGGTGCCGCGCCCCCGCCGCCGCGCAGCGCCCCCGCACCCTCCTCCTCTGCGCTCGCCTGCGCCCCCTCCGTGCTTTGCGCCGCGGCCTCCGCGACTGCAGGCTCGCCGGCGCGTGCGCGCGGGGCCGGCGACGTGACGCCCGGCGCGAGGCTCGCCGGCTTGCGCGCGCGCGCGCCCGCGCGCGTCGGCGTCGTCGCGGCAGCGGCGGCAGCAGAGGCCTCGATAACATCGTCGTCGTCGTCGGCAGCAGCAGAGGCCCCGGCCTCCGCTGCCTGTGGCGCAGCCTCTGGCACAGGCGCCACTGCCGCGGCCACTGGCACGGCCACTGGAGCGGCTGCCGGCACAGCCTCCGCGGCCGCGGCCGCCCCGCGCATTGCCTCCAGCGCCTCCCGCACAGCCGCGTCCGGGTCCTGCGGCGCGGCCCCCTGCAGCGCTGCCGCCACCGATGGAACGTGCGGCGGCGGCGACGGGCTAAAGCAGGGCCCGTGGTCCGTCTGCCTGCGCACCCGGCCGCTCGAGCGCGGCGCAGGCACCGGCGCTGGTGGCGGCGCCGCATCCGCCGCCGCCGCTATTGACGCGCGGTAGATCGCCTTCCTCTTATCGTGCGGGGTGCCTCCCCGCCTGCCCGTGCGCGGCGCAGACGCCGGCGGCGGCCCCGCTGCGTTCGAGCGCGCACCTGTGGCGCAGCCGTCCCCTGCTCCCTGCGCAGGCGGAGGGGACGCCGGGGGAGGCTGCGGCAGCTGGCGCGGCGGTGCTGGTGCGGACGGCCCCGCGGCGGCAGCGGGGGCGGCGTCCAGCACCTCCTCGCTGTCGCCGTCAGCAGCGGCAGCGGGAGCAGCGGTGGGAGCAGCAGCGGCAGCGGGAGCAGCAGCGGCAGCGGGAGCAGCAGTGGCAGCGGGAACGGCAGCAGCAGTGGAAGCGGGAGCAGCAGCAGCATTGGCAGCGGGAGCAGCAGCGGCAGCGGGGCAAGCATCCAACATCTCCCCGCTGTCCTCGTCATCACCGGCCGCGGCGGCGCCTCGCCTCGCAGCCTTGGCCTTGCGTGCAGACTTGCCGCCGCCGCGGAATCGCCCCGCCGGTGGAGGCGCCCCAGCCTCCTCCTGCTGCCCCGCCCCGCTAGCCGCCCCCTGCCCGCCCGCCTCCTCCCCAGGAGCCGCCGCACTCTCGTCAGCCGGCGCCGCCTCCCGAGGCTTCACCGGGTCCACTTCGCCCCCGCCCCCCTCCGCGTCCCCCGTCTTGCTGACCGGCCTGCACTGGCTGCAGTCTTTGGGGTTCCGCCTGCGGCGTCTGCAGCCGTTCTGGGGCTCGGCCGCAAGCACCGCCTGCCCCTCCGCTGGGGCCTCTGCTGGCGCCGGCTGCGCAGCCTGCTGCTCAGCTGCAGCAGCAGGAGCAGCAGCCAGCTGCTCGGCAGCAACAGCAGCAGGTGTGCGCTGAGTAGACAGCTGAGCGGCAGACGGCTGCTCCGCCGGAGGCTCCTCCTCCTCCGACACCGCAGCCGGCTGCTCGGCAGCAGCAGCAGCAGCAGCAGCAGGCGTGCGCCGAGGAGATGGCCGAGCGGCAGACGGCTGCTCCGCCGGAGGCTCCTCCGACACTGGCTGTGCAGCCGGCTGCTCGGCAGCGGCAGCAGCCGCAGCAGCAGCAGGCGTGCGCCGAGTAGATGGCCGAGCGCCAGACGGCTGCTCCGCCGGAGGCTCCTCCGACACCGGCTGTGCAGCCGGCTCCTCGGCAGCAGCAGCAGGAGCAGCAGCAGCAGCAGGTGTGCGCCGAGTAGATGGCCGAGCGGCAGACGGCTGCTCCGCCGGAGGCTCCTCCGACATTGGCTGTGCAGCCGGCTGCTCGGCAGCGGCAGCAGCCGCAGCCGCAGCAGCAGCAGGCGTGCGCCGAGTAGATGGCCGAGCGCCAGACGGCTGCTCCGCCGGAGGCTCCTCCGACACCGGCTGTGCAGCCGGCTCCTCGGCAGCAGCAGCAGGAGCAGCAGCAGCAGCAGGTGTGCGCCGAGTAGATGGCCGAGCGGCAGACGGCTGCTCCGCCGGAGGCTCCTCCAACACCGGCTGCGCAGCCGGCTGCTCAACTGCAGCAGCAGCAGCAGGCATGCGCCGAGAAGACAGCCGCGCGGCAGCCGGCTGCTCTGCCGGAGGCTCCTCTGACACCGGCAGCACAGCCGGCTGCTCGGCAGGAGCAGCAGCAGCAGCAGCGGGCGTACGGCGAGTAGACGGCCGAGCGGCAGACGGGTGCTCTGCCGGAGGCTCCTCCGACACCGGCAGCGCAGCCGGCTGCTCGGCAGGAGCAGCAGCAGCAGCAGGCATGCGCCGAGTAGACAGCCAAGCGGCAGATGGCGGCTCTGCCGGAGGCGGTGTCGGCTGCACAGCCGGCTGCTGCGGCGGCTGCTGCGTGCGCCGCGACCGAGCAGACGGCTGCTCCGCCGGCGCCGGCGTCGCCTGTGGCGTCGCCTGCTGGTGGCGCATGCGCCGCGTCAGGGCAGACGGCTGCTGAGCAGACGCAGGCGCCGCGAGCTCCTCTGCGGGCGTTGGCATCGGCATCGGCGCCATCCCAGAGCGCCTGCGCGCGTGACAGCGCGGCGCGCATGCGTCAGTCAGTTGTGGCCCAAAACGGCGCCGCCAGCGGCGGCTGCACGCCCCCCTCCCCCACGCACAACTCGCTTGCACCAGCCGCAGCCCCCCACTGTTTCTGTTTTAGCCCTTCTACCAAGGCCCACTGAGTCGGAGTACGACGCGGCAAAGAGGCGAAGACGCAAAATGGCACCAGACTTCGACTTCTCTGTTAATCTCTTGCGTGACTGAAGTTCCCACCCCTCCTGCCCCCATACACCCCCCGTCCGTGCCCCCACCCACCCCGTCCGTGCCCCATCATACCTGCGGCTTGCGAGAATCTCGGGCGAGCCGGCGAGCAGGCCTGCCAGCTCGCCGCGGCCCACGCCGCCCTGCACCTTCTTCGCCCTCTCCTTCGCCTTCAGCCCAGCGTCCTGGGGAGCGCCAGAGCCAGCGCCCTGGGGAGCGCCAGAGCCAGCGCCCGGCTGTTGCTGCGTCTCGGCCGCTGCAGCGTCAGCGTCAGCGCCCGCGCTAGCCCCGGCACCTTCGCCACGGGCAGAGCCCGCTGGCGACCCGGCGGGTTCGCCCACCTGCTCCTCCTGCTCCGCCTGCTCTTCGCCAGCACCACCGGTAGCGGTGGTGCCCTCGGCGTCAGCACTGGGCTCGGCGGCAGCCTGCGCACCACCACCAGGCTCAGCAGCAGCGTCCACCTCAGCACCAGACACCGCGGCAGGCTCCACCTCAGCAACTGTCCCGGCGCACGCCTCCACCTCGGCAACTGACGCGGCGCCAGCCTCCACCTCAGCAACTGCCCCGGCGCCAGCCTCCACCTCAGCAACTGTCCTATCAGCAGCGTCCACCTCAGCAACTGACGCGGCGCCAGCCTCCACCTCGGCAACTGACACGTCAGCAGCCTCCACGTCAGCGATAGACCCGGAGCCGCCACCGACAGCAGTCGCGTAGTCGCCGGGCGGGCCAGCGACGGCGGCGCACCTTGCCTCCTCGCCCACACCCGCCACGGGTAGCGCGGCGGCCTCGTCCACACCGGCCTCGTTCACACCTGTTTCGTCCACACCCGCGCCCACGGCAGCCTCGCCCACACCCTCATCCACCCCGGCTTTCACACCGGCCGCGTCCACACCCGCGTTCACTCCGGCCTGGTCCACACCGGCCTGGTCCACACCGGCTTTCACACCGGCCTCGTTCATACCCGCGTCCACACCCGCGTCCACGGCGGCCTCGTCCACACTGGCCTCGTCCACACTGGCCTCGTCCACACCGGCCTCGTCCACACTTCCGTCCACACCCGCCACGGCTGGCGCGGCCACAGGAGACTCATCCAAACCGGCTCCGGGTGGCTGCTGCGCGACAGCGTCCACGTCAGCGTCCGTGTCAGCGGCGCCCTCGCTCCGAGCAGCAACGGCCTCCCCAGCATCGTGCGTGTCGCCTGCACCGGCGCAGTTTTCCGCCGCCGCCCCCTCGGGCGCCACCTCGCCCTCGACCTCCACGTCCACAGTGCTGAACAGGCCCGCGAGGCTCTTGCGCGGGAGCTCCGCGCCGCCGCCGCGCGCGCCGCCGCCGCCGCCACCTGGCCGATGGCGCGCACCGGGCGACGCGGGGGCGCACCCCCCCGAGGGACCCCTCGCGTGGCCGCCGGCCACCGCGGCGGGCCGCCTGCCGCCGCTGGCGCCCGACCCAGCAGGCGCGGAAACCTTGAGCACGGGGCGCGTGACACCCGGGATGCTGCTGGCGCCGCGCGCGGACGAGCGGCCGCCGCCGCCGCGGCCGGCCGACCCCGCGGCAGCCGCAGCCGCGCCAAACTGCCGTGCAGCGCCAGAGGTGGCACCGCTCCCAGCGCCTCCGGGCGCCCCGGGCAGACGCGAGGCCTGGCTGCCGCGCGCGCCGCCGCGCGCGCCGCTGCTGCCGCCGACCGCCCCGCCCGAGGGGCGCGGCAGCCGCGTGCCGGCGGCAGCGGCGACCGCCACGGGCTGCTGCGCGACCGTGCCGCTGCTACCGTCGCCGCTCCCGCCGCCCCCGCCGCTGCCGCGCTGCGCCGCGCCGAGCTGCGCCGCGCCGAGCTGCGTCTGCCGCGCCTTGGCGCCCCTCCCGCCGGCGGGCACCGTCGGCGCTCCGCCACCGCCCGCCGCGGGCCTGCCGCCGCCCCCCGCGGGCGCGCCGCTGCCGCCGGGGCCGCGCGACTTGTCGCCGCCGTCCCCGCCGTCGGCGGCATAGACGCTGCGCGTGGCGGTCGCCTTGCGTGCGGAGCACACCGGCGACATGTTGTGCGCGGCGAGGACGCCGCGCACGAGGTACGAGTGGGGCGAGGCCTGGCTCGACTCGCTGTCGCTGCCGTGGTCGCCGCGCGCGCGCGTGCCGCCGGGGGCGGCGCACACGGGGGAGGGGTCCTGCGAGGTGGCGGGAGGGGAGGGGGGGGGGATGAAGTTGTTTTACAATCCACTGCCGGCGCTCACACGTTCGGTTCCAAAGCTCTAGCGCGACTTGAGAGAGCAGGCACGAGGCCCACCAAAACGTCAAGCTTCAAATGTAGCCAACGGTAGCGCCAACCACGTAGTGCGGGGGGGGGGGGGGGGTGTGTGGGTGAGCGAGTGTCTGGTGATGATGAGAGTTTTACAATCCACTGCCGGCGGTCACACGTTCGGTTCCAAAGCTCCAGCGGGACTTAAGAGAGCAGGCACGAGGCCCACCAAAAAGGTCAAGCTACAAAAGTAGCCCACGGTAGCGCCAACCACGTAGTGGCGGGTGGTAGTGTCTGGTGGTACAGGTTTTACATGTACGCGCCTGGAGGACCCCTGGGGGCGTGAGGTCAGGCCTATAATATAAGTCTACAGGAGCAGTGCGAGTGTGTGGTGGGGAGACGGTTGGATGGAGGCAGTGATTCCCCTGCGAGCCTTATACCGCTCCGAGCCGGATTTCCCATTTCCCAGAAACCCACCCCACACTTCGTGGGAGAGGGCGTAGAGCGGTGCGTTGGAAAGCTCGTGCCGAGAGCAGCACAACGGCATGCGTTACGCGAATACCCGCTGTGTATTGTGCCTGGTATGATCGGTCAAAGTTGCTGGAGCCGGCAAAAAACTAATTACTAAAATCCTTCCCAGGGACCACTGGATGGAGGTGGTTTCCATTTGGGTGTGGCTGGGTCGAGGCGTGGAGACTTTAGGTGCGGGGCAAGCCAGCACCTTGCATGCCATGCGGTGCCTGGGGCGTATGGACGGTGAGAGCGTGGCACGCGAGTGCCAGTTCTGAACGGTGTCAGCTTGCCGCAGCCTCAGGTGATCCACATCGCTCGGCTCGTCGGGCACTTAGTTCGCCGGATGGTTGCTTAGTCAGCCCCTTGGTTCGCTCCTGGTTGCTAGTCGCTCGGCTCGTCGGGCGCGACGGCCGGCACGATTGGATGCCTAGTCAGCTCCTTGGATGGCTCCTGGCTGCTTATACAAGCTCCTAGATAGAACTAGGACTAACTTTGGTTGCTTAGCTAGTTGTGCATCCGACCAAACGCCAGCACACCTCACCGCTCAGGTGCTCCACGTCGCTCGGCTCGTTGGGCACTTAGTTCGCCCCGGTTGGCTGTTCATGCTAGTGGGTGCATTCGACCGACACTTTGTGCATTCGATCAAACGTCAGCTCCTTCGACCAAACCCACTTTGCCGCTCAGGTGCTCCACGTCGCTCGGCTTGTCAGGCGCGACAGCCGTCATTGGCTGCTTAGTCAGCCCCTAAGATGGCTCCTGGATGCTTTTATTAGCTCCTAGGACGGTTGCTTAATTACTTGTGCATTCAACCAAACGCTAGCCCATCTCGCCGCTCAGGTGCTCCACGTCGCTCGGCTCGTCGGGCGCCAAGTTCGCCCGGTTGGTTGCTTAGTCAGCCCCCCTTGGTAATGTCCTGGTTGCTGATTTAGCTATAACTAGGTTGCTGATTTAGCCACCCTTACTAGGATAACTAGGATAACATTTGCCTCCTAACCACGGGGGGGGGGGAGAAAAAAACAGAAAATACAGGCATGCTGAATATCAATCTTTTTCATATGAACGTTCCAAATCAAGCAAATGCTTTGAATTCGGGCACCTGGAGGCTGAGATATGGGGGCCCAAAGTGGAGGGGGTGGTGGTTGGGTGTGTGTGTGCGCAGAAACAAATAAATATGGGGGGTCCAGATCTTTCTTTCCAGTGGGCCATTTTTGATGGGAAGATCACCATTGGAACCGCCTTGATGAGAGGAGCACGAATCCACTCTCATAAGTGACTCTGGGGTAATAGGGTGGGGGGTAATATTCTCTCAACGCCCCAACTCCCCCGCGTGCTCCCTTCGGTGCACAAAGTGCCCACAAGGGATTTTAGCAACCTTCATGGATTGAGATGGGACCGACGTCATCTGAATCTCCTTGGAGAGCACAGCAAAGCACCTCAGGGGAGTCAACCTTGAATCTACCTGGAAAGTGTGAAGTGGAGGGTCCACACTCCTTGGTGCCCGCTGACTAAGCCATGGAGTGGCTAGATTTTGGGGGTGATTTTGGCCATCTGCCGGCGAGTTAGACATTGCGATAGACAGCCCTCACTGTGAGGAAGCCATGCGCATTGGTCGTGGCTCGATGCATGGCGTATTTTGTGAGATAGGGGGTGGGTGGGGGGGTCAGACCCCCCCACCCCAAATATCTACCATGCCTGCGGGAGATAAGTTTCTTGCCCCCTTTTGCTCCTAACTAGGAATTACTTTGGTTGCTCAAGTATTTGTGCATTTGACCAACGTCAGCTCCTTCGACCAAACCCACCTCGCCACTCAGGTGCTCCACGTCGCTCGGCTCGTCGGGCGCGACGGTTGGCACGCGGCCGCGCGGCGACGGGGGTGCCGACGCGCCGTCAGCACCGGCGCCAGAGGGGTAGCCAGAGGGGGGCGCCGACGCGCCGTGATCGCCGGCGGCGCCAGACGCCTGGCGAGATGCCGGCGCCGACGCGCCGTCGCCGCCGGCGCCAAACAGCAGGCTAGATGGGGGCGCCGCCGCGCCGACGCCGCCGGCGTCGGACGGCAGGCGGGACGGGGGCGCGGACGCGCCGCCGTCCGTGCCGGACGGGTGGGAGGAGGGCGGCGCCGCCGCGCCGCCGCCGGCAGCAGCAGCGCGCGAGGGCGGCGGGAGCAGCTTCTGGGCAGCTGCTGATGGGCTGTCCTCAGCGACGCTCGCGAGCCGCGCCGCAAACTGGCGCTTGGGCTGAGGGACGAACTGAGGGGGGGAGGGTGTGCGTGCGCGCGTGTGTGTGTATGTGTGCGTATGCGTGTGTGCGTGTGCGTGTCCGTGCACGTATGTGCGTGCGCGCCGCAAACTGGCGCTTGGGCTGAGGGACGACCTGCGTGTGTGTGTGTGTGTGTGTGCGTGTGCGTGCGTGTGCAGGCATTGCCGGTGCATGCGGCTCACGCCCATGTAGCTCTGATGGTTTGGTTATGCGTGCGCCGCAAACTGGCGCTTGGACTGAGGGACAAACTGAGGGTGTGTATGTGTGTGTGTGCGTGCGTGTGTATGCGCACGTATGCGTGCGCGCCGCAAAACTGCGCGTGGGCTGGGGGACGACGTGTGGTGTGTGGGGGGTGGGTGGGTGTGCGTGTGTATGTATGCGCACGTTGCGTGCATGCCGCAAACTGGCGCTTGGGCTGCGGTACGACCTGCGTGTGTGTGTGTGTGTGTGTGCAGGCATTGTCGGTGCATGCGGCTCAAGCTCTTGCAGCTCTGATGGTTTGGTTGTGTGTGCGCCGTAAACTGGCGCTTGGGCTGAGGGACGACCTGCAGGGGGGGAGGGGGGGGCGTGTCTGTGAACCCCTGCCCGGTTTTACCCCGTCAGGGGGCGTGGGGCGTGTGCTCACCCCTGCCCGGTTGAACCCCCTTCAGCCCTCCTACCGTACCATACCTTTCGCGTTGACATGCCGTTGACGTGGCGTTGGCCATGAACGTGCCGCAAAATCTCAACCCTTCACCAAAGGGCGACCTGGATTGTCCCCAGGTAATCCCCTGTTGAGACTGTTAAGATATACTCCCCCCCCCCACACCTTGCGCGTCGCGTTGACCATCCACGTGCCGTTGGCGGCGTTGGGGTCGTCCGCGTCGCCCTCGCCGTTGTTGGGGCCAAGCTGCAGCAGCGGTGGGGTAAAGGACGTGGGTTGTTAAGGATGGTTCAGGGGTAGGGCAGTGGCGGATTGGACGCAGTGCTCAAACCTGCATGCACACGCACGCACACGCACCGCATGCATAGCAATCACGACGGCAGATGGAAGCCAAGGGGTATACTTCTGGCAGCTGCCAGCCTCGTCTCCTCCTAGCATGCGCAGTTGTAGTTATATGAATACGCCAACACAGGCGTCCGACGGACTGCAAAATCGACCACGCATGCACACGCACACACAGTGCCTCCTCCTCCCCCACAACCAGCCCCCCGCCGCCTCGGCTGCGCCCTCCCTGCACCTCCTTTGAGCCCCCGTAGTATCCCAGCCCCCAGACGCCCGAGTTCCGAGATTCCGGTCGATTCGGAACGTGCGCGTAAAGGAGATTGGAATGCAAGTGCCCAACCCCACACGCACACGCACCTGCAGTGCCTGCTCCTCCTCCACAACCAGCCCCCCCCCTGCCGCCGCGGCTGCACCCTCCCCGCACCAACTTTGCGCCCCCCCCAGACGCCCAAACTCGAAAATTCCAGTCGATTTGGAACGTGCGCGTAGAGAGGATTCTCAAAAACTCGAACTCAAAAATTCCGGTCGATTCGGAACGTGCGCGTAAAGGAGGCTCGGCACAGCGCTCGAAGATTGTGCGTGCACGCATGCACACGCACCTGTAGTGCCTCCTCCTCCTCCACAATGAGCCCCGCCGCCGCGGCCGCCCCCTCCCCGCAACGCACCGCCTTCTCGGCAGGCGTCGCGCCCAGCTCCTGCGTGTGTGTGTGTGCATGTGTGCTTGTGAGTGTGTTTGTGTGCGTGTGTATGTGCGTGTGTGCATGTGTGTGCACGTGTGTGTGATTTTAGCGCAGGCAAGAGTGTGAGTGTGTGCGCGTGTGCAGGCAAGTGTGTGAGTGTGTGTGTGCATGTAGGCAAGTGTGTGTGGTCGATTTTACAGTCCGTCGGACGCCTTTGATGGCGCATTAGACCCTAGGAAAGAGGCCGGCAGCTGTCAAAATTAGACCCCTAGCATGCCATCTGCCATCATGATTGCTGTGCACGCGGTGCGTGTCTCAAAACAGGCGACAAGGAAGTCAGCCAACTCGTGCCAGAACCTGGGGTTCTCCTGGCCTGGCCGAGGATTCATAAACTCCCGCATCCGCTCATCTAAATCGGCCTCCTCGGGGCGAGGGATGGACCAAAACAGGCTGTGGGCCCGCACCCGTGCCTCTTCATAGGCAGGGCACTCAAATACCATGTGTGCCTCATCCTCTAGCCCACCGCATAGACAGCACGCCCGCTGGCTGCGTCGCTGCCTCTGTCCCGCCACGGCGTAGCGCCCCCGCTCTATCTGCAGCTCATGGAGCCCCATCCTGAACCTAGCTAGAGCCGTGATCCGGGCAGCACTGTTCAGCCCTGAGCTCAACAGGGCCGGTGGCTCGCTGTCGCTACCCGCCATCCACCGCATGTAGGTCAGCATCTTAAAGCCGCGCGACCACTCCTCAGGTACATCACGCACGGTAGTGCCGCTCGGCAGCGCCGGTGTGCTTGTCGCGGCGGCCAGCTACGCCGCGGTCGCCACGCCCAGCAGGTTGGTGATGCGTACCGGTCCCTCCTGGTCCTACGCCAGGGTGTGCCCCACAGTTCCGAGGCACACCTGCAAACGTGCCGCCCAGCACGCCCCCCACCCCCTTCCGTCAGCCCCCAGCTCTCCCGCATCGCATCTTTAAGCAGGTCACCGTCAGACCGCCCCCGCGCCTTATCCCAAAAGCGCGTTGCCTGGCGCAGCCAATCTGCCGCCAGCGGCCGCCACCCTGCCTCCCGCGCCAAAATCCCCAGTTGCTGCCCGTTGCTGCGGACTCCTAGGGACGCACGGGTAAATTGCAGAAGCACTTCCTCCAGGGTGCGCCATCCGTCGCGTGCGGCCTTAGCGCCCCTCCCACTCCTGCCTCTCTCCCACCGTCCGCCCGCCCCGGCAAACACGCCCCCCCCAGCATCCGCCATCATCGCAGGGCCCCACACCTCACACCCGTAATTTAGCACAGGCCGTACTTGCGTGTCGAACAGGTGGGCCTTAATGCCAATATTGTTAAGGCGTATTATATAGCATCTGCGAGTTAGCGCGTATCTGGTGCGCTGGCCCCTAGAGCGTCGGGTGCCCACGTCCCCCCCACTGCCCGCCGGTGGTGAAAGAGCATGCCCAGATATGGGAACTCGTGTGTCATGGGTAGATCTGCTCCTGCAAACTTCAGCGTTACCCTCCCCCCTGCCGCCCCGACTGGGCAGAACTGGTCATTGAACACCACCCCTTCTGACTTCTTAACGTTTACTGTTAGTGCGCGCGTGCCGCAAAAGGTGTGCAGAGTATCTAGCATGCGTTGAAGCGCTTCGGGCGACTCTGCCAGCAGCGTCAAGTCATCAGCGTACAGCAGCAGCCGTAGTAACCGCCCCGCCATCTCCACCCCATCACCCGGGAGCTCTGCGTCTAGTACTCCCTCCAATGCGTCAATAAAAAGCCCAAACAGCAGCGGTGACAGTGGGTCGCCTTGCATGACCCCCTTGTGTGAAGGAAACGCGGGTCCCACTTTCCCATCGATGCGCACACACATTGCGGACCCATCGTACATGGCAATCAGCGCCGCCATGAACTCCCCATGTACCCCCAGGCTCCTTAGGCACTCCCAAAGCAATGGGCGGTGCACGCAATCGTAAGCCTTCCTGAAGTCAATAAAGGCAGCGTACAGCGGTTTGCGCTGGAGGCCGCTCTTCTCAATAAGGTGTTGCAGGATGAAGGCATTATCTGGGGTCCCCCTCTTCTTCCGGAAGCCTGCCTGGCCCCGCGCCCGGTACCCCTCCCGTTCTGCTAAGGCGTCCAGCCTGTTCATAAGCACCAAGCTGTATAGCTTGGCGAGGGCATTCCCCACCGTGATCCCTCGGTAATCGTCCCGCACGTCTAGGCTGCCTTTCGGCTTTGGCACCGGCGTGGTTGCCCCAAGTGCCATGCAGTCGGGTACCCCTCACGGAAGACCCGATTGAGCAGGTGTGTGATGGGGCCAGCGAGCAGGTGCTCCTCATCCACAGCATCCGTTGCATCGCCCCCCTCCGCCGCCCTAGCCCATGCCCTCTGATAGAACTCTATCGGCATGCCGTTTACGCCTGGGGCTTTGCCCGCGTCCATGCCCATCAGTGCCGCATACACCTCCGCCTCAGTAAATGAATTATTTAGCGCTGCCGCCCGCTCCGTGGCCGTCGTCGTGGGGAGGGCAAACGGGGCCCCGTGCCCATGGTCAGTGGCATCATCCGTGTTAGTCGTATTAGTCGTATGAGTCGTATCAGTGGCGTTAGCATGGTTGTCCCCCAGCAAATCCCTAAAATAATCTGTCCACCCCTCCACGTCCCTCAGACCGACCGCCTGGCCAGGCAGTTTCACCCGCTGCCAAAACCGCCGAGGGTTCCCCTTCCTGTCCTCAATCAGCTCGGGTGTGTTCCCGGGCCTCGCTCGCGCGGCGGGAGCGCCGCGCGGTCCGCCTATAGGCCTTCCCTGCCTCTTTGGCGGCCGGTGACTGCGCCCCGTGCGCTCGTTCCGCTTCCCGGCACGCGCGGCGTGCGTCCTTGCACTCCTGAGTGTACCATATGTTGTGTGGTCGCACCCCCCCGTCCCCGGTCATGGGCCGCACCAAGACCGCACCCACCTCACCCGACGCGTGCAACGCCCGGGCTGCCCGCTCGACCGCGCCCTCGAGGCGGCTGAGCTCCTCATCCACCGTCGGTGCCCCCCGAGCTCCCCAAACGTCCGTCATCATCCCCCCCAGGAGCTGTGCGTACGCCCCCTCGCCCCCCTGTGGCCACCTAAACCTGGCCGGCGTTTCGCTCGGGGCGCCGGCCTGAGCCGCAGGTACCGCAGTAGCGGGCTCATAAGTAAGGGTCAGTACTACTGGTCTGTGGTCAAACCTGCCCCCGCCTAGCCTTGGTGGGTGTTGGTCGTGCACATGTAGGGTAGTGCCCGGCCGTGGTGCCCCCGCGCCACTAAAGGCGAGGTCAGGGGACGCCACAAAGTAGTCGACCAGACTACGTTTTTCCTGCCCCAGTGCGTGGTAGGTGAGGGCCCCATGCTCATCCCCCGGAAGGCGACCATTAAGGATAACCATTCCCATGTCCCGGCATAACTGCAGCAGGCGCTGCCCATGCGCGTTGTGCACGCGTTCAGCCGACTCTCTCGGCCCCACCTGCCCTGCCTGCGCGATGTCGCCCTCACGCACCGCAGGGGCGGGCCCCCCATCCCCCCTGTCCCTATCCCTATCATCCTCCTGCCCTGTGCGTGCGTTGAGGTCGCCCAGCACGAGGACCTCCCCCTTTGCCCGGTACTTAGAGATGCCCTCTACCAGGGCTGTTATGTGTGCCTCTACTGACAGGTTCCCCCCCTCGAGCAGCAGATACTTGGATTTCGCGTGGGGGATGTACGCGGCGCACGCGTACACGTCCCTAGCGCCCGTGATCCTAAACCAGAGCATCCCAAGCTCGGGCACATCCCGAATAACGCTGACCTTCCCCGTAACAGCATGGCTAACATACAGCGCAACCCCCCCACTGTCTGATTTGTGGGGGCGCTGGCTGCATGCGAGGCATTTGAATCCTGGGATGGCAGGTGGGGGCTTACCGGAATGCCCGGTTTCGGTGAACGCCACGACGTCCGCGTTTGCCTGCAGCCACTTGGTGAGGGTGGGGTGATTGTGTAAGAGGTCATGTCCCCTCATAATGTTCCAGTTCATGATCCGCAGGCCGCTCAGCTGGGGGGGAGCGTGGTCACGCCGCAGCCCCCCGGGCCCATGCCCCCTCCCTTGCCCCCGTCACCCGTGCCGTTCCCGCCCTTGTCCCCGCCCCTGTCGTCGCCGCGGCCGCCCGCCGCCGCCGCCGTTGCTGCGACCGCAGCCGCGACCGCCCCCGCCGTCATTCCCGCCCCCGCCCCACCTCCCCGCATTGCCATGCGCCTCTGGCTCTGGTGCTCGGCATACGGCAGGTGTGGGAAGATGGCACAGCCCGGCCGCCTCATGTTCGCCGTGCACCGCGGCAGGAGCATGCGCGCGCGGATGAACGCCGCATGCCCCTCGTTCGCGACCGTGAAGACCACCTTGCTCTTGTGGTCGTTAGCAAACATGACGCGTGCCTGCACCACGGTCACGTGGTGCGGCCCCAGCAGCGTGGTGAGAGCTCGCTCCGTGCCGCGTGCGAGCGCGTGGCGAGCGTCGCCGACACGCTCCCGCACCACCACGGCGAACGTGAGGCCCCCGCCGCTCACAGCCGCCGGCAGCGGTGGCGGGCCCGGCGGCTGCGGCGGCCCAGGCAGCTGCTGCTGTGCTGCCGGCACTGGCTGCGCGACCGTGACTGGCGCGCGCGCCGCCACCGGCACCTGCCGGCCCGCCGCCTCCCCCCCCCGAGCGGCTGCCTCCAGCGCCTGCACCTGCTCCGTCAGCGCAGCCACCTTTGCTGCCATCTCCCTGGACTTACCCTGGTCCACATGGAACTGGGCCAGAGCCAGCACCTCGTGCTTCTCCATGCGCCCCATGCGCTCATCCAGATCGGCCACCCCGTCCTTCGCCACGCTCAGCTCTGGCACAAGGCGGAGGAGGGGCCCAAAGGCCACGTCGGCCTGGGCGAACTTGCTCGTGATGCGCGCGTCCAGGGTCGCCACCGCCGCGATGACCCCCGCCACCCGCGCCTCCGTCTCCGTCACCCGCGCCGCCAGGGCCGCCATGCCCCTGCTGAACTCCTCCCGGATCAGATCCCTCTGCTCCGCAAACTCCTCGCGCAGGAGTTCCCGCATCCCCCTGTGCATCGCCGCGCTGGGGTCGGGCGGTGGATCCCCATGTGCATCTCATCGTGGTCGGCGGGTGCCCGGACTGGGCTGGACATCGCACTGCTCGGCACCTCCGCGTTGGTCGCCCCACGCGTGCCGCGGCCCGGGGTGAGGAGGCAAGCGCGGGGGGAAGGGGTCCCCGCAACCACCATGACACCCTCCATGCTCTCCTCACCGGCCCCCGCGCCTCCCGCCGCCGCAGCGGCATCCGCAGCAATGGCAGCCATGCCAGCGCCCAGCGCCATCAGGTTGAGGTTGTTGAGGTCCTTCAGCGTTTTACTCCGCGTCCCCATCGCACGAGGCGGCGATGGGCGCAAGGCCAGTTTGCGCATCTGGCTGCGTGCCATTGGGCTAGCTAGCATGTACACAGTGTGTGTGTGTACACAGCAACTGACTGACTGACTGACTGTGTGTGCATATATGTGTGTTTGTGCGTGTGAGTGTTTGTGCGTGTGTGTGTTTGTGTGTGTGTGTGTGTTTGTGCGTGTGTGTGTGCGTGTGTATGTATGTGTGCATGTGTGTGTTTGTGTGCATGTGTGTGTGTGTGCGTGTGTACGTGCGTGTGTGTGTGTGCATGTGCGTGTGTGCACATGTGTGATCTTAGCACAGGCAAGAGTGTGTGTGTGTGCACGTGCTTTTAGCACAGACAAGAGCCGCTGTCTAGGTTGCCCGAGCGGTGGGACCTGGAGCGCATTTGTCTATGTGTGTGTGCGTGCGTGCGTGAGCGTGCGAGTGCGCGCGCCCCACCAGCGGGCTCCCGTCGGCGGCACCGCCTCCGGCGGGCTTGCGCGGCGTGTTTATCGGAACGAGATTGAATATATTGGAACTTGTGTGTGCGTGTGTGTACGCGCGTGTGTGTGAGCGTGCGCGCGTGTACATGTGAGCGTGCGCGCGCCCCACCAGCGGGCTCCCGTCGTCGGCGCCGCCCCCGGCCGGCTTGCGCGGCGTCGCGCGTATCGGCGACGGCGCGAAAGCAGGCCCAGTAGTAGCAGCAGCCCCAGCAGCGGCCTTGCATGGCGGCCCTAGCGCAGCGGCAGCGGCGGCAGCAGCAGCAGCAGCGGGGGCGCTGGCGGGCGGGCGCATCGACAGGCCAGCGGCGCCGGAGCCGCCGGGGGGCGCAGAGGAGCCGCCGAGCTGCTGGCCCTGGTGTGCGCATGTGTGTGTGTGTGTGTTTTGCATCGACAGGCCAGCTGCGCCAGAGCCGCCGAGCTGCTGGCCCTGGCGTGTGTGTGTGTGTGCATGGACATGCCAGCGGCGCCGGAGCCGCCGGGGGCGCGGAGGAGCCGCCTGGCTGCTGGCCCTGGTGTGTGTGTGTGTGTGCGCGTGTGTGTGTGTGCGTCGGGTGGTGCCAACGCATCGACGGGCCAGCTGCGCCAGAGCCGCCGGGCTGCTGGTCCTGGTGTGTGTGTGTGTGTGTGTGCGTGTGTGTGCGTGTGTGCGTGTGTGTGTGTGCGCGCGTGTGTGTGTGTTGGGTGGCGCCAACGCATCAACAGGCCAGCTGCGCCAGAGCTGCTGGGCTGCTGGCCCTGGTGTGTGTGTGTGTTTGTGTGTGTGCGCGCGTGTTGGGCGACGCCAACGCATCGACACGCCAGCTGTGCCGGAGCCGCCGGGCTGCTGGCCCTGGCGCGCGTGCGTGTGTGCGTGTGTGTGTGTGTGTTCGCATCGACAGGCCAGCGGCGCCGGAGCCGCCGGGGTGTGCGCAGGAGCCGCCGGGCTGCTGGCCCTGGCCCTGGCGTGTGTGTGTTTGTGTGTGTGTGCGTGCGTGTGTGCATGTATGTGCATGTGCATGTATGTGCATGTGCATGTGTGTGTGTGTGTGTGTGAGTGAGTTTGTGTGGTCGATTTTACTACAGTCTGCCTGTTAGGTGCGTAACAGACGACTGCGCAATCCAGGGCAAGTCTGTCGGACGCCGCTGCTGGCAAATTAGACCTGTGCGTGCGCACCGAAGAGAAGAGGCCGGCACATGTGCGTGTGTGTGTGTGGCTGAGTGTGTGTGTGTGTGTGTGTGTGCATGTGTGTGCGTGTGTGTGGTCGATCTTACTACAGTCTGCCTGTAAGTTGTGTATGTGTGTGGCTGAGTGTGTGTGTGTGTGTGTGTGCGCATGCGTGTGTGTGCATGTGTGTGTGTGTGCGCATGTGTGTGTGTGTGTGTGTGTGTGTGCGTGTGAAGAAGCGGTAGAATCCCTCAGCCAGCATGGCGATGGGGGTTACGGCCAGATGCGTATGTGTGTGTGTTTGTGTGTTTTGGGTGGCGTCAGCGCAGTGGTGCAATGCAGGGCGGGTTGATCGACAGTACGCACACACGCTGCCACACACACACACACACACACACGCGCACACTCACAGGCGACGAGCGGGGCGCCCACCCACCCAACCAACCACATAGAAAGAGAGAGTGAGGGACACACACACACACACGCACGCCGATATAGAAGGAGGGAAACGCGTGCACACACACACACACACACACACCTGGGTGGGCTTCCGCGCTGCGACGGGCGGCGCCCCCGTGGGCGGGCGGGGTGCGTCCAGGCCGATTGACTGTATGGGACGGTGCTTGTTGGCGCCGGCCCTGCGCGCGTGTGTGTGTGTGTGTGTGTGCGTGAAGGGAGCGTTGTGCGTCCATGCCGATTGACTTTAGGGGACGGTGCTTGTTGGCGCCGGCCCTGCGTGCGTGTGTGTGTGTGCGTGCGTTGGGGGAGGTGTGTGTGTGTGTGTGTGTGAGGGCGGGCAGGGTGCGTCCGGGCCAATCGATTGCAGCGGGTGGTGCTTGTTGGCGCCGGCGCTGCGTTCGTGAGTTTTCTATGTGCAGCATGCATCAATGCGTGCACGCACTCAAGCATCGATGCACGCAATCATGCATCGATGCGTGACACACTCATGCAGTCACAGGAGGGACCCTAGTAGCTAGTAGCCAGTCACCGATGGCAGCGGCACACACACACACACACACACACACACACACACAACCCACACTCGCACCCCCCCCCCCCCCACACACCCCCCCCCCCCACACACACACGCACCCCCCCCCACACACACAACACACACAACACACACACGCTGCAGGCAGCGGCAGCGGCGACAAGGAGATTGGATAGAAGACCCACAATTGCACGCGGTAGTGGTTGACATGCCTGAGACCCCCCCCCCAATGCTCAATGAATCAATGAATCGATGAATCGATGAATCAATGATTGAACGAATGAATCAATCAATGAAGTAACGAATCAATCAACCAGTCAACCGGTCAACAAATTAAACAAAGCGTGCTGTTTAAATTCAATCAACCAATCCATGGAAACTAAGACCCACATGTGCGCGCGGTAGTAGTTCTTCTTGTCCCCGATGACCGGCTTGAGCCGCCCCCCAATGGGCGCAGAGTCGACCCCCTCCAGAGCAGGTGTGGGTGTCCCCCCCCCCCCCTCCCAAACCATCAGGAACCCTTGAACCTTAACCCTCGACCCACATGTGCGCGCGGTAGTAGCTCTCCTTGGACCCGATAGCCGGCCTGAGCCGTCTCCCAACAGGTATGGGTTCCACCACTGATGTCAACACCCCAAAGCCCTTAAACCTTCAGGAACCCCACACCCCTAAACCCTCGACCCACATGTGCGCACGGTAGTAGTTCTTCTTCCCCCCGATGACCGGCTTGAGCCGCCCCCCGATTGGCGCAGAGTCGACTTCCTCCAGGAGAAGGGTGCCCCCGCTGGAACGGCCACGGCTGCCAGCGGAGGTGCCGCCGCCGCCTGTGTGTGTGGGGGGGGGGGGCATGTGCGTGTGTGTGTGTGTTTGTGCGCATGTGTGTGTGTGTGTGTGTGCATGTGTGTGTGTGTGCGCATGTGTGCGCATGTGTGTGTGTGCGCGTGCGTGTGTGTGTGTGGTTGCCTCCGCTGGAGCGGCTGTGGCTGCCGGCGGAGTTGCCGCCGCCGCCTGTTGTGTTCGTGTGTGTGTGTGTGTGCATGTGTGTGTGTCAGTGGTCGATTTTACAGTCCGTCGGACGCCTTTGATGGCGCATTAGACCCTAGGAAAGAGGCCGACAGCTGTCAAAATTAGACCCCTAGCATGCCATCTGCCATCATGATTGATGTGCACGCGGTGCGTGTCTCAAAACAGGCAACAAGGAAGTCAGCCAACTCGTGCCAGAACCTGGGGTTCTCCTGGCCTGGCCGAGGATTCATAAACTCCCGCATCCGCTCATCTAAATCTAAATCGGCCTCCTTGGGGCGAGGGATGAACCGAAACAGGCTGTGGGCCCACACCCGTGCCTCTTCATAGGCAGGGCACTCAAATACCATGTGTGCCTCATCATCTAGCCCACCGCATAGACAGCCCGCCCGCTGGCTGCGTCGCTGCCTCTGTCCCGCCACGGCGTAGCGCCCCGCTCTATCTGCAGCTCATGGAGCCCCATCCTGAACCTAGCTAGAGCCGTGATCCGGGCAGCACTGTTCAGCCTGAGCTCAAAAGGGCCGGCGGCTCGCTGTCGCTACCCGCCATCCACCGCATGTAGGTCAGCATCTTAAAGCCGCGCAACCGCTCCTCAGGTACATCTCGCACGGTAGTGCCGCTCGGCAGCGCCGGTGTGCTTGTCGCGGCGGCCAGCCACGCCGCGGTCGCCACGTCCAGCAGGATGGTGATGCGTACCGGTCCCTCCTGGTCCCACGCCAGGGTGTGCCCCACAGTTCCGAGGCACACCTTCAAGCGTGCCGCCCAGCACTTCCCCCCAGCTTCCGCCAGCCCCCAGCTCTCGCGCATCGCATCTTTAAGCAGGTCACCGTCAGGCCGCCCCCGCGCCTTATCCCAAAAGAGCGTCGCCTGGCGCAGCCAATCTGCCGCCAGCGGCCGCCACCCCGCCTCCTGCGCCCAAATCCCCAGTTGCTGCCCGTTGCTGCGGACTCCTAGGGACGCACGGTCAGTGTGTGTGTGTGTGTGGTGGTGGGGGGGGGAATCCCGGTGGAGCGGCCGCGGCTGCCGGCAGAGTTGCCGCCGCCGCCTGTGTGTAGGGGATGTGGGCATGCGCGTGTGCGTGTGTGTGTGTGTGGTGGGGGGGGGGGGGGGCCCCCCCCCCAGCCACGACACACACCGCACCCTAGCGGCAAAATACCGAATGAAATAGCGCCGGAAAAAGGCACTCTTCCCCCCCCACCCACCCACCCCACTCCCAGGCAATAACAACCCACACACACACACCAGAACCACGCACACACACACTCTGCGCGACCCGCCGCCGCCGCCCCACCCCTACACACCACACACCACCAGAACCTCACACACACACACCTCCACGCGACACGCCGCCGCCGCTCCCGCCGTCGCCGCTCATGCCGCGCTGCTGCATCTGGTGTGCGTGTGTGTGTGTTTTGTGTGTGCGTGTGTGTGTGCATGTGTGTGTGCGCATGTCCGTGTGTGCGTGTGTGTGTGAGTGCATGTGCGTGCGTATGTGTGTGGATGTGTGTGTGTGTCGCTGTCGACCAACATCCGTGTGCCTTTTTACCTCTGGAACATTAACAGTACAACAGTACAGGTAGTGCTGTTGCGGTCATGTAACACAATGGAATGGAGTGGAATGTCATGTGCTGTGCTGGTGTGCTGTGCTGTTGCGGTTGCGTGTGTGTGTGTGTGTGTGTGTCACAGTAGTTGGCTAAGCGGGCACTGGAATGGACCGCATGCACGCACATTCCATGCCAGGTGGTTGCACATATAACAACGACACCGTTCCAGAGGTCTGCATGAGGTCTTCATGACACCTGTCAATAGCGTGACCATGCACACACACACACACACACACACACAAACACACGCGCCAGCACACACAGACCAACACACAGATACACCACTTCAGGCATCTGACAGACAGTCATTACGACACCACACACACCACACACCCACACATACAAACAACACACACTTTCAACACGCACACAACACACACACAACGCATACACACACACAACACACACACATACAGCACGCATGTGAATCCTGCGCTTGCGGCGTCGCCCCGACGCGGTACACACATACGCACACACACACAACACGCACGTGCATCCTGCGCTTGCGGCGCCCTCTCTCTGCACATGACATTCCACTCCATTCCATTGTGTTACATGACAGCAACAGCACTACCTGTACTGTTTGTACTGTTAATGTTCCAGAGGTAAAAAGGCACACGGATGTCGGTCGACAGCGACACACACACACACATCCACACACAAACGCACATGCACTCACACACAAACACACACACGCAGACACACACCACGCACGTGCATCCTGCGCTGGCAGCGCCGCCCCGACGCGGCACACACACAACACACACACACACACACACGTGCACACGCAGGCACGTGCACACACAGGTGTGTGGCGGCGTATCTGCACACACACACACACACACAACACACACGCACAGCACGCACTTGCATCCTGCGCTTGCGGCGTCGCCCCGATGAGGCGTCGCGCGTGTCTGCCTCGTCTCCCTCGCTCGGGTGGTAGGAAACAGCGATGAGGTCAGAGGGGGCGTTCCCGAGGTCGTCACTCAGGCACTGTGGGGGGGAGGGGAGAGTGTGTGTGTGTTTCTTCATGTGTGTGTGTGTGCGTCTGCCTCGTCTTCCTTGCTCAGGTGGTAAGCGAAAGGCACTGCGTGCGTGTGTGTGTGTGTGTGTGTGTGTCTGCCTCGTCTCCCTCGCTGGGGTGGTAGGAAACAGCGATCAGGTCGGAGGGGGCGCCCTCGAGGTCGTCACTCAGGCACTGTGGGGAGGATGGGAGTGTGTGTGTGTATCCGTGTGTTTGAGAGAGGGAAGGGGGGGAAAAGGAGGGGGGGAAGGGAGGGGCGAGAAGGGAGGGGGAGAGGCGTTTTGTTGTTGAATAGCCACTTTAGTAGCAGCCACTGTAGTAGCAGCCACTATTGAAGTGTGGGCTACACTAAGCCCACAGCGTCCCACAGCGCCACACGACTGTACAATCCATGATGAGGCGGGCATACCAGGCACTCCCCCCATAGATGCTAGGCACAGAACACCAAGCACACAACACAGAACACCAGGATCCATCCCACACCTGGCTGAGGTCAGAGTCCGACCCGACCGCCCCGCTCAGCTCCTTCTCGACGCGGTCCAGCAGCCCGTCCTTGGCGCTGATGTGGGAACCTGCATGTGCATGCGTGCATGCATGCGGTCAATTTTACAGTCCGTCGGGCGCCTTTAATGGTGGGTGTGCGCGTGGCTGTGCGTGTGCGCTTGCACGTGCGTGCGTGTGTGTGTGTGTGTGATGAGGATGGAGTGTGTGCAGCTCCCACTCGATGCGGTCCAGCAGGCCCTCCTTGGTTCCGATGTGGGAGCCTGCCCGTGCATGTGTGCATACGTGTGTATGTGTGTGTGTGTGTGTGGCTGTGGTGATAATGGGGTGAACGTAAGTGTGTATGTTGGTCCTTCTCGACGCGGTCCAGCAGCCCGTCATTGGCGCCGATGTGGGAGCCTGCGCGTGCATGCATGCATGCATGCATGCATGCGTGTGGTCGATTTCACAGTCCGTCGGGCGCCTTGGAATGTGTGTCTGTGTTTGTGCGTGGGAGCTTGCAATTGTGTGTGTGTAAGTGTGTGTGATGAAGATGGGGTGTAGGTAATTGTGTGTGCAGCTCCTTCTTGATGCGGTCAAACAGCCCGTCCTTGGCGCCGATGTGGGAGCCTGCGCGTGCGTGCGTGTGTGTGTGTGTGGGATGAAGATGGGGTGTAGGTTAGTGTGTGTGCAGCTCCTTCTCGACGCGGTCCAGCAGCCCGTCCTTGGCGCCGATGTGGGAGCCTCCATGAGTGTGTGTGCGTGTGCGCTCGCACGTGTGTGTGTGGTCGATTTCACAGTCCGCCGGACGCCTTTAATGGTGCGTGTGCGCGTGTGTGTACGTGTGCGCTCGCACGTGTGTGTGTATGTGTGTGTGTGCGTGTGTGTTATGTGTGTGTGTGTGTGTGTGATGAAGATGGGGTGTAGGTACGTGTGTGTGCAGCTCCAAATCGATGCGGTCCAGCAGCCCGTCCTTGGCGCCGATGTGGGAGCCTGCATGAGTATGTGTGCGTGTGCGCTCGCACGTGTGTGTGTGGTCGATTTCACAGTCCGCCGCACGCCTTTAATGGTGCGAGTGCGCGTGTCTGTGCGTGTGCGCTCGCACGTGTGTGTGTGTGTGTGTGTGATGAAGATGGGGTGTAGGTACGTGTGTGTGCAGCTCCAAATCGATGCGGTCCAGCAGCCCGTCCTTGGCGCAGATGTGGGAGCCTGCACATGCGTGTGTGTGTGTGTGCGTGTGTGTGCGTGTATGGTAATGCTGGGTGCAAGTGTGGTGCACCAGCTCAGCTATCTCTCGACGCGGTCCAGCAGCGCCCTCATTGGCGCCGATGTGAGAGCCTGCGCGCGTGTGTGTGCGTGTGTGTGTGTGTGTGTGTGTCAGTGATGCAGAAAATGTTTGGCGAGATTGCTGCCGTGGGACGCGCGGAGGCCCCAGCCGGGCCTGCCGGCCCGGCGCTGGTACGCGGGCTGTAACGCGCCGATACGCAGATGCGCCCCCGGACCCCCGCTGTTCAAAGTTGTATTGTTGGTGGAACAATAGTCGCTTTTTACGCTGCTCTGTGTGCTCTCTATTTCTTATGCACTTTCTCTTTTCCCTACAGGGCACAGGTGCCCTTAACACATCACAAAGCGTGCTGGTTTTCGGTGCAGATCTGCATGTACACATGACCCTCGCCCCTGCGCCGCCCTCTGCGCGCGCACACTTGCGTGGCCCAGCGTGGACACACCCAATCTTCCCCTACAGCAGCAAGTAGCTGGCGTGGGCACAGCACGGCGTTACATGCCCCCCCACCACACACACACACTCACACCACGCCCCCAACTGCCGCACATGGCGTGTGTGCACGCAAGCGGGGCCGGGGGCGCAGTGGAAGCCAGCGAGCCACAATGGCATTCCGAATTGGATGGCATACTTATTAATGCTGTGGTTTGAAGTCTATGAAAGCAGCCTGGCGGGAGCAAAAAAACGTTGGCGAGGGCTCATGCTCGCTCAGACGAGCTGTCGCGCATGGGGCATGCGTGTTTGCATGCATGCATGCATGCGTGCAGCGGGCGCCGGGGCGCAGTCCCCGCAGGTGATATAAGAACCAGTGATGAATTTTGTGCAAGACTGGATAATGGAATGATCTGCAGCAGAGCCAGGGGGGGGATCTTGGAGGCGGTCACACTTGAATCAAGCAACAACAGTGTGACCACATTCCGCCTCCTCCGCCTGCTCCACCACCGCTCCTCACGCGAGCTGCGCGCTCATCGGATCCGATGCTCGCTGCAGTGCGCCCTAGTGTGCGCGTACTGTGGCGCGGCGGAGCCGCGCCACGGTACGCGCAAGGCATGGCGCGGCTCCGCCGCGCCCTCCCACGGTACGCGCACGCCCCGCCAAACGACCCTCCCACGGTACGAAAGTATCCGCGTACCGCCTTTCTGCAACACTGGTGTGTGTGTATGTACGTGTGTGTGTGTGTGCCTGTGCCTGATCTGCTCCAATAGACCGCCTTTGGCACCGATGTAAGAGCCTGCACGTGCATGCATGCATGCGTGCGTGTGAGCGTGCGCGTGCGTGCGTGCGCGTGCGTGTGGTCGATCTCGCAGTCGGTCGGGCGCCTTAGGGCGGCGACGTGGCAGCAGCTTGTCTTCTCTGCTGCTCGCCCAATCAGGATAACCCCAGTCGGCCTGCCTCACCCCTCCCCCTCTTCCCCCCTCTCCCTCTTTCCCCCTCACTCTCTGCCCCCCCCTCTTCTCCCCTCACTCTTCCCCCTCACTCTCTGCCCCCCCCCTCGTTTCCCCTCTCCCCCTCCCCCTCCCTTCCTGCCCCACCCAAGTAGCGCGACATGAGCACGTCGCGTACGAGGCCCTCCGTGTCCACGATGCTGTCCATCTCGTGGAGCGCCTCGGTGATGCCCTTGGAGTACTCCTGCACACGCGCGGGCACACGTACACACAGAAGGTTCAGGGTTGAGAGGTTCCAGGTTTGAGAGGAGAAAGGGGGAGAGAAAGCGCGAGGGAGAGAGAAAGCCAGAGGAAGAGACAAAAAGAAACAGAGAGAGGCAGAGACACAGAGAGAGAGAGAGAGAGAGAGAGAGAGAGAGAGTGACAGAGAAACAAAGAGAGTGACAGACAGACAGAGAGAGAGACAGACACAGAGACAGCCAGGGAGAGACAGGCGGACAAAGAGAGACAGAGCCAGAGAGACGTTCGCGTTCAAGTTCATGTGCGCATGTGTGTTTGGGGTGTATGTGTGGGAGAGGGCCAGGGGGAGAGAGAGGGAGCACTTGCATGTGTGGGCCTGTTTATAAAATCTCTGGCTGATTCCAGCCTGGTCCTTGCTATCGAAAAAACGCCCTGAGAGAGGGCACGCATGAGCGCACCTTCAGATTCTCCCCACACGTGATAGTCCAGCACGAGCGCGAGCGCACACCAAAACATACACGCATACACATTTAAAGAGAACCACGTCCACACCACGTCCACACCTACGTCCACACCCACACCCACCCACCCACACCCACGCGTCCACACAAACCTTGAGGTTCTCCCCCACGCGGTAGTCCAGCACGTGCACCGCGTGCACGAGCGCGAGCGCAGACCACGCGTATAGCGCGTCGCGCAGCGGCTTCCGGCGGCTGCTTGCAGCGGTGTCCTCGGCGGCGTGCTGTGTGTGCGTGTGTGTGTGTGTGTTTGTGTGTGTTTGTGTGTGTGCGTGTGTGTGCGTGAGAAAGTGTGTGAGCGCAGCGGCTTGCGGCGGCTGCTTGCAGCGGTGTCCTCGGCGGCGTGCCGCGCGTGCGTGTATGTGTGTGTGTGTGTGCGTGTATGTGTGTGTGCGTGAGAAAGTATGTGAGCGCAGCCGCTCGCGACTGTTTCCTCCGCGGCGTGTTGTGTGTGTGTGTGTGTGTGCATGTGTGTGTGTGTGTGTGTGCATGAGAACGTGTGCTAGTTCAGCGGCTTGCGGTATTGCTTGCAGCGGTGTCCTTGGCGGCGTGCTGCGCGCGTGTGTGTGCGTGTGTGTGTGCGCGTGTGTATGCGTGAGAAAGTGTGTGAGCGCACCGGCTTGCGGTGGCTGCTCGCAGCGGTGTCCTTAGCGGCGTGCTGCGTGTGCGTGCATGTGTGTGTGCGTGTACGTGTGTGCGTGTGTGTGTGTGCGTGTGTGAGTGTGTGGAAGTGTGAGCGCAGACCACGCGTACAGCGCGTCACGCAGCGGCTTGCGGCGGCTGCTCGCGGCGGTGTCCTCGGCGGCGTGCTGCGCGTGTGCGTGTGTGTGTGTGTTTGTGTGTGTGTGTGTGAGAAAGTGTGCGAGCGCAGCAGCTTGCGGCGGCTGCTTGCAGCGGTGTCCGCGGCAGCGTGCTGTGTGTGCGTGCGCGCGTGTGTGTGTGAGAGAGAGTGTGCGAGCGCAGACTACGCGTGCAGCACGTCGCGTAGCGGCTTGCGGCGGCTGCTGGCAGCGGTGCCCTTGGCGGCGTGCTGCGTGTGCGTGCGTGTGTGGTGGAGGTGCGTGTGTGTGTGTGTGTATGTGTGTGTGTGTGTGTGTGTGTGTGTGTGTGCGTGAGTGTGTGAGCGCAGCGGCTTGCGGCGGCTGCTAGGCGGTAGCCCAGGGAGGAAGGTCACCCCTGGGAGTAAATAACCCACCTACCCCCCCAGCTTTTTGCTGGGGTAAACAGAGAGACCTCCTGGTCTTTCTGTAACCCCTTGCCTACTACCCCCCTGCTAAAAGCTGGGGGGGTTACTGGGGGGGTTGCTGGGGAGGGGGGGCTGAGGCTTGCTTACAAAGAAGCTTCCCGCATCTTTAGCCCTTTTTACTGGGTCAGCTCCCTAAGAGTCCGGTATTGTAGTATACATTTTTGGATATAGGGTTGTCTAAAAAGAAGCTAAAGCTTCTTTATTAGATGTCTGTGGCGGCGTGCTGCGCGTGTGTGTGTGTGCGTGTGTGTTGTAGTGTTAGGACAGGCATTGCTGGTGCATGCGGCTTGCGCTCATGTAGCGCTTGGCTGGTTGGTTGCTCGGTTGGTTGAGAAAGATATACAGAGAGAAACAGAGAGAGAGACAGATGGGCAGAGACAGACAGACAGACATGCAGGCAGACAGACAGACGGAGCATGCTCTCACTCTCACACGTGTGCGCAGACAGACAGACAGACAGGCAGGCAGGCAGGAAGACAGACAGACAGACACATAGACTGACAAAAAAGAGAGACGGAAAGACAGAGCGACCAAAGCCGATCCCACCTTGAACAGCCTTGCATCCAGCAGGCGTCACACGCGCGACGCGCGCGCGACCACCCCTATGTTGCAGTCTGTGGCAGGCAGTGGAAGACACCCAGAAGACCCCAGACCAAGGTAGAAAGAGAAAGAGAGGGAGCGAGCGAGGGAGAGAGAGGGAGGGAGCGAGGGAGGAAGAGAGGGAGAGGCACAAATAGAGAGGGAGTGGGGGAAAAAGAAGGGGAGGGAGAGAGAGAGAGAGGGAGAGAGAGGGGATGAGAGAGAGAGACAAAGAGAGAAAGAAAGAAAGAGAGGCAGACAGACAGGCAGGCAGAGTGAGACCACAGCCACATACCTTGAAAAGCCGCGCATCCAGCAGCCGCCACACGCGCGACGTGCGCGCGACCACGCCCATGTCGCACTCCTTGGCAGGCAGCGGCGCGCCGCTCTCTCCGACGTCCTCCGGACCGGGCGCCAGCAGCTTCGCCTCGACTTCCGCCTGGGTGTGGTGTGTGTGTTTGGGGGGTTGACACACACAGTGTTTCACAGTGTTGCGTGTGGTGTGTGTGTGCGCGACGTGGTGTCGTGGTGCGTGGTATCGTGGTGCATGGTGTCGTGGTGTCGTGGTGCGCGACGTGTGTGCGACGTGGTGCGTGGTGTCGTGGTGCGTGGTGTCGTGGTGCGTGGTGTTGTGGTGCGTGGTGTCGTGGTGCGTGGTGTCGTGGTGCGCGACGTGGTGTGTGCGCGCGACCGGGCGCCAGCAGCTTCGTCTCGACTTCTGCTTGCAGTTTTGTAAATGTCAACTGTTTAGGGTTTGGCACAGAGACATCCTTAGCGCCCCCCCGTTGCGGGAGCAAACCGTGAAATCTGGGGAGAGCTGCGGGGCGGAATCACGCGAATTTCGCTCAAAAAGTGTGGAAACTAGCAATTTGCACACCTTTCCGCAAGGGATCGTCTCGTTGCAGGGGCAATTCGGCATGTCGCTCCATGGTTGCGGGGGCAAACACAACACTCCCTGTTTCCTAAAGGTGTTAAGGACACACAGGGTTTGGCGCCTGGCTCTTCGGCCTCCATCGCAACACCCCGTCCACACATTCGACACCTCCACACCCACACCACCATCCATGTCGTTGTGTCCTCTCCCTCGTTCCCTCTCCCTTCTCTCACTCTCTCTGTCACTCTCGTTCCCGCTGTTGCTCTCTGCAGGGCCGAGGGTGAGAAGCTCGTCGCCATGCTGCCGGCCCACTGCCACGTTGGTAAACACACCTTTCAGCGCCCTGCCGCGGTGGCTGCAACCGCCTGCACCCACACCCCGATCCACACATCCACACTTCCACACCGCCATCCACACCTTGAAGCGCGCTGCCGCGGTGGCCGCCTCCACGGCCACTGCTGGCTTGCCATCCTGCACCGCCCTGCGCAACAACAGAGAAGATAGGGGGGCGCGTGGGTGTGTGGATGTGTGTGTGTGTGTGTGTGTGGAGGGGGGAGGGGGGGGGGGCTGCTCCACGACCACTGCGGGCTTGCCATCCTGCACCGCCCTGTGCAACAACAGAGAAGACGGGCTTCTGTCTCAGCGCCTGAGCACACTGATTTTCTCCTTGGCGTGTGGCGCCGGACTTTGGAGCCATGGAGGCGGATCTTCACTCACAAATGGATCCAGAGATCTTATCACATAAAAAAATGAAATCACTGGGACTGTGCCTCGCGCTGTTCAGTTTGGAACACACATGGACCCACTTGAGCAGCCTGCAGGGGCCTGAAAAAACGAACTTCTCACTCACTTGTTGCGCGCCTGTATCCCCGCCTGCATCGCGCGCCGCTTGATCTCTTCGTCCACGCGCGAGCGCTCGCGCGCCGCGTTGGCGGCGTCGCGATCCACACGCGTGGTCTTGAGTGCGTCCTGAGTAGGTGTGTGTGTGTGTGTGTGTGTGCAGGAAATCTGGGGGAGCAGTGTGAGTGTGTGTGTGTGTGTGTGTGCATTTGCCGCGTCGCGATCCGCGCGCGTGGTCTTTAGTGCGTCCTGAGTGTGGGGGGGCAGTGTGTGTTTGTGTGTGTGTGTGTTGATTGTGTGTGTGTGTGCGTGCGTGTGCAGGGAATTGGGAGGGGGGGCGGTGTGTGTGTGCCTCTCCCCCCCTCACTCTCACTCTCTCTCCCTCACTCTCTCTCCCTCTCTATTGCTCTCACTCACACACACACACACCTTGACGGCATGCCGAGAGCAGCGGCTCAGCGTCGCCACGCAAGCCTCAAACGCGCCCGTGACCCGCTCACTCACACTCCCCCACGCACGCCCACACACGCCCACAAAAACGCACACATATACACACACACACACACACAAACAAACACCTTGACCGCATGCCGAGAGCAGCGGCTCAGCGTCGTTACGCAAGCCTCGACCGCGCCCGCAACCCGCGCCGCGAGCTCGCCCCACCGCGGTTGCAGAGTTGCCATGCGCGTCGCTGCCCGCTCCCTTGCTCGTCGCTCGCGCTCGTCTGCGGTCAGCTCGCACGTGCCTCCTGCAGGCAGAGTGGTCGAGTTTACAGCAAGTCGGTGTGTGTCATCCCTAAAGGGCGGGGGCATATTTCCTGATTGTGCCCCCGGTGTTCCTCTCCTCGAGGGCTTTCCAGCAAGCCTACTTTCATCGAATTCTATCGAGTCCAATAAACTATACAGGCTTGCCCACCCCGGATCACCAGGACGCGGTGTTCATCGCGAGGAAAATGAGGCTCTGGGCGTATAGTACCATCTGGTACTATGCTCTGGAGCGCCTCGTCCAAATATTGGTGTGTGTCATCCCTGGAGAAGGGGGGGGGGACGTAGCCCAGACGGAATACCGGTAGGCGGTGGAGGTACGGTGTGAGTTTCACGTGCGCGCTTAGCGCCTTACTCTGCACCAGTGGTGTCATTCGCTCCTTCGAAGCCCCCACATCCCCCGCTGCGGGGGCAGACTGGGGAATTGGGGGGGAACGGCGGGGCGAATCGCAGGAATTTCGCTCCAAAAAATGTGAAATTCGATTTCCACACTTTCCCGCAAAAAAAAGCCTCCTGCGGGGGCAATTCGGCGTGTTCCCTCCTGTGTTGCAGGGGCAAACAGGACATTCTTGGTGTTCTTCACAACACCTCTGGTGTGTGTGCGTATGTGCGTGTGTGTTGTTGTGTCTGTGCCATCTGTGCGTGTGTGTGTGCCCGTGTGTGCAACCACAAAAACCCTTGGCAACCCACCTCCGTCGCCCCCCTCAGTGCGCGAAGAGCCGCGCCGGTGCCACACCACCAGCTGCACCAGCCCGCCACCAGGCTTCTCTGCGCACGCCGCCCCCAGCGCAGCCTCCACCTCCTGCCTCTCCAGCGTGGCGGCCTTGTCTCGCCCTGCGCTCGTCTGCGCGTCCTCCATCGCCTGGGTGCCATGCAAGGTTCAGGGTTTAGGGTTCAGGGTCAGGGTTCAGGGTTTAGGCTTAAGAGTTCCTGAAGGGTCAAGGTTAAGGGTTCAGGGCCCGGGGTCAGGGTTTAGGGTTTAGGATTTAGGGTTCCAAGTTAGGTTTTCGGGTTCCTGAACCCTAAAACCTGACCTAACCTGGAGGACGAAGGAACCTGAACCCTAAAGCTTAAAAGTTCAAAGCACGGGGGGGGGCAAGAAAGATAATTTGCGCAGGCACGGTAGAACGTTTTGGGGGGGGGGTCTGACCCACCCACCCACCCTATCTCACTGAAATACGCCATGCATGGAGCCGGGACCAATGCGCATGGCTTCCTTACAGTGAGGGCTGTCCATCGCAATGTCTAACTCGCCGACAGATGGCCAAAATCACCCCCAAAATCTAGCCATTCCATGGCTTAGTCGGCGGGCACCAAGGAGTGTGGACCCTCCAGTTCACACTTTCCAGGCAGATACAGGGTTGACTCTCCTGAGGTGTTTTGCTGTGCTCTCCAAGGAGAATCAGATGGCATCGGTCCCATCTCAATCCATCAAGGTCGCTCAAACCCCTACGTGGGCACTTGGTGCATTGTAGGGAGCACGCGGGGGGTAGGGCATTGAGAAGGTGGGGACCCCCACCCTATTACCACAGGGTCCCCGCTGACAGTGGATTCCTGCTCCTCTCATCAAGGCGGTTCTAATGGTGGTCTTCCCGTTGAAATCTGCCCACTGGAAAGAAAGTTCTGGACCCCCCATATGTAGTTTGCCGCCCCCTCGACCCACACACCCACCCGCCCCAACTTTGGACCCTCATATCTCGGCCCGTAGGTGTCCAAATTCAAAAAAATTGATTGATTCGGAACGTACTCTGCAAGGAGATGGATTTTAGGCAAGCCTGCATGTTTCTTGTTTTCTGCCCCCCCCCGTGGTTCAAAGTATCATAATTTGCCCCACACCCTCCTAGGATGGCATCCGATCTGGTGGTTCTGAATAGCCTCCGCACCTTGCGCGTGCGCTCGAGGCTCTCGACCTCGGACGCGTACGCCTCGGCAAACTCGTGCTGCAGCCTGTGCGTGTGTGTGTGTGTGTGTTGAGGGCGGTGCGCTCGAGGCTTTCGACCTCTGACGTGTACGCCTCGGTTAATTCGTGCTGCAGCCTGTGAGTGTGTGTGTGTGTGTGTGTGTGCGTGTGTGTGTGTGTTGAGGGTGGTGCGCTCGAGGCTCTTTACCCCGGACGCGTACGCCTCGGCAAACTCGTGCTGCAGCCTGGGAGTGTGTATGTTTGTGTGTGTGCGTGTGTGTGTGTGCGTGTGTGTGTGTGCGTGTACGCCTTAGCAACCTCGTGCTGCAGCCGGTGTGTGTGTGCGTGTGTGTGTGTGTTGGCTGGAGGGAGGGATTGGGGTTCCAGCTGCGTACGCATTGGCAAACTCCTGCGCAGCCTGAGGGGGGGGGGGGGCAGGGGGGAGGCATCATGGCCAGAAGCTCGCTCGCGCGCATGCACCCGCTCCCACACACACACACCCAACACACACACACACGCTGTCCACTATCGCTCGCGATGGCGCACGCGACCCCCCACTCCCCAAACACACACACACACGAACACACCTAACACACCCATGGGTCGCACGCCCCCCCCCCGCCTCTCACACACACACACACACACAGCCCACCCACCTCTCGACCTCCCTCAGCGCGCCCACCGCGTCCGCGTTGGGGTCTGGCCTCGCCGCCTGCTTGGCGGGCGCGCCCTTGGGGGGACGCTGCTGCGCGCTGTTGCTGGTGGTGCCGGATGGGGTCGGGTCCTGCTTTGAGTTGGGTGGTGTTGCGTAGGGTCAGCTGAGAGGCAGCTAAGAGGCAGCTAAGAGGCAGAGGCTGGCCAGTGTGCTGCCTGCTTGGCGGGCGCGCCCTTGGGGGGGGGGGGCGCTACTCCGCGGTGTTGGTGTTGGTGCCGGATGGGCTCGGGTCCTGTTTTGAGTTGGGTGGTGTTGCGTAGGGTCGGCTGAGAGGCAGCTAAGAGGCAGCTAAGAGGCAGGGTCTGGCCGCGCCGCCTGCTTGGCGGGCCAGTCACCCCAAAGAAAACCACTGCCCCCCACCCAACTCACCCGCATGCGCCCGCCCGCGCCCCTGCCTCCCGGCCTGGCCACCTTCGTCGCAGCTGCCTGCTCCGCCTGTGCGTGTGTGTGTGCGTGTGTGTGTGCGTGCGTGTGTGTGTATGTATGCGTTTGTGTGTGCGTGTGTGTGTGTGTGTGTGTGTGTGTGTGTGCGTGTGTGTATGTGTGTGTGTGCGTGTGTGTGTGTGTGTGTGCGTGTGTGTGTGTGTGTGTGTGCGTGTGTATGCAACAATGCGTTGCTGTAACTACCTGGGTGGTATAGGGTGGATCTGGGGGCCCAGTGTCCTGTCTAGGTCCAGTGCGTGCGCGCGTGTGGGGGTTTACCCTCACCCCTACCAGGTAGCCAGCCAGTTTCCCACTGAAACTGAGTTTAAGGTGTCGGGCGCTAGCGCCGACACCGGTCTTATACATCATTACTGGTGTCACACAGACTGTAAGATCCATCATCATCATCATGCATGTGCGTGTGCATGCGTGTGCGTGTATTGGGGGCCATGCGCTGCGGGGGCTGCGAAAACTGCATGCGCCAGTGGTGGGAGTGAGTGCATGCATGCATGCGTACACATCTGCGCCTGCACCTGGAGAGGCGTACAGGTTTTTAATCTATGCTGACCTGCATGCGCCGCCCTGGCAGTGGGGGGTGCATGCATGCGTGCGCCCACCTGCGCCGCCCTGGCACCCGTAGTGATTTCCTTTCCGATTTTTATTATTATTATTAATGATTCCACAGCCGGAGTGTGCTTTGACCGCGTTGACCGTTGACCTCCCGTTGACCGTTTGTCCTCATACATGTGTCATTTGAATTTTCTAGACGAGCTGTATCTGGCAGGCTTGCCAGACTACCAATCCACCGAATGGGTTAACCTTGGTCCAATGTCAACGTACAGCCGGAATACAGCCAAATGAAGAGCCGAAAAGGAAATTACTGGCACCCGCCCTGGTCGCATGGGGTGGGGAGTGCATGCATGCGTGTCCAGCTGCGCAACTGCCGCTCTAGAGGGTACGTAGGTATTAACCTCTGCCGACCTGCATGCGCCCATCCTGGCCGCATGTGGCGGGAAGTGCATGCATGCGTACACACCTGCGCCTCCGCCGCCCTCTTGAGCTCTGGCCAGCTGCCCTTGCGGCGGCCGATCGGCCCGGGCGCACCGCCGCCTGGGGCATTGCAAACACATGCGTGTGTTTGTGTGTGAGAGAGAAAGAGAGAGGGAGGGAGAGAAAGGAGAGGCGGAGTGCGTACGCGCGCGTGTGTGTGTGTGTGTGTGTGAGAGAGAGAGGGAGAGAAAGAGAGAGAGGGAGTGCGTGTGCGTACGCACGCCCGCTTGAGCTCCGGCACCTTGAGCTGCCCTTGCGGCGGCCGATCGGCCCGGGCGCTCCGCCGCCTGCGGCATTGCAAACACATGCGTGTGTGTGTGTGTGTGTGTGTGTGTGTGTGTGAGAGTAGAGTGAGTGTGTGCGTGTGTGTGTGTGCACGCCCTCTTAAACTCTGGCCAGCTGCCGTTGCGGAGGCTGATCGGCCCGGGAGCACCGCCGTCTGGGACATCACAAACACATGTGTGCGTGTGTGTGTGTGAGAGAGAGAGAGAGGGAGTTCAAGAGAGAGTGAGAGGGAGTGTGAGTGCGTGAGTGTACTCACGCCCTCTTGAGCTCTGGCCAGCTGCCCTTGCGGTGGCCAATCGGCCCGGGCGCACTGCCGCCTGGGGCATTGCAAACTTGCATGCGTTACATGTGTGCGTGTGTGTGTGTGTATGTGTGTGTCAGAGAGAGACAGAGCGTGCCTGTATGTACGTGTGTGCGAGAAAGAGAGAGAGAGATACAGGCCTGGGAGCGCCGCCTGGGGCATCGCCAACACATGCGTGTGCGCGTGTGAGAGAAAGAGAGAGAGAGAGAGACCAGAACGGGCGCGCCGCCGCCTTGCACATCGCAAACACACACACACACACATACACATGTGTGGGTGTGCGAGAGTGCATGCGTTTGTGTGAGAGAGAGTGAGAAAGAGCACGCATGTGTACGTGTACATCCGTGTGTGTGTGTGTGTGTGTGCGTGAGCGAGAGTGCAAGTGTGAGTGCATGTGTGTGTGTGAATGTGTGTGCGGGCGTGTGCCCCCCCCCCCACACACACACCTCCGCCGTCACCGCCGCCGCCACCGCCGAGCTTGCCCGACGACGGCTTGCCCCCGAGCGTGCCCCCCCCCCTAACACACACACACACACACACACACACACACACACACACGCACGCACACCCACACCCACACACCGCACACACATTCACACCTCCGCCGCCATCACCGCCGCCGCCGCCGTTACCGCCGAGCTTGCCCGACGACGGCTTGCCTCCGAGCGTGCCCCCTCAAAAACACACACCCACGCACACACACACTTTTGACAGCTGCCGGCCTCTTTCCTAGGGTCTACTGCGCCATCAAAGGCGTCCGACGGACTGTAAAATCAACCACACGCACACGCACAAACACACACCTCCGCCGTCACCGCCGCCACCGCCGAGCTTGCCTGACGACGGCTTGCCGCCGAGCGTCGATGCCCCGCCCCCACCCGGGCGCTGCGAAGACGCCAGCTGCGAATTGAGCTGCCAGTGGGCCGGCTGTGGCGGCAGGTGGTGTGTGTGTGTGTGTGTGTGTGTGTCATAGCAACGATGCCAGCTTCGAACCGAGCTGCGAGTGGGCCGGCTGGGGCGGCAGGTGGTGGTGTGTGTGTGCGTGTGCGTGTGGGGGGGAGGATGAGTGTGTGTGTGTGTGTATGTGTGTGTGTGTCGTAGCGACGAGGCCAGCTGCGAATTGAGCTGCGATTGGGCCGGCTGGGGCGGCAGGTGGTGTGTGGGGGGGGGGGAGATGAGTGTGTGTGTGTGTGTGTGCGTGCGTGTGCATGTGTGCATGCATGCATGTGTGTGTGTGTGTGTGCATGTGTGTGTATGTTTGTGTGGGTGTGCCATAGCAACGATGCCAGCTGCGAGTTGAGGGGCACAAGATCAGTCAAGTTCCAAATGCCGCAGCTGGACACACACACACACACACTTGCATGCACACACACACGCACACACACACGCGCCTGGAGCGGGAGCCGTGGGGCAGTCAGCGCCGCAGCAGCTGCAGCAGCCGCAGCAGCCGCAGCAGTTGCAGCAGCTGCTATCCAGCCGGGCGCCTTGGACACACACACACGCACACACGCATGCACACACACATACACACACGCACGCACACACACACACACATACACACGCACACACACACAAACACACACCTGGAGCGGGAGCCGCGGGGCAGCCAGCGCCGCAGCAGCCGCAGCAGCAGCGACAGCCGCGACCGTGTTGGTTGCACCCTTGCCATCGTTGTTTGGTGTCTCATGGAACGGTCGATCGTACATGCGCATGTTGGAGAGGACCTGGGGAGGAGTGGTGTGTGTGTGTGTGTGAGTGTGTATGTGTGTGTGTGTGTGTGTGTGAAACGGTCGGTCGTGCATGTACATGCGCATGTTGGAGAGGACCTGGGGACGAGTGGGGGGGGGAGGGGAGGAGTGTGTGTGTGTGTGTGTGTGTGTGGAACGGTCGACCGTACATGCGCATGTTGGAGAGGACCTGGGGAAGAGTGTGTGTGTGAGTGTGTGTGTGTGTGTGTGTGAGCGTGTGTGTGTGTGTGTGTGTGTGTATGTGTGTGTGTGTGTGTCTGTGGAACAGTCGATCGTACGTGCACATGTTGGAGAGGACCTGGGGAAGAGGGGGGGGGGGGGAGTGTGTGGGGGGGGGCATGTGTGTGTGTGTGTGGGTGCGAGTGCGAGTGCGTGTGTGTGTGTGTGTGTGTGTGTCTGGTGTGTCTGTGTGCGTGTAACGGTCGATCATACATGCGCATGTTGGAGAGGATTTGGGGAAGAGTGTGGTGTGTGTGTGTGTGTGCGTGTGGAACGGTCGATCGTACATATGCAAGTTGGAGAGGACCTGGGGAAGGGTGTGGGGGGGAGTGTGTGTGTGTGAGTGTTTGTGTGTGTGGAACGGTCGATCATACATGCGCATGTTGGAGAGGACCTGCGTTGGCGAGGTGGTTGTCGGTTGTTGGTTGTTGTGAGGTTGTGAGGTTGTTGTGAGGTGGTGGTTGGTTGGTGGTGGTTGAGTGGTTGTTGAGTGGAGTTGCCGGTCGTACATGCTCATGTTGGAGAGGACCTGTGGAGGGGTGTGTGTGTGTGTGCGAGTTTGTGTGTGGAACGCTCGATCGTACATGCACATGTTGGAGAGGACCTGGGGAAGAGTGTGTGTGGGGGGGGAGGGGGGGGAGAGTGTGTGTGTGTGTGTGTGTGTGAGTGCACGTGTGTGTGTGTGTGGAACGGTTGATCGTACATGCACATGTTGGAGAGGACCAGGGACGCGGATCAAGGTCGAAACAGTGATTTCCTTTTCGGCTCTCAACAGCCATTTGGCTGTATTCTGGCTGTTTTTTTACCTTGAACACAGCTCACTCCATCCAGTGGATTGTTTGTCTGACGAGCCCGCCAGACAGAGCTCGTCTATTAGCTTTCAGTAACAGTTACACGGGGTTTCCAGCTAAGCAGGCTACTCTTCTACTAGAGACACCCGCCGATACTCCAGCACACTTAAGTACTAGAGTACCGCCGGCTCCCGGCCGATAGACTACCGCTCCCGCCGGCTAGACTACCCCAAACAGCGGTCTCTGAGAAACATGTCTGGGGAGGAGCGGGGCACATGCCGAGTACAAACAATGCATGGCTGTGGCATTTGTCGACTATTCTAAAGCTTACGATTGCATAAACCGTGCGGCACTGTGGAGAGTCCTTAGATTACATAGTGTTCACCCGCACATTATTGATCTGTTGGAGGATCTTCACACCAACACCGCAGCTGCCGTGCGGCTGGCTGGGAAAATCTGGCACGAATTCCCCGTGTCGTCTGGTGTGCGACAGGGGTGCGTCATTGCTCCTGTGTTGTTCAATGTTTTTATTGACCACATAGTGAAAAAGGCGCTAGACATGATGCCAGATGGGGCTGGCGTGTCAGTCGTGACCCGAGCCGGCGGCTCTGTGTTGTCGTCGTCGGTTGAGCGTATAGTAATGCTGATGTTTGCCGACGATTTATGTTTGTTCTCGCATGACCCAGCTCAGTTGGCGCTTATGCTGAAACTCCTTGACAAAGTGTCCTCTAGCTTTGGCATGCAAATCAACGCCGCCAAGACAGAAGTGATGATTTTGCCAGCAGAATTTGTCGCGGATCTGCCCACGTTTGCGCTGACTGGTGGTAAAGTGAAGACCGTCTCTGCATTTAAGTATCTAAGGAGTTGGATAACCCAGAGTGGTGGTGTGGAAAAGGAGATCGGTGTGCGTGTCGTCGCGCGCTGGGCGTGTTTGCGTCTTTTGATAAGATTTGGGCCAGCAAGAAGATGCAAGTGCAGTCTAAGATGCGGGTTTACAACACTTTCGTGCTGCCCCACTTTCTGTACGGCTGCGAAACATGGGCCGCTACTAAAACACAACTGACTCGATTGGAGGTTGCCCACTCTAACTGCCTTCGTCGCATTCTGGGTGTGCGCCTGGTCGACCGGCACAGATTAACTATATTCGGCAGGCGTGCGACACTGAGCCAATTGAGAGCCTTGTGGCAAAGCGATCAATGCAGTGGCTAGGCCATGTGATGCGCATGCCGGCTTCTCGTCTTCCTCGTACGACTTTTGACTGCACAATGGATGTGGCTCGGCAGCAAGGCCGGCCTCCAGCCTTCTCCCGACGCTATTTTCTTAAGCTACTGATTCAGCAGCTAGGCGAAACTAGTGGCACTCGTCTGATTGGAAGACTTTTTCGGACACGGCGTTTGAGCGTGCTCAGGATAGGGTCGGGTGGAGAGCCGTGGTGTACGGTCCGGCTGCCCTCAGGCGCCGGCCCCTCCACCACGGCGGTCAAGTAGATTGGCAAGCGCCACTTGACCCCCTATCCCCTAGAAGCAGTTAGGACCTATTTTGGAGGCGTCGCACATAGCTCTCCTTTTTGCTCTGGGACTACACGTTGGCAGGCAGCCGGCTGGTGGCTACCGCCCCTCACAAGTAATTGTTAGGGCCAGAACTGGACTTGGGTCTAGGCGGTGGTACTAGGACTAGAGGTAGTCTTTGCTGGAAAGCCGAAACTGTAACTGGAGAGCAATAGGAGAGACCTTCCCTCAGGGTCCAGTAGTGGCCTTGTGGCCGTCAAGCCGCAGAGCCGACTGCGCGACTGACTGGACGTCCCCGCCTGCAGTGCATGGCTGTCCACTCTCGTTTGCATGGGGCTCAGCCGGCGCCCCTTGCCTCATGATGGCAGGTCCCCCTCCAGGGGTGCATGGACGACAGAGGGGTCATGGAGGCTGCCTGAAGACATTCCAACGCCAGTCCCCGGCAGACGAGCGCCCCGGGGATGAGCCTCGGACGAACGCTGCGATTGGTGAGCGGATTACTCTGTGTTTGCCTCGGCGGTCGCCACCGCTGAAGCCGTGATGGTAGCTCGCCTCCACGGGCAGCCATCTTGACCAATGTCCCGCATGCATTGACGGGCGCCAGCTCCTCCGCTCGTCGATCAACTCGTCGAGATCGGTGCCGCATGGCGTCCTGCATGGGGGGAGGATAAGGGCCGTCTCCCAGCACGGGCCGCGGCAGCGTCGCGGCTACTCGCCAAGCCATGGCAGCGCCGGGCAAGCCGCTCCTGAAGTGTTCCACCGAGGGGCAGTCTAGCAGGAGCCGGGCCAGTCGTATTTTACCCCGCTCGTCAGCGGCACGGAGATCCTCGTTGCCAGCAGCGCCGCATTGCTGGGTCCAGGGCTCGGCGACGAGAACGCGCCTCCGTTAATCGAGCCCCATCGCTCTGTTTATCGAGCCCCATCGCTCCGTTAATCGAGCCCCCCTCGTCTATTAGCTTTCAAGTGACTTATATATGAGGACAAGCGGTCAACGGGAGATCAACGGTCAACGCAGTCAAAGCAAAATCCAGCTGTGGAAGAATTAATTGAAATCCTGAAAAGGAAATCACTGGGTCGAATACGCTGCCTGTAGATGCGTCGCACACGTGCGACTGTACGATTTGACAACAACAATGCACAACTACAGTTACAGTTACATCGGCTTTCCAGCAAAGACTACCTCTAGTCCTAGTACCACCGCCTAGACCCAAGTCCAGTTCTGGCCCTAACAATTACTTGTGAGGGGCGGTAGCCACCAGCCGGCTACCTGCCAACGTGTAGTCCCAGAGCAAAAAGGAGAGCTATTGTGCGACGCCTCCAAAATAGGTCCTTACTGCTTCTGGGGGATAGGGGGTCAAGTGGCGCTTGCCAATCTACTTGACCGCCTGGTGGAGGGGCCGGCGCCTGAGGGGCAGCCGGACCGTACACCACGGCTCTCCACCCGACCCTATCCCGAGCACGCTCAAACGCCGTGTCCGAAAAAGTCTTCCAATCAGAACGAGTGCCACTAGTTTCGCCTAGCTGCTGAATCAGTAGCTTAAGAAAATAGTGTCGCGAGGAGGCTGGAGGCCGGCCTTGCTGCCGAGCCACATCCATTGTGCAGTCAAAAGTCGTACGAGGCAGACGAGAAGCCGGCATGCGCATCACATGGCCTAGCCACTGCATTGATCGCTTTGCCACAAGGCTCCTAATTGGCTCAGTGTCGCACGCCTGCCGAATATAAGTTAATCTGTGCCGGTCGACCAGGCGCACACCCAGAATGCGACGAAGGCAGTTAGAGTGGGCAACCTCCAATCGAGTCAGTTGTGTTTTAGTAGGGGCCCATGTTTCGCAGCCGTACAGAAAGTGGGGCAGCACGAAAGTGTTGTAAACCCGCATCTTAGACTGCACTTGCATCTTCTTGCTGGCCCAAATCTTATCAAAAGACGCAAACACGCCCAGCGCGCGACCGACACGCACACCGATCTCCTTTTCCACACCACCACTCTGGGTTATCCAACTCCCTAGATACTTAAATGCAGAGACGGTCTTCACTTCACCACCAGTCAGCGCAAACGTGGGCAGATCCGCGTCAAAATCTGCTGGCAAAATCATCACTTCTGTCTTGGCGGCGTTGATTTGCATGCCAAAGCTAGAGGACACTTTGTCAAGGATTTTCAGCATAAGCGCCAACTGAGCTGGGTCATGCGAGAACAAACATAAATCGTCGGCATACATCAGCATTACTACACGCTCAACCGACGACCACAACACAGAGCCGCCGGCTCGGGTCACGACTGACACGCCAGCCCCTCTGGCATCAATGCACAACTAGGATTTAAAAAAAGGCGAGAAACCGACGATCAAATCAAAACACAGCACACATGTTGCAGAAAACCGATGTTACTGTGATCACCTGGCTCAACGCCTCAACGCCTCGTCCCCCACGCTTCCGCAAACGCAACGCAACACAAGTGGAAGAACAAACTACGAAATCAGAAACAGACGGCCAAAAATACCTGGTTGAGTGCCTCGCCCTCGTCTGCCCACACGTCCGCAAACGCCTTGGAGCGCGTGCCCTGCATGGTGTCGAGCTGGGCGGGCGGCAAGGGGGGGAGCAGGAGAGAGGCAGTTGGTCAGGGAGGGAAGGGAGGGGAGGGGACGGGGGGACGCCTTGCAGCGCGTGCCCTGCATGGTGTCGAGCTGGATGGGGGGGGGAGGGCAGGAGAGGGGCAGTTGGTCAGGAAGGGAGGACGGGAGGAAGAGAGGGGCGCCTTGGAGCGAGTGCCCAGGGGAGGGGAGGGGAGGGGAGGGAGCTCCCCCCCCCCTTCCCGCCCCACACACAGCTGCACAAAGACACACCTGCGCGTACGACGTGATTGGCGTCTTCAGCATCGCCCCCCACCCCCACACACACACACAGCTGCACACACACACACGCACACAGCTGCACACACACACACCTGGGCGTCTGACGTGATTGGCGTCTCCGGCATGCTCCCCCCCCTCGCACACAAACAGCTGCACACACACACACACACACACACACACGCACCTGCGCGTCCGACGTGATTGGCATCTTCAGCATCGCCCCCCCACACACACACACACACCGACACGCACACACGCACACACACACACCTGCACGTGCGACGTGATAGGCGTCTCCAGCATCCCCCCCCCCCCCCCTCACACTTCACACACACACAGCTGCACACACACACGCACACACACCTGCGCGTTCGACGTGATGGGCGTCTCCAGCATCGCTCCCACGCACACACACACACACACACAGCTGCACACACACACACAGACCTGCGCGTCCGACGTGATAGGCGTCTCCAGCATCCCCCACACACACACTCACAGCTGCACACACACACACAAACACACACCTGCGCATCCGACGTGATAGCCGTCTCCAGCATGACGTCCCACAGCGCGCGCCCATCACACAGCTGCACACACACACAAACACACACACACACACGCACGCATGCAGACACACACACACACACCTGCGCGTCTGACGTGATAAGCGTCTCCAGCATGACGTCCCACAGTGCGCGGTGCGCCCCATACGCACAGCTGCCCACACACAAAGATGCACACACACACACACACACACGCGTGCACACACACACACACACACACACACGCACACACCTGCGCGTCTGACGTGATAGGCGTCTCAAGCATCACGTCCCACAGTGCGCGCGGTGCGCCCGTGTCACGGGACAGCAGCTCGCGCAGGCTCAGCATGGCGACGCCCCTGATGTGGTGTGTGTGTGTGTGTGTGTGTGTGTGTGTGTGTGTACCATCCCTGCCTTATCGCGGCACAGCAGCTTGCTCAGGCTCAGCATGGCGACGCCTTATGTGGTGTGTGTGTGTGCACGCGCGCGCGCGTTTGTGTGTGTGTGTGTGTGTGAGGCATGTAGCACGTGAGGATGATGGGTGATGGTGGAACCGTGTGCAGGCAAGCAGGCAGCAGGCAGCAGGCACCCACGTGATCGAAGGCAGCCCGCCGCGCGAGGGGCGCGCCGCGTCACGCAACAAGCAGAGAGAGCGTGCCTTAAACGCTCAAAACCTTGGAAAAACAACCCTGGTAGACACGACACTGTGTGTGCTGGCAAGCAGGCAGGCAGGCAGGCAGGCAGCAGCACCCACCTGATCGGAGGCAGCCCGCCGCGCGAGGGGCGCGACGCATCGCGCAGCGAGCACAGCGAGCGTGCAAACGCGGCGTACTGGTCGGCCGTGCGTGGGTCGACAGGCTCGTCGGAGCTGGCGTTGCCGGCCTGGTGTGTGCGTGTGTGCGTGTGGGTGTTTGTGTGTGTGTGTGATGTTGTTAGGGTCAACAGGCTCGTCGGCGTTGGCGTCGCCGGCCTGGTGTGTGTGTGTGTGTGTGTGTGCGTGTGTGCGCGTGTGTGTGTGGTCGATTTACAGTCTTGTTGGACGCCTTTAATGGCGTATTAGAGTTGTGCTTGCGCACTCAATCCCTGAGGCAGGCAGATACTATCACCCGCACTAGTCCACTGAGTGGATACACATTGACTGTGTCCATCCCACTAGCTCTAGTACATCTGGTCGCGCCATGCGTCTCACTTCGGGCAGCCATGTGTGTGTGTGTGTGTGTGTGTGTGCAAGCAAGCATCGGCGTGCGTGGGTCAACAGGCTTTCGTGCGGGCGTGCCGCTGTGTGTGTGTGTTGCGGGGCAATAAAATACCTTAGTGTGGGGTGGTGGTGTATGTGCAAGCAGCATAGCTACCGGCCTTGTGCTCTGGCGTTCACAAGCTTTTGTCGGATTGCTGGCGTCGCCGGTCGGCCTGGTGTGTGATTTAATTATCATGTGTGGGGGGGCGTGTGATGTTGCTAGGGTCGACAGGCTCGTCGGCGCTGGCGTCGCCGGCCTGGTGTGTGTGTGTGTGTGTGTGTGTGTGTGGTCGATTTTACAGTCCGTCGGACGCCTTTGATGCGCATTAGACCCTAGGAAAGAGGCCGGCAGTTACATTTACATCGGCTTTCCAGCGAAGACTACCTTCTAGTCCTAGTACCACCGCCTAGACCCAAGTCCAGTTCTGGCCCTCACATTACTTGTGAGGGGCGGTAGCCACCAGCCGGCTGCCTGCCAACGTGTAGTCCCAGAGCAAAAGGAGAGCTATTGTGCGACGCCTCCAAAATAGGTCCTAACTGCTTCCAGGGGATAGGGGGTCAAGTGGCGCTTGCCAATCTACTTGACCGCCGAGGTGGAGGGGCTGGCGCCTGAGGGGCAGCCGGACCGTACACCACGGCTCTCCACCCGACCCTATCCTGAGCACGCTCAAACGCCGTGTCCGAAAAAGTCTTCCAATCAGAACGAGTGCCACTAGTTTCGCCTAGCTGCTGAATCGGTAGCTTAAGAAAATAGTGTCGGGAGGAGGCTGGAGGCCGGCCTTGCTGCCGAGCCACATCCATTGTGCAGTCAAAAGTCGTACGAGGAAGGCGAGAAGCTGGCATGCGCATCACATGGCCTAGCTTCATCTCAGCAGTTGAGTCGCTTTTGCACATTCCCAGGTCTCTAATTGGCGGGAGTAGGTCGCACAGTCCTGCCGAATATAAGTTAATCGGTGCCGGTCGACCAGGCGCACGCCCAGAATGCGACGCAGGCAGTTAGAGTGGGCAACCTCCAATCGAGTCAGTTGTGTTTTAGTAGGGGCACATGTTTCGCAGCCGTACAGAAAGTGGGGCAGCACGAAAGTGTTGTAAACCCGCATCTTAGACTGCACTTGCATCTTCTTGCTGGCCCAAATCTTATCAAAAAACGCAAACACGCCCAGCGCGCGACCGACACGCACACCGATCTCCTTTTCCACACCACCACTCTGGGTTATCCAACTCCCTAGATACTTAAATGCAGAGACGGTCTTCACTTCACCACCGGTCAGCGCAAACGTGGGCAGATCCGCGTCAAAATCTGCTGGCAAAATCATCACTTCTGTCTTGGCGGCGGTGATTTGCATGCCAAAGCTAGAGGACACTTTGTCAAGGATTTTCAGCATAAGCGCCAACTGAGCTGGGTCATGCGAGAACAAACATAAATCGTCGGCATACATCAGCATTACTATGCGCTCAACGACGACGACAACACAGAGCCGCCGGCTCGGGTCACGACTGACACGCCAGCCCCCTCTGGCATCATGTCTAGCGCCTTTTTCACTGTGTGGTCAATAAAAAACATTGAACAACACAGGAGCAATGACGCACCCCTGTCGCACACCAGACGACACGGGGAATTCGTGCCCGATTTTCCCAGCCAGCCGCACGGCAGCTGCGGTGTTGGTGTGAAGATCCTCCAACAGATCAATAATGTGCGGATGAACACTATAATCTAAGGACTCTCACAGTGCCGCACGGTTTATGCAATCGTAAGCTTTAGAATAGTCGACAAATGCCACAGCCATGCATTGTTTGTACTCGGCATGTGCCGCGCTCAGCGAGCGCAGAGTAAAAATCGCATCAACAGTGCCTCTGCTTTTTCTGAAACCACACTGAGCCTCATGCAACTGACCATCAACCTGCGTGGAGACGCGGTGCAGAAGTATGGCAGCGAACACTTTCAAGCAATAGAGAGAAGGCTTATACCGCGGTAGTTACCAGGGGAGTCACGCGGACCCTTCCCCTTATATAACGGTGTGATAATAGCAGTTTTCCATTCCCTCGGGGCTCTCCCCGACCGCCATACGGCGATGATGACCCGGTGCAGCCATGCGATGGCAGGTGGGCACCGCAACCCGTGCAACAACAATGCAACAAACATGCAACCACCATGCGACACGCAATTTTCCTGCAACAAACATGCAACAACCACGCAGCAACCCAGCCCGCAACAACCCAGCCCGCAACAACCCCGCAACAATCCTGCAACAACCATGCGACAACACAACACCCACAGATCGACAAGTTCTTCCCTTACGCCATTCCCAACCGGTGCAATACCAGCCTCGCAATAACCATGCAACAACCATGCAACAACTATGCAACAGCCATGCAACAACACAACACCCGCAGAGCGACAAGTCGCACCTTTACGGCGTGCAACACTCGCACGGTCATCATGCACCAACCTTGCAACAACCCCGCAACAGCCATGCAACAACCCTGCAACATCCGCACACAAAAAAACACCCACAGAGCGACAATTCGCACCCTTACGGCGTGCAACACTCGCACGTTCACCATGCAACAACCATGCGACAAACCCGCAACAACCTTGCAACAGCCATGCAACAACCACACAACAACACAACACCCGCAGAGCGACAAGTCGTACCCTTACGGCATTCTCAACAGGCGCAAGATCAGCCTCGATATCCCCAAGGTGCGTGTTGTGTACTGGCACGCACATGCATCACACACATGCATGTCACACACATCTCCCTCACACACACACACACGCACACACACGCATACACACATATCCCTCACACACACACACACACACACATGCACACGCGCACACACACGTATCCCACTCTCTCTCTCTCTCTCTCACACGCACACAGACTATCTCTTTCTCTCTCACCAAACACACCCACACACATACACAAATATACGCCCCCACCCCACACAGAACGTGAGCCTTGTTGCAAACGTGGTCACGGCGGAGGCCGGAAAGCTTGAGCTGAAGCCGGGCGATGTGAGCGTGTCAAAGCGCCTGAGCAACGGCGTGGACGTGCTCCACTCGTCGTTTTACTACCCATTTGGTGAGTGAGTGCTTGTGGTGCTTGTGTGTGTGTGTGCATGTGTGTGTGTGTGTGTGCACATGCTTTCGGGGCTTCTGAAGGGTTCTGGAGTAAAAAAACTGGAGCCTGGCGATGTGACCAAGCGCCTGAGCAACGGTGTCGATTTCACTCAACGTGGGTGTTTGATGTTTGTGCGTTCGTGTGGGTGTGGGTGGGTATAATAATGTTTTTTCAAGGTTCAAGGAACTATAAACAAATAGAGCCGGGCGATGTGAGCGTGTCCAAGCGCCTGAGCAACGGGTTGGACGTGCTTCAATCGTCGTTCTACTAACCGTTTAGTGGGTGGTGATCTAGAGATCTCTAGCTGGGACCTCTGCTGCACATATTGCTTGCCTTAGCGCGGGGGGAGGGGGGGGTCAAACTGAAATTATTTACTGCGATCGTGGGGGTATTTTCGTCTTGGTTTTAGTCGTGTTGACGCCCAAAGTCGCGACTTTCGACGATGTATGTTTCTCTCAGCTTGCTCTGAGCTTCGCGGGGGGGGGGGGGCTACAACGACACTTCTTCGCAATGGCGAACTGCACGTACGCGCACAAATAGTCTAGCTCCAAGCCAGTACGCCGCAGACGAGTCGTCTTGCAAGGCGGCAATTGCCAACTTGACGCTTGGTGATCCTCCTCATGGTTTGACCGAAACCCTGGCCACCCTGAACAACGAGATCCCAAACCTTCAACCCCAAACCCTAAACCCTTTACCCCACACCCTAAAGTTACCCTTTACCCCAAACCCTAAACCCCATGCAGACCTGTTCAAGGCGACGATCGCGATCGACTCAACGCTCGGCGATGGCTCATCCTTTCTCCTGGCTCGACCAAAACTCAGCCAAAACACTGATCACCCTGAATAAGGAGCCCCCCCAAATTCAACCCCAAACCCTTCGCCCCAAACTCTCAACCCTTGCAGGCAAGCACGGTGCAAACGAGTACGGGTTAGGCGATGATCGCAATCGACTCGACGCTAGACGACGGCCCATCCTCCTGGCTTGACCAAAACTCTGACCCCGGGGGCCGCGCTGGGGCCGATATTGGAATGGTCATTTCCGACAGGTGGTGTTTGCGACGGTCGTGTGGCGCCCACAGCACATCCCGCGACGCACCACCGACGCCTACTGTCGTCGAATACATATACGAAGTTGCACACGAGGGGAGGGGGCAGAGGTGACGCACAATTTAGTCACGGGGCAAAATGGCACTCTCGCACCCCACTTTTTTGGAACGTGACCCGGGACGGCACGGCCATTCACAGCGCCTGTGCGCCCTCCCCTGCCCTCCCCCGCCGCATGCACCTGCTCCTACATGATTACAAACTTTTTTGCTCAGGAGGCAAGTGCTTCCATGCACCGTGCACTTTCCAAGATTGGGTTTTTGTTGAGTCGAGTTCAAAAACTCGCGTTTTGGGAGGCGTGACCCGGCATGGCATCTCCATGCACAGCGCCTGTGTGTCCTCCCCTTCCCTCTCCCACCACATATACTTGGTCCTACATGATTACAAACTGTACGCGGCGGGGTTACGTCCCTGGTGCAGCGTGGGCGACGCACGACCCGTTTCTAAACTGGTTTTTTGGGTCGTGGCACCAAACCATGCACTTTTGGTACGAGCTAGCCTGGGAAGGGCCCCACACCCTCAACCCTCAACCCCAACCCTACACGCCTAAACGCCCTGCAGACCAGTACAAGGCGACGATCGCGATCGACTCGACGCTCGGCGACGGCGACTCTGCATTCTGGCAGGTGTGTCATGTTGCCGTCAGTGCCTCACTTAGCCACCCCGCACCCCGCAAAAGTGCATTTGCGGGGCGAGGTTGGCGAAGTGAGTGCGAGGCGCAAGGTGAGGCGTCACTTCCCCAAAGATCCCCCGCCACTCACTCCCTGTCTCTCGAATCTCTCCCTCGCTCGTCCACTCCCTCTCTCATCCTCTCCCTCACCCCACTCCAATCCCCCCCGCCCCTCCCCAAACACACACCATCCCTATGAGATGCCGCTCATCCTCTCCCTCTCTCCCTCCCTCTCTCTTTCTCTCCCTTGCCTCTCTAATCCCCCCCCCCCCACACACACACACCATCCCTATCAGCTGCCGCTGCTCATCCAGCAGACCACTCGCGCCGTCAGATGGAAGTCTGAGATGGTGGTGTCTCAGGATCAGAAATACTCGTTCATGCTGTCGGTTCGTCCTTATCCAACATGTCACGCCCCCCACCGCACACTTCCTGTCTCTAATCTTTCTCTCCCTCTCTCGTCCACTCCCTCTCTCTTCCTCCCCCTCGCCTCTCTCTCATCCCCCCTCAAACACACACACACACACACACACACACACACACACACACACACACCATCCCTATCAGATGCCGCTGCTCATCCAGCAGACCACTCGTGCTGTCGGATGGAAGTCTGAGATGGTGGAGTCCGAGGATCCGACTGACTCGTTCATCCACCCGGTCTCCGGCACGTCAGACGGCTCTTCATACCTCACGTACCAGCTCACGATTGAGCGCACGTGGTTCGGTAAGTCTGACAGTCTCTACATGTACGTGCCCAGAGGACCCCAGGGAGTTTTTTTTTCTGCCCCAAACTTTCAGTCGTGTTTGTTTGCTTACAGTCACGCGTGACCACGGAGGTCTCCTCAGGGACTTAGGACGGCTCGTCATACCTCACGTACCAGCTCACGATTGAGCGCACGTGGTTCGGCAGGTGTGACAGTTTGTACATGTACGTGCCCGGAGGACCCCAGGGCGTGAGTCAGTGATTTCCCTTTCATGATTTTTTTATCTAAGTTCTGGAGCCATTTTACTGAAAATCCGGCGCCATGGCTCCCAAATGTGGCTCCAAACTGCGAAAGGGAAATCGCTGGCGTGATTTAAGGCCTAGACTACATGCCTAGAGGGTGGCTCTACTAGGAGAGCCCGCACGGCCACGGTGGACACGGAAACAAAATCACTGACCCTATTCCTCCCGCTCTCACTCGCCCCCCCCACCCACCCCCACGCACGCAGTCAAGGTCTTCGCTGTGATCACGCTCTTCTGATCACGCTCATCTGATCTGATCTCACCTGATCTCATCTCATCTCATCTCATCTCATCTGATCACGCTCATCTGATTTCATCTGATCACGCTCATCTGACCACATCTAAACTGATCTCATCTGATCTGATCTCATGTGATCTGATCTCATCTGATCTGATCTCATCTGATCCCACCTCCACTCCCATGCACGCAGTCAAGTTCTTCGCCGTCATCACGCTCATCTTCATGTGGCTGCTCGGCGGCTTTGCGTTCATCTACGGCATTGATGCGCTGTGAGTGTGTTCGATTGTTTAGGGAAGAGGGAGAGAGGGAGAGAGGGAGGGAGAGAGGGAGGGAGGGAGAGGGGTAGAGGGAGACAGGTTAGAACATGTAGACCTTGGGCACGTGCCTGGTTGTGCCCGTTGTGATGTGCTGATTTCGGGTGAACAACGCACCAGCTGCTCGGCGGGTGAGCGTTCATCTATGGCATTCATGCGCTGGGAGTGTGTTCCATTGTTTAGAACATGTAGACCTTGGGCGCGTGCCTGGGTGTGCCCGTTGTGATGTGCTGAATTGGGGTGGACGATGCACACGCTGCCCGGCGCGTTTACGTACATCTACGGCATTGATGTGCTGTGAGTGTGCAGGTTTGGGGAAAGGGTGGACACTAAAAAAAATGCGGGACACACACACACACACACACACACACACACAAACACACACACAGACACACAAGCGGGGTTGCGCCATAAAAAAAACAGCATATGACGGTTTTGGTTCCGTGTCACCGGCACGCAAGCGCTGGCAGCACTGATGCTTCGGTACACACGTGCATGCACACACACGCACACACACACACACACACGCACGCACGCACGCACGCATGCACGCACTCACGCACGCACGCACGCATGCACGCACTCACGCACACACGCACGCATGCACGCACGCATGCAGATACCTTCGCCCACGTGACATGTCTATCGATGATGCCGCGCTCTTCACGGCACTCCTCTTCTCGATGACCGGCATTCGCGAGGTCATGCCAGGCGTGCCGCCGGTCGGCGTCGCTGTGGACTTTTTCGGTTACATCTGGTGCGAGGGAGACATCGTATAGCCTGTTGCCGTACGCCTGCAACCTGAAAACTTGAACAAAGCTGTACACAAGCTGGGAATCTTCTGACCTCTAACTCGTCTTGCGCTGCAGCTCCGACGCTGCTTCAATCTATCTCATTCTCTCGCGCTCTCCGTCTGCTGCGCTCTCACTCTCTCAGAGTCTCTTTCCGTGTCTCTCCCTTCCTTACTTTGTCACTCTGCCGTGCTCTCTCTCTCAGTGCCTTTCTCTTGCGCACCATACTTCCTCACTTCCTCAAACCGGCTCACTATCATTTCAGGATCATGCTCATGCTCATGCTTGCGTCTGTGCTCGTCCTATGTCGCCTCACCGGACAATACGTGCATCCGGGCCCCACACGTTGGGACCGCATGTTCAACCGTGCATACTGCGCGCGCGCGGACCGTGAGGTGTGTGTGCTGTGTGTTGTGTGCTGTGAGATGCGTGCTTTGATGTCTCGATGTCTCCATGTACCGTCGATGTGCACCCGTTACCCATGCACTGGGACCGCATGTTCGACCGCGCTTACTGTGCGTGCGCGGATCGTGAGGTGTGTGTGTGCTGTGTGTTGTGAGCTGTGAGACGCGTGCTGTGATTTGAGGTGTGTGCCATGTGCCCTGCTGTATGTCTGACGACGAGGCAGACAAACAGGCACACACACACTCACACACATACACACACACACATGCACAGACAGAGAGAGACACACACGCACACACACACACATACACACGCACAAACACACACGCACCCCCCCCACACACACACGCACACATTCACACACAAACGCACACACACACCACACACACCACACACACACCCACACTCACACCAGGCCGAGGCGGAGGCGCGGCGCGGAGACAAGATGGACGAGCAGGCACACACACACACACACACACACACACACGCGCACAAGCACACACACATCCGACCCCCCCCCCACACACACACACACGCACACACACACACGTGCACACACATTCACACAAACACACGCACAACAGGCCAAGGCGGACACACACACACAACCCTCACACACGCACCCTCCCTCCTCTACACAAACACACACACCAGGCCGAGGCGGAGGCGCGGCGTGGAGACAAGATGGACGAGCGCGAGCGCAGGCGCGATGCACGGCGCCTCCAATCCGCGCACTTTTCAGCCATGGCGAGCGGGCGCGTACAGCCTGTTGATAGCGTCCTCTGATCATCGGTGGGCCACTGGCTTCTTGGCCAACGGGCCGAGAGGCCTTGGTGCCGACTGGTTTACAGGGCAAGATCCCAAGAGGCCGACAGCGACGTACGGCGCCTTCGGTCGGCGCACTTTTCAGCCATGGCGAGCAGGCGCGTGCAGCCCGTTGATAGCGTCCTCTGATCATCGGTCGGCTATTGGCCTCGTGGCCAATGGGCCGAGGTGGTCTCGATGCCTACAGGCCAACAGGGTGAGAGCCCACGAGGCGGACAGCAATGCACGGCGCCTTCGGTCGGCGCACTTTTCGGCCATGGCGAGCGGGCGCATGCAGCCCGTTGACAGCGTCCTCAGATCAACGGTTGGCCATTGGCCAATGGGCCAATGGGCCGAGAGGCCTTGGTGCCGGCAGGCCAATAGGGCGAGAGCCCAACAGGCCGACAGCAACACACGGTGCCTTCGGTCGGCGCACGTTTCAGCCATGGCGAGTGAGCGCGTGCAGTCCGTTGACAGCGTCCTCTGATCATCGGTCAGCCACTGGCCTCTTGGCCGATGGGCCGAGAGGCCTCAATGCCTACAGGCCAACAGGGCGAGAGCCCAAGAGGCCGACAGCGATTCACGGCGCCATCAGTCGGCGCACTTTTCAGCCATGGCCAGAGGTCGGCTGCAGCCTGTTGACAGCGTCCTCTGATCATCGGTTGGCCATTGGCCTCTTAGCCAATGGGCCGCGATGGCCTTGGTTCCGACAGGCAAACACGGCGAGAGCCCAAGAGGCCGACAGCAACGCACGGCGCCTTGAGTCAGCGCACTTTCCTGCCATGCCGAGTGGGCACGTGCAACCCTTGGACAGCGTCCTCTGGTCATCGGTCGGCCACTGGCCTCTTGTCCAATGGGCCGAGAGGGCTTGATGCCAACAGCCCAACAGGGCGAGAGCCCAAAAGGCTGACAGTGACGCACGGCGCCTTCAGTCGGGTCACTTTTCAGCCATGGCAAGCTTGCGGCTGCATCCCGTGGATCTGATCCCTGGTGGCCAACAGGCCAACCGGAGGAGATCCTAAGAGGGCGAGATTGAGGGTCGCGGGACTCGGCCGTGCGCTGGAATGCGAGCGGGCATGCAGTCGGGTCACTTTTCAGCCATGGCAAGCTTGCGGCTGCATCCCGTGGATCTGATCCCTGGTGGCCAACAGGCCAACCGGAGGAGATCCTAAGAGGGCGAGGTTGAGGGTCGCGGGACTCGGCCGTGCGCTGGAATGCGAGCGGGCATGCAGTCGGGTCACTTTTCAGCCATGGCAAGCTTGCGGCTGCATCCCGTGGATCTGATCCCTGGTGGCCAACAGGCCAACCGGAGGAGATCCTAAGAGGGCGAGATTGAGGGTCGCGGGACTCGGCCGTGCGCTGGAATGCGAGCGGGCATGCAGTCGGCGCACTTTTCAGCCATGGCGAGCCGTCGGGTGAAGCCCGTGGATCTGATCCCTGGTGGCCAACAGGCCAATCGGAGGAGAGCCTAAGAGGGCGAGATTAAGGATTGCAGGACTCGGCCGTGCGCTGGAATGCGAGCGTGCGGGTGCTGCCCTCGGGCAGCGCGATCTGATCCTTGCCTCACCACAATCCCAACTTATGATTCGCCCAAGTGACGGCGGTCACAACGCCTGAGGCGGTTGGAGGTACGCCTCAGGCGGTGGCGGGCGCCAAAGGCAGTTGGAGAGATGCCTAAGGCGGAGCCTGAGATCAGGGGTGCGCGGGTCGGAGCGCTTGACGCGCCGCCCGAGGCGCCGCCTGATCTGCGCAAGTGAAGGCGCCGCCTGAGACGATGAGGATGTGGTAGGGTTAGTGGCGAGAGGCCAGTGGGCCGAGAGGCTGAAAGGCCAACAGGGAGAGAAGATGGTCCACAAGCCAGGACCAGTGGTGCTGCCCACATCTTCCGCTCTATTGGATGCGGGGCTGTGCGGCGCAGTGCGTGCTGACATCACGCGCGGTGGTGGCCATCACCTGTCCATGGAGCGGTGAAAGAGCAAAGCTAGGTGGTGCTGCGGTGGACGCGGACTTCATGTGCTCCCGTGCAGTGGCACGGATGGCCCTGATCTAGGACCCTGCCGCAACCATGGAGGGGTGGAAGAGTGAAACCGGATGGCGCCGCGGTGGACGCGGCCTGCACTTGCTCCCATGCAGTGGCATGGATGGCCCTGATTTAAGACCCCGCTGCAACCACGGAGGGGTGGGAGAGCGGGGCAAGGTGGCGCCGCGGTGGACGCGGCCTGCATGTGCTCCCGTGCATTGGGGCACGGATGGCCGCAACCATCAGCAGTACTTCGTTTTTTTCGAGGCGTGCCGCTTACGGCAGGGAACTCGCGGCGGCGCTGGAACAAGCCACCCGTATATATCAAAATCTGGTCAGATTTTACAAGTTTTACACGTACGCGCCCGGAGGACCCCGGGGCGTGATTTAAGGCCTAGATTACACGTCAAGGGGGGCTCTACTAGGAGAGCCCGCAAGGCCACGCAGCGCGCCAGCCTACCAGGGGAAATCTGGTCAACACTGTTTGCTGGAACCAGTTTCCTGAGCAACCAGGTTTGAGGGCCGCCAATGAAGGCGGTACAAGTAACAAGTAACGCGCGGTTTCAAGCTAAGCAAGTTACTCTTCGACGAAGGCGGTACAAATAATTACTCCATGGTCAAAGTTGAGGCATTACCATAGGGGACCATAGCTGTGGCGAAAATCATATAAAAAAATACAACATTTATTAATATGTGCCTGCACGAATTCATTGGATCGTGGGGGGCAGAAACTCAAATTGTTGTTTCATCGCAGCGGAGGGGGGGGTCCAGCAAACATGTTGCTATGAGTGGCGATCTGTGAGGCCTGTCTGAGCCCATCTAAACACGTGTGATCACTGCGCTGGTGCACACACGTAAAAACGGAATGCCCGAACAACCCGGAATCCGAGGCCATTCTGCTTCCTGACGTGTGCGATGCACCTAGGGTGTGCCGATTAGACAGCGGCCCCGTTGCACGACGCAATGTGGAGTCCGGCGCACGTTTCTCATGTCACCCCTGGGGGCCTCCTGGCGCACACACCCAACCCCTGTAGGCACTGCTTGTAGTCGAGGACAGGCGTGCTTTGGTGGTTATGGTGGTGGCAGTCTGAAGTTGCCCAGCTGTTCTCCTGTACGATCTTGAGTTGTGATGATCCGAAATTTCTGAAGTTGTTCTGGTTGTCGATGTGTTCAGGGTGTGCCGATCGGAGAGCGGCCTCGTAGCACAACGTGAGTTCGGCGCACGTTTCGTGCCTTTGGACAGGCAGGCGCGAGTTGGGCAGCATGGAGGGGGGTTGTGGCCGTACGGAGTGGGGAGCCCTTATGGACACTAACTGGTGTATGCTCACATCCTGCCTCTCTTACAGAGAGATCTCTAGTCAACTCCCACCCGCCACCCCTGCTGGCGTGCCCGACTAGCAGCGCCAGACTAGCGGCGCCTGACTATCAGTGCGCGAAAAGCAGCGCCCGACTAGTGCAGCCCCCCCCCCCCCCTACCGACGTCCATGTGACTTGCCCGTCGCATCGCTGCCCCCATTCATCGGCCCCAAATTCAGCTTTTAGGGGCACACGCCGCACAGCACCGCAGTGCCGCCGCACACAACCACCCCTGCAGCAGCTGGCCCAGACTGGGCCTAGGCGTGCCGCCCTGCTGCCGGCATGCCTCTACCGTCAATGACACAGGCCGCACAGCACCGCAGCTCCGCCGCACAACACCAGGGCAGCCGCTGGCCCAGCTGGGCCTAGGCTTGTCGCATCGCTGCCGGCGTGTCTCTGCCGTAAATGACACAGGCCGCACAGCAGCGCAGCTCCGCCGCACAACACCAGGGCAGCCGCGGGCCCGGCTGGGCCTAGGCGTGCCGCATCGCTACCGGAAAGTCTCGACCGCCTTTGACAGGCCCCACAGCAGCGCACCGCCGCCACACGCGACGCACCGCACACGGCTCCACGCCGTCACACCTTGTCGTCATCAAACTGCCAGTTGGTCTGCTTTGGGCTACGGCCCGAGACGCGGGAGCAGTAGTCCTTGTCGCCTTGTGGCCGCTTCGCCTGCGTGCACGCACACATGCACACGCGTTGCTCAGTTATGGAGAACATGCGCGTGCGTGATTGTGACAATGATGATGATGATGATGATGATGATGTACAGTCGTGTGTGGTGCTGCGGCTGCGGCCCGCGCCACGTGCGCAGTAGTATTTGTCGCCGTGTGGCCGCTTCGCCTGCGTGCGCGCACACACGCACGCACACACACACACACACACACGCGTTGCTCAGTGATGGAACAAGCGCGCGTGCGTGATTGTGGTGATGATGATGTGTGGTTGAGAAAACGGCCCTCGACTCAGGCACAGTAGTCTTTGTCGCCGTGTGGCCGCTTCGCCTGCGAGCTAACAAACAAAAACATACACACAGTGGTTAGTGGTTGGTGGTTGGTTAGTGGTTAGTGGTTGGTGGTTGGTTAGTGGTTAGCGGTTAAAGGTTGGCGACCTTCTAGTAGCCAGCCGCACGAGGCAGCTTACAGTTACAGTTACATGGCATTCCAGCTAAGACAACACTAGTCCTAGTGCCACCGCCCTGTGAAGGACGATAGCCACCAGACGGTTACCTGCCGTCTAGACTACCGCTCCCGCCGGCTAGTTTAGACCCAAACAAGTCCCTGAGGGACATGTCTGGCAAGGAGCGTATAGGAAAGGACCGTCCTCCTCCTGGCCTTTGAGGCCAACCACGCCGGCTGTGCCGACTGGCGGCGCTGAAGCAGAAAAGTCCCCGCCTGGCATGGTGCATGGTTGTCCAACTCCATGCATGGGGCTCTGCCTGCGCCCCATGCGTCATGCATGGCCAGGTCCCACCCTCCAGGGGGGCCTGGGCAAACAGAGTCGTCATGGCAGGCTGCCTGAAGACCAATGCCGACGCCAGTCACCGGCAGACGAGTGCCCCCGAGGGTGAGCGCGGTGACAAACGCTGCGATGGTGAAGCGGATAAACTCTGTTGTTGCCTCGGCGGTCACCACCGCTGAAGCCCTGATGGTAGCTCGCCCCCACGAGCAGCCATCTTGACCGATGTCCAGCATGCATTGACGGGCGCCAGCTCCTCCGCTCGTCGATCAACTCGTCGAGATCGGTGCCGCATGGCGTCCTGCATGGGAGGAGGATAAGGGCCGTCTCCCAGCACGGGCCGCGGCAGCGCCGCGGCTACTCGCCAAGCCATGGCAGCGCCGGGCAAGCCGCTCCTGAAGTGTTCCACCGAGGGGCAGTCTAGCAGGAGCCGGGCCAGTCGTATTTTATCCCGCTCGTCAGCGGCACGGAGATCCTAGTCACCAGCAGCGCCGCATTGCTGGGTCCAGGGCTCGGCGACGAGAACGCGCCTCCGTTAATCAAGCCCCGAGGCAGCTACCCCGACCCAAAGCCCCGAGGCGTTGCGTACTGTAAACGGTCATCTGTTGGCAGCCTCCACCCTCGAGTCCAAATGCGCGTACCTCTGTGTTTGAAGCGAGCATCCAGCGGAGTTTGCTCGCTCCCCCCTCCCCCCACCGTATGAAGTCAGGCAGACATGGCCTACCAGCCCCACCTAGTGGTTGGCAGCTGCCTTGTAGCAAGCCTCACGAGACACTCCCCCCAACCCCCACGCCCACGAGGGTGTGTGCTGTAAACGGTAAACTGTCAGCGGCCTGCCTCCCCGGGTCCAATTCAAACGCGCGCACCTCTGTGTTTGACGCGAGCATAAAGTGGAGTGACTGCCTCACGAGGCACTCCCCCCAACCCCACGCCCCGAGGAGGTGCGTACTGTAAACAGTACACTGTTGGCGGCCCAGCCCTGCAACCCAATCCAAATGCGCGTACCTCTGTTTGACGCGAGCATCGAGCGACAGCCTCACGATGCAGCCCCCCCCAACCCACGCCCCGAGATGGTGCGTAGTTGAATTTGTAACAGTTGCAAAGAGTTAACTGCTGGCTGCCTAGCCCTGCAAGCTAATCCAAACAAGCGAACCTCTGTGTTTGACGCGAGCATCGACTGGAGTGACTGCCTCACGGGGCAATCCCCCCCAACCCCTCGCCATAAGGAGTTGCGTACTGTAAACGGTAAACTGTTGGTGGCCGGCCCCCTCGAGCCCAATCCAAACGCGCGTACCTCTGTGCTTGACGCGGGCATCAAGCGCAGCCACAGCCTCAAGAGGCGATTCCCCCCAACCCCACGCCCCTAGGGGGTGCGTACTGGAAACGGTAAACTGTTGGCGGCCGGCCCCCTCAATCCCATCCGAAAGCACGTACCTCTGTGTTTGACGCGAGCATCGAGCGCAGCGACAGAGCGATCTTGTTGACCGTCAGCGCGGGGCTCCAACCTCCGTTGTGGCCATCGTACAAGATGTCTGTGCAGGCAGGGGTGGGTGGGGTGGCGGGGTGGGTGGGTAGGGCAGGTCAAGGGAACAGAGAATGCATATGAATGGGGACGGCGGCGGGCGGAGGGGGAGGGGGGGTGATTGAGAGAGGGTGTGTGATCTGGTTGGCTGTGCGCGCGGGGCTCCAGCCGCCGTTGTGGCCATCGTAGAGGATGTCTGCGCGTGCAGACGCGTAAGCGGGGATGGGGAGGGGACCAGGGTTGTGCGGAGGAGGGGGGTCAGGTCATCAGGAGAGGCTGTGTGTGGTCTTGTTCACCATCAGCGTGGGGCTCCAGCCGTTGTTGTGGCCGTCGTAAAGGATGTCTGCGCGAGGAGTGCGCAGGGCGGGGGAGGGGATCGGGGGTGTGCAGAGCAGGGGGGTCAGGTCATCGGGAGATGATGTGTGTGGTCTTGTGCACTGTGAGCGCGGGCTCCAGCCGCCGTTGTGGCCGTCGTACAGGATATCTGTGAATGCAGGGGAGGGGGGGTGGCCAGGTTAAGGCGGAGGAGGATGAAGAGGCAGGGGGGCGGCGGTTGGTTGTGCGGAGGAGGGGGGTCCGGTCATTGGGAGAGGATGTGTGGTCTTGTTCACCGTCAGCGCGGGGCTCCAGCCGCCGTTGTGGCCGTCGTACAAGATGTCTGTGCAGCCAGGGGTAGTGCGGAGGAGGGTGAACATGCAGGCGGGCGGCGGCGGCGGGGTGGGGGCAGGGGGCGGCGGCGGGGGGGGAGGGGGGGCAGGGGGGGGGGGATGATTGGGGGAAGGTGTGTGATGTTCATGCTGGGGGGCGCGAGGCTTGAGCTTCCATCATTGTGGCCATCGTAGAGGATGTCTGTGTGTGCGTGCGTGCGTGCGGGGCGGGGGCGGGGACCAGGGTTGTGCGGAGGAGCGGGGGGGGGGGAGGCAGGTCATCGGAAGAGAGTGTGTGTGGTCTTGTCAACTGAGAGCGGGGGGCTCCAGCCGCCGTGTTGGCCATCGTACATGATGTCTGTGCGTGTGTGTGGGCGCGCAAAGCGGGGGCGGGGACCAGGGTTGTGGGGAGGAGGGGGTTCAACTGAGCGGGTGAGGGGGGGTGGTCTTGCGCACTGTTAGCGTGGGGCTACAGCCGTTGCTGTGGCCGTCGTACAGGATGTCTGCGCAAGGAGTGCGCAGGGCGGGGGAGGGGATCGGGGGTGTGCGGAGGAGGGGGGTCATGTCATCGGAAGAGACTGTGTGGTCTTGTGCACTGTGAGCGCGGGGCTCCAGCCGCTGCAGTGGCTGTCACAGAGGATGTATGTTCAGGCAGAGGCAAGGCAAAGGGGGGAATCAGGGTTTGGCCGGGGGTGGTGGTGGGGTGGGTTGGATGGGTGGAGGCGGATCAGGGTAAGGCCGTGGGTGGTGGTGGGGTGGCTGGGGTGTGTGTGTGTGGAGGGTAGGGGGGTGATGAGGGTGGGTGGAGGGGTGGGGCTGGGGGTGGCGGGTGGATGCGCGGGGCAGGGTAACCACTATAAGAAGAACTCAGTCCACACACTCACAACACGCGCTCACTTCCGACACACGCTCAGATCACCCGCACACGTCGACGCACCAAGGCAGATGAGTCCGTTAGAGTAGATGTACGGGTGGGTCGGGACCCGTCCACACTAAACCCTAAACCCTAAACTCCTAAACCCTCAACACACACTCACTCATGAGACACACTCAGCACACACACTCAGAACACACAAGACCACGCACCGAGGCAGATGTGTCTGTTGGAGTAGATGCACGGGTTGATCGCGACCCGAACACAACCCTGAACCGCAACCCCCTAAACCCTGAACACACACTCACTCATGTGGCACACTCAGCACACAGCACAGCACACGCTCAGAACACACACGCCCACGCACTGAAGCAGATGTGCCTGTTGGAGAAGATGCACGGGTTGATCGCGACCCGTACACAACCCTGAACCGCAACCCCCTAAACCCTAAACACACGCTCACTCATGTGGCACACTCAGCACACAGCACAGCACACGCTCAGAACACACACGCCCACGCACCGAGGCAGATGTGCCCGTTGGAGTGGATGTGCGGGTGGAGCGGGACCCTTAACCCCAAACCCTGAACACACGCGCACTTATGGCACACACTCAGCAAATGCTAAGATCACACGAGACCAGGCACCGAGACAGATGAGCAAGTTGGAGTATACATGCGGTTGGAGCGGGACCCTAAACTCTTAACCCTAAACCCTAAACTCCTAAACCCTAAACACACACCCACTCATGTGTCACACTCAGCACACAGCACAGCACACGCTCAGAACACACACGCCCATGCACCGAGGCAGATGTGCCCGTTGGAGTAGATGTGCGGGTGGAGCGGGACCTGTAAACCCTCAATACACGTTCACTCATGCCACATACTCAGATCACACACACACACGCACACACATACACGCACCAAGGCAGATGTGGCCGTTGGAGTAGATGTGCGGGTGGATCGGGACCTGTGGAAGCGGAGGGGCATCGCGCGCCATGATGCTGGTGAGTCAACATGCTACTTCAGTGTGTTCACGTCATGATGCTGGTGAGATAACATGTACCTTCAGAACGCCATCACGGTGGTGAGGAACACGACACTTTCAGTGGGTTTACAGGCTTAGCAGGTACGCGCCTGGAGGCACAGGAGGGGCATCACGCGCCCTGATGCTGGTGAGTCACATTCCACTTCAGTGATTTTACAGACTTCACAATTTTACAGGTTTTACAGGTTGTACATGTTGTGCGTACGCGCCTGGAGGACCCCGGAGCGGGAGTTGAGGCCCAGGCTACACGTCTTAAGGGGGCACTGCAAGGAGAGCCTGCAAGGCTGAGCAGCGCGCCAGCCTACCACCCTACCACAGCCCCATCGCCTGATCCGCGCAAGTGAATGCGGTCATAACGCCTGGGGCAGTCGGGGTGCGCCCCAGGTGGCGGTGGATGCCCAAGGAGGTTGGGGTGGCGCCTGGGCCGGTCGGAATGACGCCTGAGGCGGCGCCTGAGGCGATCAGGGGGGCGCCTCAGTCGGCGCCTCAGGCAGTCGGCGCCTCACGCAGTCGGCGCCTGATCCGCGTTGGTTAATGCGCCGCCTGAGGCGCCGCCTCGGGCGTTGGGAATGTGGTAGGGCCAGCCCACGTCAGTGTTTGGTTCCAAAGTTTCGACAGGATTGTGACTTCGTGCGTGCATGCGTCCCTAGCACAGCCCCAACGTCCAAGACGCGCAAGTCAAGGCGGTCATATAACACCCGAGGCGGTCGGGGTGCGCCTCGGGCGGTGGTGGGCACCTCAGGTGGTCGGGAGTGGCGCCCGAGGCGACGCCTGAGGATGTCGGGGTTGCACCCGAGGCGGTCTTGGCGCGCCTGAGGCGCCGCCTCATCCGCGCAAGTGAAGGCGGCGCCCGAGGTCCCGCCTCAGGCGTTGGGAATGTGGTAGGGTGTGCGTGTGTGCGTTTGTGTGTGCTTGTGTGTGTGCATGCGTGCATGCGTGCATGGTTGCTCTCGCCCGGTTGGGCATACCCAACTGACCTCCGGCATGGACACAACGAATCTGGCGACTTAATCTGGTCATCCACGTGTTTACTACACTACCTGTTTCCAACCCCCACACTTTCCACACTCTTCACACCCACCTCCGGCATGAAGACGACCTCTGGCGACTCGAGCGGGTAGCGGTCAGGGAACTTGAATTGCAACCTGCCCAGGGTGCGCACGCGATTGTGGACAGTCAGGGTCAGCACGCAGGGAACCAGTCCTATCATGATGCCATCGTCTGAGGCGCGCAAGTGAAGGCCGTCATGACCGCCTGAGGCGGTCGGGGGTGCGCCTCAGGCGGTCGGGGGTGCGCCTCAGGCCGTGGTGGGCGCCTAAGGCGGTCAGGGTGGCGCCCGAAGCAACGCCTGAGGCGATTAGGGGTGCGCCTCCGGCAATGCCTCAGGCGGTCGCGCGCCCAAGGCGCAGCCTGATCCAAGCAAGTAAATTAGCCGCCTGAGGCGTCGGGAATGTGGTAGGGCAGCCCCAGGAAATGTAAATTGCAACCTGCCCAGTGTGACAGTGTTTCTGTTAGCCGACCAGCAACCAGGAAAGTGATCGTTCGGGTTGCGATTCGCCGATTTGCGCGCGTCGGGCTGTAATTTGGTGCGTCGGGCTGGATTTACGCGAATGCCGACCTGCGTTTTAGGGTTCAGGGTTTTAAACTGACCTCCCCCCCCCCCTCCCCCCTCCTCCTCCCGTCCCCTCATAATTGCAAGCACAATGGATCACAACCACACAAAATCCCACCGAATCACACGCGCACCTGAACGTGCGGCCAGCGTACAGCCCCCCTCCCCCGCGTGCGGACGTCAACGCCGCTGTGTCTGGCCCGGGCTACTAGATGGTTTAGATCACAACCACACGCAAGGTCCCGCAAATAATACTGAAACCGCAACCACACGCTCACCTGAACATACAGCCGCCTCCTCCCCCTGGACGTAGGCGCCGCTGTGCCTGGCCCGTGCTAGTAAGTGTTCTCAATCACACTGATACTCGACCGCAAATACACTGAAAATCGACATCACACGCGCACCTGAACGTGCAGCCCGCCCCCCCCCCCCCCCCGGATGCCAACACCGCTGTGTCTGGCCCGAGCTTAGTAAGTGATCTAAATCACGATCACACGCAAGGTTTCGCAATCACACTGGAGACCGAATGACACGCACACCTGAACGTGCGGCCAGCGTACAGCCCCCCCCCCCCCCCGGACGTCGATGCCGCTGTGTCTGGCCCGGGGTAGTAGATGGTCAAGATCACAACCACACGCAAAGTCCCGCAATCAGACTGAAAACAGCAATCACATGCACACCTGAACGTGCGGCTGGCGTACAGCCACTCCCCCCTGGACGTCGACGCCGCCGTGTCTGGCCCGAGCTAGTAAGTGATCTAAATCATGATCGCACGCAAGGTTCCGCGATCACACTGAAACCGCAATCACAAGCGCACCTGAACGTGCGGCCCGCGTACCCCCCCACCCACCCCGACGCCGTCACTGTTGTACCTGACCCGAGCTAGTTAGTGTGCTCAACCACAATCACACGCAAACCGAATCCCGCAAATAACCACAATCACATGCGCACCTGAACGTGCGGCCCGCGTACAGCCGCTCCCCCCCGGGCGTCGACGCCGCCGTGTCTGGCCCCTGCATGAGCACGACCCACGTCGTCATCGGCTCGCAGCTCTCGAGGAGGAAGCCCTCCGGCTGCGCGTGCGCAGGTTTGGGGGTTTGGGGCGGGTGGATAGCAGGGGGGGGGGGGCATCGTCGTCGAAAGCGTTCCACAACGGGAGCGCCTAGGTCCTGAGTAAAAACATGAGATCCGAAAAAGCACACACAGCCCACACACAGTCCCCCGTTGTGACAAACCGCAAAGAACTAATACACGGTTCTGAGAGGCAGTCAGAGACACGCAAGCCCAGGGGGGGGGGGGCGGTAGTGTGAGGCGGCCTCCGGCTTAGCATGGGGTCCAAGGGGGGGGGGGGCTGGGGGGTCGGACCCCTGGGGGGGGGGGTCAGTGGCTGCACCGCCAACAGCACTGGACTTGCTTCGGCGTGGACCTGGCTGGCACCCATACCCTGGGCCGTGCGCAAGCATGCGCAGGCACACGCCCATGCGCACAGCGTGCGTGTGGGTGTTGCATGGCGCATGGTAGTAGCCATGCATGCAAGGGCGCTCATGCACTCGCACGGCATGGGAGCAGGCCCATGCACGTATGTAGTTGCGTCCTCACCGGGTTGTTGGTCCAATCCCGCATCTCTGACGCGATGCGCCGAGCAGCGACCGGCGTGAGCTGCGCCATGCTACCAAACGCCCTCGCCCCGAAGAGGTTGGCGAGGTCTGATGCCCCCAGATGAGGCTACTTAGATCCGCCTGTGCACCCGCTGCCTGCTATCTCTGATGGTTAGGCGCGGTATCCAACGCTGGTGGCGATGCGCGTGTGGGGATGAGTGTGGCAGCAGCCCCTCCTGCCCCCCCAAAAGCCAGCTGCGCCTGCACAAGACGCGCTTCAGTTAGGACAGCGTGTACCTACCATCCGGCGTCAGAGTGTGTGCATCCGTCTAGGGTTCGCCCTTTTCTTGTCGCACGCACTTCCCATCGGCCTTGCCCGCTCCCTGCCTCGTTCACATCCAGCAAGCCCTGATCAGCCATGATGGCTCATGGCCCGTTTTTCACGCGGGAAGCAGAAGATGCACGGCCACTCAAATACTGCAGCTGGACGAGGGTGCCACCAATCGTGCTGCAGGTGAGTGGTCGAGCTTCACGTGGAGGTGTGTGGGCAGAGGCCGGGCGACACTCACCACCGAGCACTGCGAGGCGCTGGAGGCACTCTCCCATGGGAGCTGGCTCTCCTGTGGGCAGCTCCCCGCACTGCGGGAGCTGACGCTGGATGTTTCACTCCGGGCACGGCCCCAAGGCCAGAGCCGGTCAAGAGCTGGTCCAGAGCTGATCCAGGCTGGTCCAGGAGCCCCTGGTCCAGAGCTGGTCCATAACAAACTGAGTCTAGACCCGGTCTGGAGTGGCCTGGAGTGGCCTGGACCCGCTGGACCCGGTCCAGGCACCAGCTAGGTAGTCCTGGGACCAGTTCAATGATCCACCGTCATTTACAATGAATGCTAAGGTAAATTGGCCAAGCTAAGGTAAATTGGCCGAGGTAACCTGGTCATCATCTAGTGCACTGTGGTGCTGCTTGCTTGGCGCCCGCCACGACGTGGTTGGCGCTACCGTGGGCTGCTTTAGTAGCTTTGCCTTTTTGGTGGGCCTCGTGCCTGCTCTCTTAAGTCACGCTGGAGCTTTGGAACCGAACGTGTGACCGCCGGCAGTGGAGTGTAAAACTCTCATCATCTAGTAAAGCCAAGATACGATGGAGCTGGTGGACCCAACACACGCCAAGGTGTCCAACACGCCGGTGCCAGTTGGGAAGACAGTGAGTTACTTGATAACTTGGGTCGCTGAGCAGCACCAGCTGTAGCAGCCCACAGGTTGTACCTGCAGCAGGCAGGCAGCATGCCGGGCGTTGGTTGTGGCGCGATGCGAGCATGGGCGGGGTGGCACGCGGTGCATACACATGCGCGGCACCTCACGGCTGGCAGCATGGCAGGCGTTGGTTTTTGTGCATGGGCGAGGGTGACCCGCGCGGGGAGGGGTGGGAACCGCATGCACGTTGCACACACACACGCTCGGCTGTTGGGAGCGCCATGCAGAGCCCATGCAGGGAGTGCGCGGCACGTCACGCGTGCGCGCGTGAACCCATCAGCGCACCTTGAGAGTATTGGCAGCTGCTTGGGCGTGCGTGACCAGGGTTGGGGAGCTGCGAGGGGAGGGGTGGGAGCGCATGCGCGTTACATGCTGCGCCATGCAGACAGCACCCATGCGGACGCATGCGCCATGCGGCAGCCCCCCCTCCCCCCCGGCAGTCCAGCCCCTCGCCCCATGCCTGCAGCTCAGCCCATGCCCACAACCGCATGCATGGTTTGGTGGGCCACCCCACGCATCGTAAGTGGACGTTAGCGCAAGTGGATCTGGAGTAACGCCATGCAGGCAGCACCGCGGCGCGCCCCGCCTCCTGCCGAGCCCTTAGGATGGCGACGTCCATCATCCGGCATCGCGGATGACCGTGGGGCATGTCACAGCCTGGACGGCGACTGGGCCCGTAACGTCAACGCATGGCACCATACGTCTCAGGTGCCCTCCGGATGGCGATGCATGTCGTAATGGTGGTCGTTCCAAAGACCCTCGATCGCATGGCATGTTGGATCATGGCGCTGGGCAGCCTGGACGGCGACTGCACGCCCCGCGGAAAAGCCACCGCCACCTCATGATCAGCCCACGCCGCGAGCCTCGCCCTCGCCGCGGGGCATCGGCATGATTAAGGACACCGCGGTGAACGGCTGAACTTGTGACCCTGGCAATCAAGAGTGTTGACACCCCACACCAGACACTGCACCAGACACTCTCGCCCTCCCTACAGCAACCCAGGCCAAACCACCTTGCCAAAGCTTTAAACAGATAATTTACTACAGTAGTACTTGCCTTTGAGTGTAGGTTGCATACAGTTGTGGCCAACTGATACAGAGGCTCCGTTCTGATCAGAACGGGAAAGTGCACTAGGGTGTGATGATGTCAAGCTCTACAGCAGAACAGTAACACGGGGTTTCCAGCTAAGCAAGCTACTCTTCTACTAGAGACACCCGCCGATACTCCAGCACACTTAAGTACTAGAGTACCGCCGGCTCCCGGCCGATAGACTACCGCTCCCGCCGGCTAGACTACCCCAAACAGCGGTCTCTGAGAGACATGTCTGGCAAGGAGCATATAGGAGAGGACCTTCCTCAGGGTCACAGTAGTGGCCTTGTGGCCAGTCAAGCCGGCAGAGCCGACTGGCGCTGACTGGAACGGTCCCCGCCTGGCAGTGCATGGCTGTCCAGCTCTTGTTTGCATGGGGCTCAGCCGGCGCCCCATGCCTCATGCATGGCCAGGTCCCACCCTCCAGGGGTGCATGGACGACAGAGTTGTCATGGAGGCTGCCTGAAGACCTTCCAACGCCAGTCACCGGCAGACGAGCGACCCCGAGGATGAGCGCGGTGACGAACGCTGCGATTGGTGAAGCGGATTTACTCTGTGTTGCCTCGGCGGTCGCCACCGCTGAAGCCGTGATGGTAGCCCGCCTCCACGGGCAGCCATCTTGACCAATGTCCAGCATGCATTGACGGGCGCCAGCTCCTCCGCTCGTCGATCAACTCGTCGAGATCGGTGCCGCATGGCGTCCTGCATGGGGGGAGGATAAGGGCCGTCTCCCAGCACGGGCCGCGGCAGCGCCGCGGCTACTCGCCAAGCCATGGCAGCGCCGGGAAAGCCGCTCCTGAAGTGTTCCACCGAGGGGCAGTCTAGCAGGAGCCGGGCCAGTCGTATTTTACCCCGCTCGTCAGCGGCACGGAGATCCTCGTCACCAGCAGCGCCGCATTGCTGGGTCCAGGGCTCGGCGACGAGAACGCGCCTCCGTTAATCGAGCCCCTACAGCAGAAACACAAACAAAAAACGTTTATAAGACACACACAGTAGCTAGTGTGTTCCCGTGCGTGCGCTTGCTGTGGGCGCGCGTGTGTGCTCCCCCCTCCCCGGGGCCCCCTGGAGGTTGGGCCGCCCGTCCGCACGCGATGCGTGCGTGTCGCAGCCAAAATTTTGGCTTGGTACGCTTGTGTGTCCACGTGCGCGCGCACGTGAGCCCCCTCCCCCCCCCCCTCAGTGGAAGTCGAGTAGCCGCCCCACAGGGACGGGGGGGGGGGGCACACAGTACACCCCTTTCGTGGCTCCATTGAAACGAACGCTAAGTATTGCGCCTTTTTGAGTGCGTGCACACACAGTCAACACAAAGTGCCTTAGATCCCCCCCCCCCCTGTGTGTGGCGCCTGTTTTGAGGTGTGTCCCCTTGCAACATTCACACTTTGTCCACACCTTGGACCTTGCACTTGTGTAACACCGGCCTCTTTCTCTACTAGTTCCTTCACTATTTATGTGCACAGACACAATTGCAGCTCAGTCTTAACCCAGCCTAGCCCAGCTTGGTGGCACTGCCCAGTCCCTGGACCCGTCTGGACCCGTCTGGACCAGCCTGGACCAGCCTGGACCAGCCTGGACCCGTCGGGACCCGTCTGGACCCGTCTGGACCAGGGGTCGTACCCGGGGTGTGATGTCCAAGGTGCCTTCAAGTGACCAAGGTCAGCATCGTTGTAACCGCCACCTGCGTAATCGCCACCTGCGACCGCCACCTGCCACGCCCCTGCGTGTCGACGGCGGCGTGTGCACTCCAGCTGGATTGCCTGCAAGCGGCTCTCTCCTTGATGACGCGGTACTCCACGGCAGTCGGAGAAGGAGCACCAGGATTTCAAGCGTTGTGCACAACTGTATTGCCATCGCAACAATGCCGTTGTCGGCAGCCACAAGAATCCTAGGATGGCCTGGGTTGCCGGTCGCCAAGGGCACCGTGGCGGTAGTTGTGCAACGGTGCTCACCAGTAGTGGCTTTAGGGCCCCCACAGCCAAAGGCAACCCGAGGAATTTAAGTGGGAATTTGCGGGGGCGAATCGAGAAATTTTCGCACCAAAAAGTGTGAAATTCAACGTTGCTCACACTTTTCTGAAAAAAAAACGCCTCCCACGGGATCAATTCGGCATGTTTCCTCCTGTCTTGCGGGGGCAAGCATGGCATTCTTGATTTCCTCAATGACACCACTGGTACCCACACCCGGTTTTCCCGCTGGTGTTCATGTAAAGGGCTCCTGCGTCGCGTCCCGATCGGTTTTGTTTTGGCTGCTGCCTGCTGCCTGTCTGGTGGCTGCCAGTCTGCTGCATGGCGCACGCATGAACGCACGCAAGCACACACGCGCTGAGCAACAGCACATGTGCACTGCCTAGCTGCGTAGCTTCCGCCACCAACTGCAGAACACGCTAATTGCTACAGCTCAAGCAATCAAGCTTTTCCTAGCTTGACATTTTTTTTTGTAGATGATGAGTTTGTTACAATCCACTTCTAGCGGTCACACGTGCGGTTCCAAAGCTCCAGTGGGACTTAGATGAAGCAGTCCTGAAGACCTGCCAACAGAAAAAGGGGGGGTGCCCCACGGCAACGCCATCCACACACGGCGGCGGGCGCCAAGCAAGCAGCACCACAGTGCAGGCTCCACACTCAACCCCTCCAGTGGATGAAGGGCGGGCCCAAGGTATAAAACCATAAAGGGACCAAAAAAGCCCACCCTCAAAACACCGGAAGCGGAGCAGGTGCGCACACCCACCACAGCACTCTATCCAGCAGCCACAACTCATCCCGCCAGCGCACGCGTGCGGCGCTACCTCCCCTCACATAACTCGTCCCCTCAGGGATCTAGGACGCCTTGTTCAGAGTGAGCTTGCCGTCCACCACTCCAACATAGGGGTGGGTCGGGCCCACCACACCCGCCCAACCTCGCGGCATCACGCCGCCCTCAGCAAAGGACGCCAGCGCGTCCCAAAGGTGCATCGTCGCCAGCGCCCCCGCCCGCTCAACCGACACCGTGCGATCAGGGGGCAGCACACCATCACGCGGACGCGTGATGCGCCACAGGTGGCGGCAGCCGCGCTCCATAGCGTCCACCACGAGCGCTGCCACCACAGCCCACACACCAGCACGCACCCCAGCGGGAGGCTGCAGCAGCCACACCTGGCAGCACGTGATGACCGGCGTAGGAGCAGGGAGGGCAGCAGCAACCGCCACCACCACCGCCTCCGCCACCGCGCATCCCCAGAAGCAGTTCGCACGCCACGCCGTAGCCGGCGGCCCGTCCTCCTCACGGCACCGCCACCCGCACGGGCACTCTGGCACTCCAAGCGCAGCCTGCTTGTGAAAGCCACTCACCCACAGCCGCCAGATGGGCTCCTTGCAGGCGCTGAGGAGCGGCAGCCGCCACAGCCCTGACACCGCCGCCTCCAGGGTGCGCAGCCCCGCGCAGACCTGAGCGTCGGTTGCACGGGGGCCTCCGCGCATCTCGCAGTCCAGCGCCAGAGCCGCCTCCACCGTAGCTGCCCGCCGCGCTCGCCGCTCGTCCACAACCGCCCGCAGTTGAAGCGCCACCGCTAGCTTGCACGTCAGCTTCCCGACCACGCCCGGGCCGTGCGCAAACCCAACCCACCGGGGCTCGTCCGCGGCCCCGCCCCCCGCAGGCAGGGGAGCATGTTTGGCAGCTGCGGATCGGAGGCCAGGCCGTCCGCGCTGCCATCCAGCCGGCGTGATGACACTCGGCAGCTGCCACCCGACCAGCCGCAGGATCTCCACCACAGCAGCGCGCTCGCCCGCGCGAGGGAGGGGCTGGAAGCGACGGAGCGGCCGGAGCAGAGTGAGGGCAGCTCCACCAGCTGCCGCCTCGACCCAGGCTGAGGGCACTGCCGCGAGCACGACCGCCACTGCCGTGAACAGGGGGTCGAGCGTGCGCCGCACGCACAGCAGATCTGGCCCACCCCCCAGCACTGGCGGCGGCACCCCTGGGAAAAGGGCGCGGCACAGACACTGCCCTCCAGACACTGCCCTCCAGACACTGCCCTCCATGCCCCACAGACACTGCCCTCCAGACTGCCCTCCAGACTGCCCTCCAGACACTGCCCCCGTCATAGGCGCCGCACGCCAGAGCTGCGCAAAACTGCCCCAGCACGAGCGGCGCGCGTTCCGGATCCGCGGCAGCGTACACCGCCAGGCATGCGTGGTCGACCGTGCGTGTGCTGCGCACCATGTCGACAGCAGCGAGCCACGCCCACAGCGCACACAGGTCTGTGACCGTCCGCATGCCGGGGAGGGCGTCGCGCACGCGGGCGAGGCCGTCCACCCGCCAGCAGGTCGCACCGGTCGAGCTGAAGAGCGCATGCCCTGCCGCATCCCCAGTGGGCTCCCGCCACTGTACCGTCCGCTGCGCAGCCGGAAGCTCCAGCTGGAGGAGGTGGTTTGCCCAGAGCGGTGCCTCCGCCCCCCACAGCTCAGCTGTTTGCACGCGTCCCAGGATGCGCGCCACTGGCCCCAGGGCCTGCACCCCATTGAGCATGCGCCGCATCGGCCCAGCCAGCAGCGCCGCGCGCACAGCCAGTTCTACGCACTCACCAACGAGGCCGCTTGGCAGAGTGCCTGGCCCAGGCGCGAGGCTTGCCATAAGCACAAAAAGGCTCCCGGGTGGGCCCCCGGGCAGAGGCGGTGCACCGCCTCCACCATGAGCGGCTCCCATGCCGGCTGAGTCGGGGGCGCGGGCTGCTGTTCCGGCTGTGCCCCGCTCCTGAAGTGTTCCACCGAGGGGCAGTCTAGCAGGAGCCGGGCCAGTCGTATTTTACCCCGCTCGTCAGCGGCACGGAGATCCTCGTCACCAGCAGCGCCGCATTGCTGGGTCCAGGGCTCGGCGACGAGAACGCGCCTCCGTTAATCGAGCCCCTACAGCAGAAACACAAACAAAAAACGTTTATAAGACACACACAGTAGCTAGTGTGTTCCCGTGCGTGCGCTTGCTGTGGGCGCGCGTGTGTGCTCCCCCCTCCCCGGGGCCCCCTGGAGGTTGGGCCGCCCGTCCGCACGCGATGCGTGCGTGTCGCAGCCAAAATTTTGGCTTGGTACGCTTGTGTGTCCACGTGCGCGCGCACGTGAGCCCCCTCCCCCCCCCCCTCAGTGGAAGTCGAGTAGCCGCCCCACAGGGACGGGGGGGGGGGGCACACAGTACACCCCTTTCGTGGCTCCATTGAAACGAACGCTAAGTATTGCGCCTTTTTGAGTGCGTGCACACACAGTCAACACAAAGTGCCTTAGATCCCCCCCCCCCCCTGTGTGTGGCGCCTGTTTTGAGGTGTGTCCCCTTGCAACATTCACACTTTGTCCACACCTTGGACCTTGCACTTGTGTAACACCGGCCTCTTTCTCTACTAGTTCCTTCACTATTTATGTGCACAGACACAATTGCAGCTCAGTCTTAACCCAGCCTAGCCCAGCTTGGTGGCACTGCCCAGTCCCTGGACCCGTCTGGACCCGTCTGGACCAGCCTGGACCAGCCTGGACCAGCCTGGACCCGTCGGGACCCGTCTGGACCCGTCTGGACCAGGGGTCGTACCCGGGGTGTGATGTCCAAGGTGCCTTCAAGTGACCAAGGTCAGCATCGTTGTAACCGCCACCTGCGTAATCGCCACCTGCGACCGCCACCTGCCACGCCCCTGCGTGTCGACGGCGGCGTGTGCACTCCAGCTGGATTGCCTGCAAGCGGCTCTCTCCTTGATGACGCGGTACTCCACGGCAGTCGGAGAAGGAGCACCAGGATTTCAAGCGTTGTGCACAACTGTATTGCCATCGCAACAATGCCGTTGTCGGCAGCCACAAGAATCCTAGGATGGCCTGGGTTGCCGGTCGCCAAGGGCACCGTGGCGGTAGTTGTGCAACGGTGCTCACCAGTAGTGGCTTTAGGGCCCCCACAGCCAAAGGCAACCCGAGGAATTTAAGTGGGAATTTGCGGGGGCGAATCGAGAAATTTTCGCACCAAAAAGTGTGAAATTCAACGTTGCTCACACTTTTCTGAAAAAAAAACGCCTCCCACGGGATCAATTCGGCATGTTTCCTCCTGTCTTGCGGGGGCAAGCATGGCATTCTTGATTTCCTCAATGACACCACTGGTACCCACACCCGGTTTTCCCGCTGGTGTTCATGTAAAGGGCTCCTGCGTCGCGTCCCGATCGGTTTTGTTTTGGCTGCTGCCTGCTGCCTGTCTGGTGGCTGCCAGTCTGCTGCATGGCGCACGCATGAACGCACGCAAGCACACACGCGCTGAGCAACAGCACATGTGCACTGCCTAGCTGCGTAGCTTCCGCCACCAACTGCAGAACACGCTAATTGCTACAGCTCAAGCAATCAAGCTTTTCCTAGCTTGACATTTTTTTTTGTAGATGATGAGTTTGTTACAATCCACTTCTAGCGGTCACACGTGCGGTTCCAAAGCTCCAGTGGGACTTAGATGAAGCAGTCCTGAAGACCTGCCAACAGAAAAAGGGGGGGTGCCCCACGGCAACGCCATCCACACACGGCGGCGGGCGCCAAGCAAGCAGCACCACAGTGCAGGCTCCACACTCAACCCCTCCAGTGGATGAAGGGCGGGCCCAAGGTATAAAACCATGAAGGGACCAAAAAAAAGCCCACCCTCAAAACACCGGAAGCGGAGCAGGTGCGCACACCCACCACAGCACTCTATCCAGCAGCCACAACTCATCCCGCCAGCGCACGCGTGCGGCGCTACCTCCCCTCACATAACTCGTCCCCTCAGGGATCTAGGACGCCTTGTTCAGAGTGAGCTTGCCGTCCACCACTCCAACATAGGGGTGGGTCGGGCCCACCACACCCGCCCAACCTCGCGGCATCACGCCGCCCTCAGCAAAGGACGCCAGCGCGTCCCAAAGGTGCATCGTCGCCAGCGCCCCCGCCCGCTCAACCGACACCGTGCGATCAGGGGGCAGCACACCATCACGCGGACGCGTGATGCGCCACAGGTGGCGGCAGCCGCGCTCCATAGCGTCCACCACGAGCGCTGCCACCACAGCCCACACACCAGCACGCACCCCAGCGGGAGGCTGCAGCAGCCACACCTGGCAGCACGTGATGACCGGCGTAGGAGCAGGGAGGGCAGCAGCAACCGCCACCACCACCGCCTCCGCCACCGCGCATCCCCAGAAGCAGTGCGCACGCCACGCCGTCGCCGGCGGCCCGTCCTCCTCACGGCACCGCCACCCGCACGGGCACTCTGGCACTCCAAGCGCAGCCTGCTTGTGAAAGCCACTCACCCACAGCCGCCAGATGGGCTCCTTGCAGGCGCTGAGGAGCGGCAGCCGCCACAGCCCTGACACCGCCGCCTCCAGGGTGCGCAGCCCCGCGCAGACCTGAGCGTCGGTTGCACGGGGGCCTCCGCGCATCTCGCAGTCCAGCGCCAGAGCCGCCTCCACCGTAGCTGCCCGCCGCGCTCGCCGCTCGTCCACAACCGCCCGCAGTTGAAGCGCCACCGCTAGCTTGCACGTCAGCTTCCCGACCACGCCCGGGCCGTGCGCAAACCCAACCCACCGGGGCTCGTCCGCGGCCCCGCCCCCCGCAGGCAGGGGAGCATGTTTGGCAGCTGCGGATCGGAGGCCAGGCCGTCCGCGCTGCCATCCAGCCGGCGTGATGACACTCGGCAGCTGCCACCCGACCAGCCGCAGGATCTCCACCACAGCAGCGCGCTCGCCTGCGCTAGGGAGGGGCTGGAAGCGACGGAGCGGCCGGAGCAGAGTGAGGGCAGCTCCACCAGCTGCCGCCTCGACCCAGGCTGAGGGCACTGCCGCGAGCACGACCGCCACTGCCGTGAACAGGGGGTCGAGCGTGCGCCGCACGCACAGCAGATCTGGCCCACCCCCCAGCACTGGCGGCGGCACCCCTGGGAAAAAGGCGCGGCACAGGCACTGCCCTCCAGACACTGCCCTCCAGACACTGCCCTCCATGCCCCACAGACACTGCCCTCCAGACTGCCCTCCAGACTGCCCTCCAGACACTGCCCCCGTCATAGGCGCCGCACGCCAGAGCTGCGCAAAACTGCCCCAGCACGAGCGGCGCGCGTTCCGGATCCGCGGCAGCGTACACCGCCAGGCATGCGTGGTCGACCGTGCGTGTGCTGCGCACCATGTCGACAGCAGCGAGCCACGCCCACAGCGCACACAGGTCTGTGACCGTCCGCATGCCGGGGAGGGCGTCGCGCACGCGGGCGAGGCCGTCCACCCGCCAGCAGGTCGCACCGGTCGAGCTGAAGAGCGCATGCCCTGCCGCATCCCCAGTGGGCTCCCGCCACTGTACCGTCCGCTGCGCAGCCGGAAGCTCCAGCTGGAGGAGGTGGTTTGCCCAGAGCGGTGCCTCCGCCCCCCACAGCTCAGCTGTTTGCACGCGTCCCAGGATGCGCGCCACTGGCCCCAGGGCCTGCACCCCATTGAGCATGCGCCGCATCGGCCCAGCCAGCAGCGCCGCGCGCACAGCCAGTTCTACGCACTCACCAACGAGGCCGCTTGGCAGAGTGCCTGGCCCAGGCGCGAGGCTTGCCATAAGCACAAAAAGGCTCCCGGGTGGGCCCCCGGGCAGAGGCGGTGCACCGCCTCCACCATGAGCGGCTCCCATGCCGGCTGAGTCGGGGGCGCGGGCTGCTGTTCCGGCTGTGCCCCGCCGCCACCTCCGCCGCCCCCGCTGCCACCACCTCCGCCGCCGTCGCCGCCACCAGCCTCGCCACCATCGCCGGCCCGTGGGGCCGACAGCAGGAGATGGGGGGCGCCAGCCGCCCACGCCCCAAACAGGCACGCGAGGTGGACGGCCCACTGCGCGTGCATGATCTCCCGCCACGCCGGCACCCCAAAACCACCGTGCGCCGGCCGCCCTAGGAGCATCGCAGCGGGTGCGCCTGGCACCGAAGAGGCCCACCGCGGCAGCGCTGCCGGTGGGTCCGGCCCCACGCTCCTGTCCACCAGAGTAGCCGTCCACCGGGAGAGCAGCCTCTCTGCCTCCGGAGTCATGCCACAGTGCACCGCCCGGAACAGGATGCGGGAGACCCCGTACGTCGCCGCCGCGTGCCCCCTGCCAAAGACAGACATTGGGAAGCGCGCGAGCTTGGTGTACGCGGCCGCAAGCCTCTCACGGCACACCCCGGTGACGGCCTCCGGGGGCGGCAGGCCGGCAGAAACAGGCACGCCCAGCAACACGCCCGCGTCCAGCACGCGCAGCCCAGCCACCTCTGCACCCGCCAGCAGGCCCTCCCCCGCCGAACCCAGGGGCAGGATGCCGCACTTGCCGAGGTTTAGGGCGAGGCCCGTCGCTCGGCCAAACACCGCCATCGCCTCCACCAGCGCAGCGACGTCAGCCCGCGCACACGACCGGAGGAGGGGCATGCAGTCGTCAGCGTACTGGGGGCAGGTCACTCTGCAGCCAGGCACGACCTCGACCCCCACCGCCGGGCAGGTGCGCAGGAAGCACGCGAGCGCATGCCCCAGGAACAGAAAGAGGGCTGGCGCAGCGGGGCAGCCCTGGCGCACGCCCGCCGCATACTGGCGCGGCTCAGAGATGAACCCGTTGACCTCGGCCGACGCGTACGTGAGGATGGTGCGGGTCCATGCCAGCACATCGTCACCGACGCCCACCGCCTCCATGACCGCAAGGAGGCAGCCACGGTCGATGGTGTCGTACGCCTTGCGGAAGTTGAGCAGCGCCAGCGCTGCACCCGTCGGCCCCACGCCCTCTGCCGCGTTGGCAGCCAACAGGCCAGGCAGCATCTGAGTGAGGCAGATATTGTTCGAGATGCGGCGGCCAGCGAGGAACGCAGTCTGTTCCGGCCCCACCACATGTTGCAGCATGCTAGCCGCACGCGAGCAGACACACACAAGTCGCAAAAATGAGCAAAGCGGAGTGGGAATCGATCTCGCAACCCGCGAAATTGTGATTATACTTCGCTATTACGTCGCTGGTGGTAGAGGGAGGCGGCTGCATGGCTGCATGGCTGTAGGACCCTACTATGACAGCCATGCATGGCAGCTGGTGCGCCGAGGCCTTATGCTAACGAAGACTCGTGGCTTTGGCTATGCGTCGGAGATCGGGGCGACGATGGCGAACTGAGGGACCGCAACTGCTGAATGACCACTTCGCGCACACTGCCCCGCTGCACGTTTAGCAAAGGGCGCTGCGTAGCGACGTTTTCGTACATGATCACTGCATGAGGGGCGACAACGACGATGGCGACAAGAGAAAGTAACGACGCCTGCTTCTAGCCAGCTCATCCCTAAAGCCCACGCTCGGGGTAGACAGTTGAAATGTTGGTTTTCTACTTAATCCCTGGATGGGTAGAAAACTGGAGTTTCTGTCGGAAGCTACTTTCTAAGTGTGAAGTAGAAGTACGAAGCGCCTCTTTATGGTGCTAGCAACCCGAGATTCCTATCCGTCTTCTTGGGTCGCTAGCACCGCTCCCTTTTCGGCTTCCAGTTCTGTTATCAGCCTTTGATCTAGGAATCGATGCCTCCTCACATGGCGACACGCTCTACTGCCGGCCGCGGCCAGGCCGCTGGCCGTGGCCCGGGGCGCGGCCCGGGGCGCGGCACTACTGGCGGCGGCCGCGGCCATGCTGCTGGCCGTGGCCGCGGCAACGGAGCCCCTGCGGTGGTGGCGTCTGCAGTAGCGCCTGCGGTGGTGGAGCCTGCGTTTATCCTGACCACAGAAACCGTCGTAGACCTGAACCTGCCTCCTTCCACAGCCGCTGCGATGCTCGCAGAGGCACACGAGAAGTACCGTATTGATCAGAGGATTTGGTGAAACAAATTTTGAAATTTAAAGGCGGCCTGCATGCCGTCCTCATCTACGCTGCCCTCATCCTCCGAGATGTGTCCGCTCTTCTCCTCCTCTGTCTCCTCTTCCTCCTTCTCCCCAGTAACGCCACCAACGCTGCTCCCAGCGCCGCCAGCAGCAGCTCCACCAGCTCGCCCACCGCCGCGCCCGCCGCCCGCCACTTCGACCACGTCCGCCATGTCCCACGCGTGTGCACCGCGCCCGCGCCCGCCCCCACGCCAGCGCCCGGGGCAGGGGGCGGAGGGTTGGCTGCACCTACTCTCGCCAGAGCGCACACCGCCGCCGACAGCTGCTCCATCTGGCCTGTGCGGGTGGAGTGGCTGCGGTTGGAGTGGTCCCCACGGTCCAGCCGCCATCGCGTCGCCGCCGATCACCGCACGGAGAACGTGCAGCATCTTCTCCATGCCCTCCTCATCGGCATCGTTGGTGTCGCGGGGGCACGGCGTCTCCTCCTCAAACGTCTCCTTCTCCTTCGGGAACAGCAGCCCCTGCTGTGCGAGCGCGACCGCCTCCATCCACATGGTCTGCTCCCAGCAGCTAGTGATGCCAGCCTTGCTCCACGCGGAAGCACCTCCTGCAGCACCTCCAGCAGGCTCTCCGTCAGGTCTCCAGCAGGCTCTCCTGCATACTCCACCACCATCACGTCGTCGCCAGCAACTCCCCAATCAGGGTCGGGGGGCCTCTCCTGATGGCTGGCCATGCCTGCAGTCTCTTATCCTGGTGGTATCCCAGCAGAGGATGAATTCTAGCGGCTGTCCAGAGTGGCTGTGGCTGTGGCGGCACAAGCAAAGTGAACTTGTCCGAATCCTCCAACGGACAAATCTTAAAACCAACTTTTCTGGGTATTCAAAACGTCAGAATTCACATTTAGACACAGATTCGGAAAGCTCTCGTCGCATAGATCATTTGACCTATAAAACGCGGCATGCAACTCGAGGGGGGGCGTTCACACCCCCACACTCATTTTTCGCTGATGATATACAGTAACAGTAACACGGGGTTTCCAGCTCAGCAGGCTACTCTTCTACTAGAGACACCCGCCGATACTCCAGCACAATTAAGTACTAGAGTACCGCTGGCTCCCGGCCGATAGACTACCGCTCCCGCCGGCTAGACTACCCCAAACAGCGGTCTCTGAGAGACATGTCTGGCAAGGAGCATATAGGAGAGGACCTTCCTCAGGGTCACAGTAGTGGCCAGTCAAGCCGGCAGGGGCGACTGGCGCTGATTGGAACGGTCCCCGTCTGGCAGTGCATGGCTGTCCAGCTCTCGTTTGTATGGGGCTCAGCCGGCGCCCCATGCCTCATGCATGGCCAGGTCCCACCCTCCAGGGGTGCATGGACGATAGAGTTGTCATGGAGACTGCCTGAAGACTTTCCAACGCCAGTCACCGGCAGACGAGCGACCTCGAGGATGAGCGCGGTGACGAACGCTGCGATTGGTGAAGCGGATTTACTCTGTGTTGCCTCGGCGGTCGCCACCGCTGAGGAAGGTCCTTGCCATGATGGAGCGGCGCATGGGGCTGGAGGCGGCGAAGCAGCAGGCACGCAACATGGCCGCTGCTGTGCGCCCCTACGCCGGTGCGGTCGTCGAGCCGCTCTTCGCGGCCATGTCTGAGCAGTTTGTGGCGGGTAGGGGTTTGCATTGCTGCCTGGAGCAACTCGCATTCATGCCTCACGGTGACGTCTCGTCGGAGATGGCCGAGGTGGTGCAGGCCGCGCACTAGTGCGTGGCTAACCTCACGCGCCTGCAGGAGAGCAGCCTGGTCGGCATGATGCTGGCCGGCGGCGGGCACTGCGCGCAGCGCGAGGCCGACAAGCATGTCGAGCTGGCGACGCCTGACGCGATGGGGCCCATTGACGCTGCATGGCACCCAAGCACCCACCTGCAGCCGTGCAAGACAATGTGGAAGCTGCCTAAGGACCTCGCGGCGCCGCCGGCCCGCCCAGCGCCCGCCCCTGCCCCTGCGGCGGCTGCGCTGCCCGCGCGCCCCGTGGGTGGCGGTTATGGCGGCTACGGCAGCGGCGCCGGCCACGGTGGCGGCGGCTACGGCGGCAACTTCGGCTCTGCTGGCGCGGGCACCAGCAGGGGGCGCCACTAAGGGGCGCGTCATGAGCGTCGGGAGCGTCGAGAGCGTCTGGGCTGCAGGGAGCGTCGTGGGCGGCTAGGGGGCGCCATGAGCGGCTAGGGAGCGTCACTGCATGGCACGGCTGGCGGGGGGTAACTAATACCACCGGCGGCCCACATGCGCGCGCCGGTGCGTGTTGACAAAATTCAGTCTGTTGTCACGACGGACTGTAATCAAACGAACACTTCTGAAAGGCTGAGACATAAATGTTGGTTTTCTACTTAATCCTTAGATGGGTAGAAAACTGGAGTTTCTGTCGGAACCTACTTTCTAGGTGTGAAGTGAGAAGTACGGAGCGCCTCTTAATGGTGCTAGCACCCCAACATTCCTATCTGTCTTCTTGGGTCGCTAGCACCGCTCCCTTTTCGGCTTCCAGTTCCGTTGTCAGCCTTTGATCCACCACCCACCCACCCTGATGAATCGTGGTGTCTCACCGACTTTTGAGTTTGAGCGAGTTGGGGAGAATTGTGCCTAGCTGCAGAGTGGGGCCGCTCGACATTGGTCGTGGGTGGTGACTGCCATGCCTTACGGCGGGTCGCCATCTGCGGCCGGTGGAAGTTGCAGTATTTGGCATATCAGAGGAAAATTTGTTTTCGTGGGCGTGCACGCGGCAGGAAATTGCAACCTAGGAAACCTCGGATAAGGCAACTCAGAGGAAATCTTGGTTTTCATGGTGCCCACGGGGTAGAAAGTCAAAGCCTAGGAAGCCTCGGTTTTCGCGAATTAGAGGAAATCTTGGTTTTCTGCGAGCGCTCGGGGTAGAAAGTCGAAACCTAGGAAACCTCGGTTTTGGCAAATCAGAGGGAATCTTGTTTTTGTGGGTGCGCACGCGGTAGAAAGTTGCAACCAAGGAAACCTTGGATTTGGAAACTCAAAGGAAATCTTGGTTTTCTGCGCGCGCACGGGATAGAAAGTTGAACCCTACGAAACCTCGGTTTTGGAAAATCAGAGGAAATCTTGGTTTTCTGGCTGCGCAAGAGGTCGAAAGTTTTATACCTAGGAAACCTCGGTTTTCTCGAATCAGAGGAAATCTTGGTTTTCTGCGCGCGCACATGGTAAAAAGTTAAAACCTACGAAACCTCGGTTTAGGAAAATCAGAGGAAATCTTGGTTTCCTGGCTACGCAAGAGGTCGACAGTTTCAAACCTAGGAAACCTCGATTTTCGCGAATCAGAGGAAATCTTGGTTTTCTGCGCACGCACGTGGTAGAAAGTTGAAACCTAGGAAATCTCGGTTTCGGAAAATCAGAGGGAATCTTGGCTTTCATGGTGCCCACGGGGTAACAGTAACAGTAATACGGGGTTTCCAGCGAAGCAGGCTACTCTTCTACTAGACACCCGCCGATACTCCAGCACACTTAAGTACTAGAGTACCGCCGGCTCCCGGCCGATAGACTACCGCTCCCGCCGGCTAGACTACCCCAAACAGCGGTCTCTGAGAGACATGTCTGGCAAGGAGCATATAGGAGAGGACCTTCCTCAGGGTCACAGTAGTGGCCTTGTGGCCAGTCAAGCCGGCAGAGCCGACTGGCGCTGACTGGAACGGTCCCCGCCTGGCAGTGCATGGCTGTCCAGCTCTCGTTTGCATGGGGCTCAGCCGGCGCCCCATGCCTCATGCATGGCCAGGTCCCACCCTCCAGGGGTGCATGGACGACAGAGTTGTCATGGAGGCTGCCTGAAGACCTTCCAACGCCAGTCACCGGCAGACGAGCGACCCGAGGATGAGCGCGGTGACGAACGCTGCGATTGGTGAAGCGGATTTACTCTGTGTTGCCTCGGCGGTCGCCACCGCTGAAGCCGTGATGGTAGCCCGCCTCCACGGGCAGCCATCTTGACCAATGTCCAGCATGCATTGACGGGCGCCAGCTCCTCCGCTCGTCGATGAACTCGTCGAGATCGGTGCCGCATGGCGTCCTGCATGGGGGGAGGATAAGGGCCGTCTCCCAGCACGGGCCGCGGCAGCGCCGCGGCTACTCGCCAAGCCATGGCAGCGCCGGGAAAGCCGCTCCTGAAGTGTTCCACCGAGGGGCAGTCTAGCAGGAGCCGGGCCAGTCGTATTTTACCCCGCTCGTCAGCGGCACGGAGATCCTCGTCACCAGCAGCGCCGCATTGCTGGGTCCAGGGCTCGGCGACGAGAACGCGCCTCCGTTAATCGAGCCCACGGGGTAGAAAGTTAAAACCTGGGAAACCTCGGTTTACGCAAATCAGAGGAAATCTTGGTTTTTAGCGCGCGCACGAGGTAGAAAGTTGAAACGTAGGAAACCTCGGTTTGGGAAAATCAGAGGAAATCTTAGTTTTCATGGTGCCCACGGGGTAGTAAGTTAAAACGTAGGAAACCTCGGATTTCGCGAATCAGAGGAAATCGTGATTTTCTTGCGCGCATGGGGCAGAAAGTTAAAACCTAGGGGACCTCGTTTTTGTCAAATCATAGGAAATCTTGGTTTTATGGCTGCGCACGGAATCGAATGTTTAATCCTAGGGAACTACGATTTGGGCAAATCACAGGAAATCATGATTTTTGCACGCGCATGGGGCAGAAAGTTGAAACCTAGGAAACCTCGTTTTTGGCAAATCAGAAGAAATCTTAGTTTTCTGCGCGCGCATGGGGCCGACAATTGAAACCTAGGGAACCTCGATTTTGGCTAATCAGAGGAAATCTTGGTTTTCTGCACGCGCACGCAGTAGAAAGTTGACACCTAGGAAACCATGGTTTTGGAAAATCAGAGGATATCTTCGTTTTATGGCTGCGCTTGGGGTTTGAAAGTTTGAACCTGGGAACCTCGGTTTTCGCGTATCAGAACAAAAAAATGTTTTCTGCCCGCGCATGGGGTAGAAATTTGAAACCTAGGAAACCTTGGTTTGGGAAACTGAGAGAAAATCTTGGTCTTCTGCACGTGCACGGAGGAAAACTGAAACCTAGGACACCTCGGTTTTGGCAAAGCAAAGGAAATCTTGAGTTTCTGCGCGCGCATGGGGCAGACAGTTGAAACCTAGAGAACCTCGGTTTTGGCAAATCAGAGGAAATCTTGATTTTCTGCTTGCGCATGGGGCAGAAAGTTAAAACCTAGGAATCCTCGGTTTTGGAAAATCAGAGGACATCTTGGTTTTATGGCTGCGCACGCAGTAGAAAGTTGAAACCTAGGAAACCTCGGTTTAGGAAAAAAAAATCTTGTTTTTCTGCGCGTGCACGGGGTAAAAACTGAAACCTAGGAAATCTCGGTTTTAGCAGATCAGAGGAATCTTGGTTTTCTGCGTGCGCACGCAGTAGAAAATTGAACCTTGGGAACCTCGGTTTTGGCAAATCAGAGGAAATCTTGATTTTCTTGCGCACATGGGGCATAAAGTGAAAACCTAGGGAACCTCGGTTTTGGCAAATCAGAGTAAATCTTGCTTTTTTGGCTGCGTACGGAGTCAAAAGTTTAATCCTAGTGAACTTCGGTTTTGGCAAATCAGAGGAAATCTTGATTTCCTGATTGCGCATGGGGCAGACAGTTGAAACCTAGGGAACCTCGGTTTTGGCAAAGCAGAGGAAATCTTGGTTTTCTGCGCGCGCACGCAGTGGAAAGTTGACACCTAGGAAACCATGGTTTTGGAAAATCAAAGGATATCTTCTTTTTCTGGCTGCACTTGGGGCTATAAGGTTAAACCAGGGAAACCTCGGTTTTCGCGAATCAGAACAAATATCGGTTTTCTGCACGCGCACGGGGTAGAAATTTGAAACCTAGGAAACCTCGGCTTTGGAAATTGAGAGAAAATCTTGGTGTTCTGCGCGTGCACGGAGTAAAAACTAAAACCTAGGAAACCTCGATTTTTGCGAATCAGAGGAAATCTTGAGTTTCTGCGCGTGCATGGGGCAGAAAGTTGAAACCTAGGGAACCTCGGTTTTGGCGAATCAGAGAAAATCTTGATGTTCTGCGCGCGCATGGGGTCGAAAATTGAAACCTAAGGAACCTCGTTTGGGGCAAATCAGAGGAAATCTTGGTTTTCTGGCTGGCTGGTAGCTGGCTGGCAGGTGCAAGGGATGTTGGACAGTAGGCGAGGCGGAAGGTGGCCGATAGGTGCATATATTGGATAATCCATGGAGTTTTCTTGACCGTTTAGATTGTCTAGAAATTTCAAAAGTTGTCTAGATTATCCACGGATTACCAGAACCTGTGCATATCTTGGTGGAAACGGCCCCAAACGACTCCTGAAAGGTGGCAGGAAGGTGATCAGTAGCTGGGTGGCGGTTGCAAGGGGAGTTGGACGGTGGGCGAGGCGGAAGGTGGCCGACAAGTGCATATATTGGATTATCCATAGAGTTTTCGTGACCGTTTAGATTATCTAGAGATTTCAAAAGTCGCCTGGATTATTTAGAGATTGCCCAAATCTGTGCCAATCTTGGTGGAAACAGCCCCAAACGACTCTTGGAAGGCGGCAGGAAGGTGGGCTGTAGCTGGGTGGCTGGTGAAAGGGGAGTTGCACGGTAGGCGAGGCGGAAGGTGGCCGACAGGTGCATATATTGGATTATCCATAGAGTTTTCCTGACCGTTTTGATTATCTAGAGATTTCAAAAGTCGCCAGGATTCATGTCAATCCTGGTGGAAACGGCCCCAAACGACTCCTAGAAGGTGGCAGGAATGTGGGCAGTAGCTGGGTGGCAGGTGCAAGGGGAGTTGGACGGTAGGCGAGGCGGAAGGTGGCCGATAGGTGCATATATTGGATTATCCATAGAGTTTTCTTAACAGTTGAGATTATCCCGAGATTTCAAAATTCGTCTAGATTATCCACGGATTACCAGAATCTGTGCATATCTTGGTGGAAACGGCCCCAAATGACTCCTGGAAGGTGGCAGGAAGGTGGGCAGTAGCTGGGTGGCAGGTGCAAGGGAAGTTGGACGGTAGGCGAGGCGGAAGGTGGGCGGAAGGTGCAAATCTTGGATTATCCATAGAGTTTTCCTGACCGTTTTGATTATCTAGATATTTAAAAAATCGTCTGGATTATCCAGCCATTGCCAGAATCTGTGTCAATCTTGGTGGAAACGGCCCCAAATGACTCCTGGAACGTGGCTAGAAGGTGGGCAGTAGCTGGGTGATAGGTGCAAGGGGAGTTGGACGGTAGGTGAGGCGGAAGGTGGGCGGTAGGTGCATATATTGGATTATCTATAGAGTTTTCCGAACGCAACGGACGCGAGGGAGATCGGCAACTGCTGATAATGACGACCGAGGCCCGCCTCCACTACAGTTGACAGAAAACAATGCGCGCCCTTGGGGCGTGGGAGCTGCTGAGATTGGACTGGCCTGAGCCTGAGCCTGAGCTTCTGTTCTGGAGCATCCTTGTAGGCTGGCAGCTGCGTGGCACGCCCCGGGGTCCTCCGGGCACATACATATAAAACTTGCACAGCCTGCTGGAGCGCGTCTGAGTCGAGACCTGCCACATCGGCACCTGCTGCTTACGACTGCCTCGGGGCCTTGTTTACAATTTACAGTTTACAGTTACAGTTTACAGGTTACAGTTTACAGTGTACAGTGTACAGTCAGTGGTGTACAGTGTACAGTCAGTGGTGTACAGTGTATAGTGTACAGTTGACAGTTGACATTGGCAGTTGCAAGCTGACAGTTTGTAGTGATCAGTACGCCCTCCAGGCATGGCATTGCTGGAGTTGTGACTGGACTGGATCGTCCTAGCAGCAGCTAGGGACCTTGCAATCCTGATTTACATGTGCAGCATACGATGCACGTCCACTAGAGGCCTAGACCCATGCGACACGAGCCCCAAGCGGTTGCTTGTTAAGAGAGCGGTGACTTTGTGGACATGCCTCGCCAACCCAGGTGTCGTCAACCCATGTATCGTCAACCCTAGTGCCGAGGAAGGTCTTCCTAAACGCAGCCGCACAACCCGCTACAGGGACGAATTCATCTTCCACTTCAATGTGGCTAAGATAAAGCACACTATCTCCACCCGCGCGCGCCTCCTGAGCCGACGCGCCTCGGGACCCGCACGCGATATCGGCGATGGGCCTACCATGCGCCCGTATGCAGACTCCAACAACACGTCGAGCCCGCCCTCGCACATCTACCTCCGTGCCATTGCAAAACAGCGCCCACGCTTCATGCCAACCCGCCTGAACACGCTCGTCCACATGTGGGAAGTGCGCGACGCGCGTTAAGCCAAACAGGCCCAAGGCACCAACTACCCGGCGGCCCCCAACTCCAGCCACCCCACCGCCCACTGCAAGCAGAGACGCGGAAGCCCAAACACATACGGATTTGTCGCACCCAGGCACCAACGCAGTAAATAACATCAAGGGAAACGCCGACGCGGAACACAATGTGGCAGGCCAGCAGACCGCTGACATCACGGCATCCAAAGCCACCACGATCGACATAAATGAGACAGATTGTGAGAACAAAACCCACATTAGGGAGACAACCGGGTCGCCGATCCGCGACGCTTCACGCCCCTCGAACCCTGACCCACAGAGGGCCGAGCAGCACCGCACTACGGAAACCTCAGAGAAGCTTGACACCTCAGCTCTGACAGACACCACCGATGCTACAACTCTCCCTCCTCCCCTTCCTCCCCCATCTCCTTTCCTACGAACTCGCACGACCACCCGGGGCGGCAACCCCGGGGCGGGACAGATGCCGAAACTGAACCCAACGTGAGGCAGGCAGGAGTCGGGGAGGGGAAACCCCCCTACTTTGAGAAGCAGGACCGCCGCATGTGCTTGGTACACGCCACAAACATGATGCTTGGGAACCAACACATTAACGCTGATGAAATGCTCAGCCACGTCACCAAGATGGACGAGACTTGGAGAAAAGAGAGCAACCAAAACCGATCCCTAGAAGGCCAATACCTATCCAAACAGGGCAACTTCTGCACCAGCATCATGAACCACTTGCTGAGCATGAACCCTCCCGGAGGGCGCACCTTGCATCTCGCGGCCGGAGTCAAAACGGACCGCAACATGGACCAAGCGAGCATCCTCAATGCCCTGCCGGCCAACACAACTGCCTTCCAGCTCCACTAGAACGAGCCGTTTGGTCATGCGATCTGCATCAAACAGCACGCAGAAGAATGATGGTGGCTAGACCCAATGCACCCCTCCCCGCACGATTACCAAGGACGACTGGAAGGGCATGAAGGGTACTGTCTACTACGCGGCCGATGGCCCTGTCAACAGGGCTGCACGGTACGTGAGTGCGCGTACGTACGTATTTTTCGTACGTACGTACGTACGTACGTGATGGAGCGTACATACGTACGCCCTGTACGCAGCACTACACGCCTTTTACTTGAAACACAAAAACAGTCATAACTCACGCTCCTGTGCTTGGATCGGAACCATTCCACTTGCATTGGAAAGATTGTAACAGGGGCTATACAGAGCACTGTGTATGCGTATGCATCAGTGCACTTCAGTGGGGGGTGGGCCCGGGGTTCTGCTGCAGCACCACGCGCGCGCGCTCGCAGCGACGCACACAACAACGGACGTAACTCCCTGTCCTCTGCCTGGATTTTAATCACTCAACTTGTATTGGAAAGCGTGTAAAACGGGCGATATGTGCGACCTCAGTATGCAGCAGGGCACTGCACTAGGGGGTGGGTGGGTGCTGCACCACACCACGCGAGCACCGCACCACACGCGCGCGCACGGCAGCAACTCGCTGCCTGCAAGGTCCTCCCCTGCTGGAGCGCACTGCTACAAATCAGCAGTTATCCGGAGATTCCTTTCTACCAGCTTTCCAACGCAAGTGGAATGGTTCCGATCCAAGCACGGGAGCGTGAGCTATGACCGTTTTTGTGTTTCAAGTAAAAGGCGTTTAGTACTGCGTACACGGCGATTTTCGCACGCGTACGGCAAGCGTACGTACGTATTTCCAAAAAATACGTGCGTACGTACGCTCCAGACCCGAAATACGTACTTACCGTGCAACCCTGCCTGTCAACCCCAGGGAAGGAGGCTTCCAGGACATGGCCAAGGCCCAGAGGTGTCTCGACAACGCCACTGCCGGGCTCGCCAATCACCGGCCACCCGGCCCCTACCCCCTATCGAAATCGGAGACACCCCATCACATGGGCGCAACCCTGACGGGCCACCGCACCACACAGATCCGGGCTCACCGATGGACACTGACCCCCCCCCCCCAGCAACGAGACACCCCCCTTGTCCCCGCGCACCAACCCCGACACACCCATGGAAACGGGAAGCCCAGAGAGTGAGTTAGCGGCCCCACCCCAACAGTCACCCACCGACCCCCGCGGGTCACCCATGAACATGGACAGCCCCGAGCGTGAGCCCTCGTCACAAAGGCCCCACACCATCCCCGGGTCGCCAATGACCACCGACAGCCCCGTGCCTACGGCCGAGGCCCCACCCCAAGCACAGCGGACCGAAACCAACACAGACACACAAATGCCCGACGCACCCATTGAACAGCTCACACGTGTGCCTCCCCGCCCGACGGGCCCGAGCCTGCCGTGCCGGCGCGACTGGCTCACAGCCCGCAGAACGCAACCTACCTAAGGTGCCGGCCAAGAAAATCAAAAAGACCAAACCCGCTGCGGGGAAGTAGGCGTCTATCAGGACTTACCTGTGCAATCTCCTCACCGGGACCACACATGCCCCGACGGACCCCCGACACCCAACAGGCCAACCCCTTGACAAGCCCACGCCTGCCCCCACCCTACCCATAGTGGCAGGCCTCAAGCCGGAAGAAGAAGTAGGTGAAGGCACGCCCCGCTCAGACCAGGCTCCGCCCCACCCCCCCAACGCCAACACACTCACAATTCTCACACACGTGAGGGGCCTCAAAACCGCCTATGAAGATGTGCAATGCCTCATCGAGGAGCACCAACCCGATGTGCTCATCCTTACGGAGACGCTCCTACACAGCAAGCAAAGCAGAAAGGCTGGGTCCACTTATCACTCGGGGGATACTCCCACTGGGCTGCCACCCACAACGCCGGCAATCGGGGTGGCCGGGGTGGCGTGATCGCCATCAAGAAACACTTGGTAGACCTGGGCCGGCCCAGTCGACGCACCGATAAGGACGACATTGGGCGGGTGCTGCACGTCACCCTGAACCTACCCAACTCACGCCCACCTGGCATCACAAGTGTACGCCCCGGCAGGAAATTCACCTCCCAAGCAAGAGGAGTGAGACTGCGTGTATGCCCTAGCCCTTGCCCACGCAGAGGCCGACGAGACCGAAGCCGCCGCAAAAGGAAAAACGGCAGTGCATCTGCTTGCCGGCAACTGGAATGCTGTGCTGGCTGCGAGCGACCGTGCCGGTGGGCGGCCACCAAGCGGGCGCAAACACGGCACCTACCAGACGGCCAACAACACCGGCACCGACTATTCATGGGAGTGGCCGGGGGCACCAGACCTGTTCAAATTGGAAACAGGAGCAACCAACCTCGCCACCCGCCCGTGGCTCCATAACAGCATCAATGACAAGCGGCGTTTGACCGCAGCATCAACAAACTGGCCAACGGGAAAACCCCCGAGCCAGACACCATCCCTAATGAAATCCTTAAAATGCTCCCGGACGATCTGAAGGAGTGCATAAGGCAGCTCTTTGTCATCATGTGGGCCACAGGCACCACCCCTACGACCTGGAAAGAGAGCGAGACCATCCTCCTGTACAAAGACAAGAGGAAATCACAGACATCACAAAATACCGGCCTGTCGGCTTGCTGAACACCGTGTACAAACTGTGGACGAGGCACATCACAACGGCCATGGCAGACTATGCGGAGACGCATCAAATCCTCAGCCCCAACCAGAAAGGGTTCCGAGAGGCATCAACGACCATGCAACAGGCACAGGCCATCATCAAGGCCCTTGAAGACGCCAGGGCGACAAACCAGAACATCTACATGTTGGCCGTCGATTTCTCAAGTGCCTTCAACATGTTGGACCAGGACAAGCTCCTGCAAATCATGTTCGACCTGGGATTCCCAACCAACGCGGTTGATGCGGTGCATAGCCTGTGCGAGGGCGCAACCACAAACGTCCGTTGGGGACAAGGCAGCACTCCGCCCATCCCAATGGACAGGGGTAGCATACAAGGCGACTCACTGTCCCCTCTGCTGTTTCTGCTCTACATTGAGCCGCTCCTCCGATGGATCAACGTGGGCGGACGCAGTTACCGGTTCGGCTGCCTGCCGACCAAGGACCGAGCCCGACACCAACTGAGCGCCCTCGCATACGCAGACGCCCTCAACTGCTTCACAACGTCGGTATCCGACCTACGTGTTCAGGCACAAAAACTCAACACCTTTGCGAGCGAATTCAGACTACCCATAAATGGGGGGAAGACGGTCGCGACAGCAGCGCTCCACCGGGACGTCCACAGCAAACTGTGCACGGCGACAGAAATGCCCCAACGGGTCGCCCGGCAGCTAGAGGGCCAGCTTGAAATTCAAGGCGAGCGCGCTCAACCCATAGGCCCTCGAGACCCTTTCCGCTACCTCGGGGTGCTCCTCACCATGATGCTAGACTGGGGTCTGCAACACCGGGCCAACGACTCGACCTTGCACACCAAACTCCAACAGGCGCGCGACTCGCACTGACGCGCCGACCAGATCCAGCGCCTTGTCCAACGGAGCGTCATGCCGGCAATCACATATGCCATGGGGGTGGTGCCTCACAACCGCAACAACCTGAAAGTACTAGACGTGAAGATTGGCACAACGATCAAAGCGGTGTACGGACTGCCACGGAGCGCCCCCATCACCATGGTGCATGAGGACATCAACCGCTTCGGCATGGGAATCCCGTCCCTGACCGTCCCGTATGCCACACGCAGCGCGCAACTACTGATAAGCTCCCTGCAGGACGAGGGTATGCTAGGAAAGGTCACCAGGGCCTTGCTCGAACTGCAACTCCCCCTCTTTGGGGGTGCCAACAAGAGCACCACCAAAACCATGCGCCTAGCCAATTACTGCATATGTCAACTCGCCCTCATGACGAGCAACGACCTGCCCATAGTCGAGAAGGGATGCCGGATTTTCAACAACCGCGCAGAGGCGTTGGAGGTAGTACGACAGCTTAACCCCAAACACCACGCGCTCCAGGACTGCAACCTCCTAGCTCCCATGTTCGAGATTGGAATCACCCACCTGGGCGAGCTGATGGAGCCCGGAGGATCCCACATCCTCACAGGCCAAGCGCTTGCAGGCCTTCGCAAACGCGTTGGCACCCCCCAAGCGGTCGCCTTGAACCACCTAACCGCGCTGCTCAACAATCGCCCCGCCGAGTGCGCAGAACCACGCCCGGTGGGGCCGATTCCCCGACGCGCAGACAAGAACCTTGACCGGGCAGAGAGGCGCACACCCTGACTACATACACCTCACTGCCCTAGCCACCCCGGACGAGCACCCGAATGTCGCCACTACTGTTGTGTCGCACCCCGACCAACACCTCATCACCGAGTATGCCACAAACCGGGCTGGTCAGAACACCCACCAACACACAACCCCAGTGAATGCACCCGCGGGGCCACCAGGACCTAATCAGACGCTAGACACAAGCAACATGCACCCGACGACCGAGGAGCCCGAAAACACACAGAAAACGGGGCACGTGGACCAGAGATGCCAAAACAGAGGGCCCAGCCGGGCCCAACCCATCCGCAGACTACCTAAACAGATCCCGAACAGAATCCCCAAGGCACCAACCACATTTGGCCACAACTACAAACAGCAAACCGCAGAGAGGTTTTTTACTGGCCTGACCTGGCGGGGCACATACAAGACAGAACAAGCACGAGCCAGCGCACTCACAGAGGCAATGCACGGAGATGCCTACCACCCAGAGTCACTGCGAGGATGGCAAGTGGTCACAGAGGAACAACAAGGCACCACACGCATCAAACAGTCCCAATACCTCATGCAATGGCTCCCCAACACCATCGAGGCTTGGTCCCTCCACCTCTACAAGAAGGCAGGCCACGCTATTGAGAGGGTGGAGCCCATGCTGCCGAACGCAACGATCCTGGACGAGGAGTGCACATGCGAGATTTGCTGGCGCGCCGCCAGCAAAACACACGACGAACAACACACTGACTGCCAGTGTGCGATGGATGCGACAAGACATACCACACGTCTTGCATCAAACATTGCACGCACTACCACGCCCCCCCGGAAGACGAGACAGAGCCATGGAAATGCCCAGCTCGCAGGGACCCCACCAACACCACCACCACCACCCCACGCTCGAAACTATGGTGCGCGCCTTGTAGGAGGACGCTTGGGAAACGGAAGAAAACCTCTCCGTGGACCCAGTATGGCAGCAGCCATCAAGGAGTGGAACACAGTCTACAAAGACCAGCCACCCTCGCGCCAGAGTGCAGACGCCCTCGACAAGGACCTCACCAACAGCGAGCGCCAAGGCATGTGGGCGGACACAGCCGGAAAGTGGATCAGCACACACGGCAAGCCCGTCCGCTTGAAACTGATTGCTAGCACCAGCCCCACACACCCAGGGCTGGACATCCCGCCCGGGGAAAACTGCAGAGTAAAAACCATGGAAGTGGAGCTGTGGCAGCGCCCGTCGACGCGACACGCGGAAGATCCTCTACTTCCCCGCCCGATCACACACCGCAGCACCCTGGCCTGTGTGTTTGCACGCGACGGCTCGTGCATTGGAATTACCTCCCCTGCCTGCGTAGACACCATGCGCAAGATGCACGCGCAGCATAGCGGGTCGGAACCCAACCAGGAACACGACTTTGCCAGCCGGATGGTCGACCTGTTCAGAGCGGGCACGCTCACACACCAACACGTCCCAAAAACGCACAGCACCGCCGCATGCCAAGCCGTGGACGGCCGTGTGATGAACGTTCTCAAAGAATGTCTACAGGTGAATCAGGAGAGATACGCAACACCCCTCATGGCACACGGCCACTCACTCACGTTCTGGAGCACCAACCCGATGGATACGGCATTTGGGGCCAAACTCGACCCGTATTTGGTGCCATTGCAAGGCACTTCGGTCGCCTTCCCACCACCGACAGCCGCGGCACAGAGACGGGCGGTCCGATGGGCCCTCATTTGTTGAGCTGTAGTGACAGCCTACGGTCACACATTGACTGCCTGTTACTACTACTGCTTTTCCACGGCTATCTGATTGTCACACGGGCACTTTGCTGCTCTCAGAGATTGCTTACTAAATCTTATCCTGAATCTTATCCTGAATCTTAACCTATCCTATTTATGTGTGGACTTTTCTCTCTCTGGCAGACGGGGTGGGTACCACACGCCACTCTGATCGGGGCGTGTCTCTGTCCCTGTTCCTTGTCTCTGCCAGGTGAGTAGGTCTGCCCCTTGCAGTCTGGCTCCTGTCCTAGGCACTGCTATGCTGCAGCCTGCATGTTAGCCTGAGGGCTGCTATGCAACCCCCCTCAGTAGAACATGCCTCTCTCCCCTTCCCCTCTGCAAACTCTGATCGTGGCGTGTCTCTGTCCCTGTCCCTTGTCTCTGCCAGTGCCCCCTGTATATCGACAGGTTATGGGCCCCTCACGCTAACCTCTGCGCATGTCTGCGGCGCACAGCGACGCAGCTGTGGCCACAGTGCTCATCTTGCCGAGGCAATTGAGCGACAAAGGAGGGAACACATGCAACAAACTGTTGAAGAGACTGCCCGAACTCTGCACTCCAATCGCCACGATCAGAGGCCTGCCCACAACCACAAATGTAGGATGGGACGGCACTGACACGCCAGCAAAAGCCACGGGCTGGTGCGCTAAGATTGTCAGTATCTCCAACCAACCCGGCCGCACGGGGCCAGCCTGGACAGAAGCCGGCACCGCGGCACTCCTCACAGGACTACGGAACGCGTGCGCCGCCACGCCGGACCAAGGTCGCATGGGGGTCCACTACGCCGGAAAGCCGAGCAACAACCACCACTTAGGCACGTGCTGGGTCAAAGTGAACCCCGACGCACGCGCAGCTGCCGATGCGGGCGGCGGCATCCTTTGTATGACAAAGGCATTTCGCGCGGCCCGCGAACGGCAGCAGCTGGAACCCGCGGCCGCACCACCCACCACCGCCAACAACCGGCCAGCAGGCTTGGTAGCCGACCAGATTCCTCCGTGCCCCCCTTCACACCGGTGGGAGGCCCTCACCTACACCGACGCCTCACGGCGGCGCGTCAAGCTGCCTTGCGGCCGCGCCGTCATCTGGCTGGGCGCGGCAGTGTATAAACCGCACGACGGACACAAAGTGATCACAGTCGACCCGGGGCACAACCCTGACGGGGTTACAGCCAACCACGCAGAGCTCGTGGCGATACACGCAGTAATCGCTGAAGCACAGGAAGACGACCAGCCACCCCCGATCGTTACTGATTGCGCGATCAGATCATCAACGTGGTGCACCAGCCGGCGAAGCTCATCTTCCATCGCCATAGAGCCCTTCTCGGACTCATCTACGACCTCTTGGAGAGGAGAGCAGACAGGCAACAAGGCCCAATTGAGCTAGTGAAGGTGGCCGCCCACACAGGCAACATTGCAAACAGCTGGGCAGACACGGGCGCCAAATGGGCAGCCTCTCAGACCAACCACGACGTCCCAGCCCCTCAAGGGCTGCACTCGGTGAGAGACAACACCTCATGGCCGTGGCACACGACCCAGAAACCAGTTTACAGTTTACAGTACGCACCCTCGGGGCGTGGGATTGAGGGAGCTGCCTATCGAGGCTAGCTACCAAGACACCATGACCCCAGAGGAACTGGAAGCTGACGCACCAAACCAACACCCACCGGGCCTGAAACCCCTGCTCAGCACAGGAAACGGGATTGCACAACACATGCACACGCGCAACCGCCTCGGGGCAGCAAACACCGAAAGTGCATACTACACGTACTGGCAGCAAATCATTAGAAACAGAGGGCGACATCAGCAACGCCTACCTCACATCACGAGCGATCACGCACGCACAGCGGCGCACAGTCCTTAAGTACCGCTACGGCCAGCTGTGGAACAACAAGCTGGCGCTCCGATACAAATACAGCGAAACCGACAGATGCCCACTCTGCCACCAAACCGACGGAGGCGGCCACGTCGCCTCAGGATGTCAAGACCCAGTCGTAAAGCGTATGTACACCGAGAGACACAACAACGCCAGCAGGATTCTGCTGAACGCAATCTACAAAGGCGCCAATGGTGGCGACATCTGCATGGCAGATGTAGGGAACCAACAGCGATGCGAAGACGACGGGGTGCCTTACGTCGGCCGCAACCACGTGCCAGCCAACATGCTCCCCCCACAGGCTGACCAAGGGACCGAGGAGCACGCTCGGTGGCTGCGCACCAAGAGACCAGACATCATGCTCTGCAACATGCAAGGGCACTCGCAGGCGGACATAGAACGACACGAGATCCTCATCGTGGAGCTCAAGACCTGCCAAGACACGCGACCAACCGACCAGATGACAGTGGCGCGGCAACAACACGAGGAGCTAGTGGAGCTGCTGGTGGAGAGAGGCTACCCGTGCGACAACATCAAGATCTACCCCATCCTATTCGGCGTCAGCGGCACCATCTACGCGGCGCACACGATAGGCACACAAGAGCAGCTGGGGGTGCAGCGAGATGCTGCCCTCAGTTGCGCCCGGAAACTGCACACCCTCATGGTGCAGCAGCTCCACTCTGTAGTCACCACCTGGCAGCACTTGGAACACAGAGCCGCCCCTGGCTAACCCCCATACAACCCCTTTGAATGGTAGCTAGCCTCGTTAGGCAGCTCCCTCAATCACACGCCCCGAGGGTGCGTACTGTAAACTGTAAACTGTAAACGGTTCCGTACCACATACCGGTACTGGTCAAGACGATGAATTTCCCACAGTATGCACGTACCATGCCACCCTGACAAGGAGCACGGAGGCAAACGCACACAAAAGTGCAGATGTTGGAGGGGCGGTGGCGGCGGTGGCAGGGCGCCGACACGAGATTGGGCAGGGCGCCGAGAAAGGCGCATGGCGAGGCGGGGCGCCAAGGCAGACGCGCACCAGAGTGCAACGCGCACCAGAGTGCAGCTGCTATAGTGGCGGTGGCTGCAGGGAGAGGTGGCATGGGAAGACGCGTAACCATTGGCACACACGCAGCTGTGCCGGAGGGCGTAGGTGGAACCCGTGGCACAGATCTAGATGCGGGCTGGGATGGTGGCGGGAGTTGGCTCCTCTGCAAATATGATGAACAGATGGCAGCGGACCGATGGCGGCATGTTTGGCGGCACAAACGCATACACCACCAGCAAAATCACCAGTCACGCCACCATGTATGATGGTGTGGCTGTGACGGGTGGCCCAGCCACAGGTGGTGGAAGGGCATTTTTGGAGAAGCTTTTTCGTCAGTAGTTAAATGGGGGGGAAGAGGGGCTTTTCGACAGTCATTTGTTTCAGGGCGGGGCTTTTCTTTCGACAATCTGATGGAGGGGTGGGGTGGGGTGGGGCGGTATTGCCTTTCTCGGTTTTTTTTTTTTTTTTTGTCAGAAGTATGAGGTGTGGTGGGTGGGCAGTAATTGGGGAGGCTCAGAAGCACATGTGGGCAGCCCCCGCCCTCCAAGTCATCCTTTGGGGACGAGGCACATCGGTAAATGGTCATTTGTGGCCGGTTTGAAGTGTGCTGGCGGTTTATGGTGTGTGTTGGTGTTTAGTGTCTGCTTTGATAAAACAGACATCTTGCGCAACCAACAATATGCGTGCGTTAGTGGAGAAGGTGCAGCAGCGCAGCAGCGTCCTCATCATCAGTAGCCAGGGGGAGTAGCAAGGGGCAGACTCCCCGACGACTGCAAAACAAGGAAGATAAGAGGTATGGCGTCTCAACATCCCTTCGCGGCCCTCCAAGGTTCCAGCTCAGGTAGCGCGGCCTGCGCGGCCTGCCTACACCCGCCCAGGCCTGGCAGTGGTGTCGTGCACATGGTTGACATATGTAGGGGTCTCCAATAAAATACCATCATCATTCCCCCATTCGTGCTCATGCCATGTCAGTACACCTTGTGCTTGTTGACGCTGCAAACACCGGCACCATCCGTGCCGCGGAATAAACGGTCTGCGTTGCATGCAGAGTCGCACAGTCAACCTGCTGGTTGAGTGAGCCATCTGCTGGGGTCTGGCTTCATTGCAGACGGACGGAGGGCAGACGGTTTCATGGTGGCGGCGACTGAGCCAGCATGCAGAAGCTGCAGCTGGAGGGACGTGGCCCCGACAGCAGCGCTAAACCTCAGTTTGAAAGCAAGAATCATCAGTTCCGCACGTGCGGATGTACTCAGTTGCTGAGGAATCTGGCGCCAGCGGCTGCGAGGGATGGCGCCGGCGGCAAGCGGCAGCACCAGCAACAGTCTAGCTTTCGTCAGCATTCCTATAATGATACAGCTCTGCTAAAATCACCGGTTTGTCGCCAGCACCCGCCTCATTGGAGGGCCCCCCCTAATCCCCCGAGCTGGCTGGCGCTTGTGTAGTGGCGGGGGGGGGAGGGGGAGGATGGCAACAACAACTTATTTCGACTCCCTGGTAGGCTGGCACGCTGTGTGGCCTTGCGGACTTTCTTAATAGAGCCCCCCTAGACGTGTAGTCTAGGCCTTTACACATGCTCCAGGGTCCTCCAAAGCACCTACGTGCAAAACCTGTAAAACCTACTTACACTGCCATGATAAATAGCAAAGGTTGTAAACAGTAACAACGCCACACATCATCACTCTACCTCGTCGCCGCGTGCCCATCTTCTGGCCGGCTACCAGCCACCTTCTAGCCACCTACCAGCCACGGCCAGGAATGGGGAACAGGAGGTGACGGTAGGTGCTGTGGGGGAGGGGGGGGGGGACCGGCACACCCGCATCACATGCAAGCATGCGCTTGCACGCGCACATAGCCACACAGCCACACAAACAGACAAATGCCCACACGCTCACCCACACAACCACAGACACACACATACCCCCCCCCCCCACACACAGTAACAGCAACAGTTACACGGGGTTTCCAGCTAAGCAGGCTAATCTTCTACTAGAGACACCCGCCGATACTCCAGAGAGAGAGAGAGAGATCGTTACAGAGAACTCTGCACGGCAGACCTAGATAGGCTGTTTCTGGTCATCATTGAGGAGATTCCATTTGGAGGCGGGTGACCAACCGTGCGCCAACAAGAGGGTGAATAACCTCATTCAAAAAGCAGTGGGGGAAAGGGGCAAATGCGGGTCACTGACGGCTGTGTTCGTTACTCCGCTTCGACTGAGTTTAAACTAGGTCTCGGCAGATTGACCCCCACAGTTGTGGAAATCTCGCTAAGAGGATCCACTCGGGTGTGACTCGCTTGGACAAGAGGTCCATGAACTCGGGGTGCTTGGAGATGTCGCGTTTGAAGTTGGAAAAGTGGGTGTTTGCGGAGGAACGGAACTTGACGGAGTGGGCGAAAAAGTCGCCGGCGCTGAGCCGGTAGGATGTGATGGCGCCGCCGGCATAGAGCGAAGTCATGTCCGGTCGGCGGTACGCGAAAAGGGCGGCAGTGGGGGGGTATATGATGTCGGGAGGGAGTGGGGGGGGAGAAGGGACGGGCGGGTGTGTGGAGATGGAGGGGCGGGGGGACGGGGGAGGTGGGAGGCGGCGGATGAGGGAGCCGATGAACGTAGCACGGTGCTTGTTGATCGTGTCGATGATGGGGAACGTACAAGGGGGGGAGGCATGCATCGTGGCGGTGGAGGTGTGCTCTGTGGTGTGAGGAGGGATGCCCTTCATGAGGCGGAGGAAGCGCGGTTGTGGGTTACTTCAAGTTGGTGGATGTGGGCCTTGTTCAACGTCCATGTCTGGCAGCCATACAGTAGGGCAGAGATCACAAAGGCGTTGTAGAGGTGGATCTTGGTAGTGGGAGAGATTGAGTTGGAGTTCCAGAACCGGGGAGTGAGACGGTTGAAGGCGTACCAGGCACTTCCGATCCGGCGTGAGATCTCTGAGTCGAGGATGTCGGAATCAGACGTGTTGGGAGCGTCATCAGAAGGGGCGGCGGGGGAGGACAGAATACTTCCCAGGTATTTGAACTTGGAGGTGGAGTGGACCAGGTGGGGGTAGATGAGGAGTTGGAGGGGATGGTGATAGGGGCGGAGGGGACGGTGTGGGCAGAAGGGTGGCCGAGGGATTGTGCCACGGTTTTGTCGTAGTTGATCGCAAGGGCCAGGTCTGAACAGATGCGGTCAAGGAGGGTGAGCATGGTGCGGAGGTCTTCCTCGGATGGGGCGAGTAGGGCGATGTCGTCGGCGTAGAGAAGGAGGGGGAGGATGGTGGTTTACTCCAGCGCACTTAAGTACTAGAGTACCGCCGGCTCCCGGCCGATAGACTACCGCTCCCGCCGGCTAGACTACCCCAAACAGCGGTCTCTGGGAGACATGTCTGGCAAGGAGCATGTAGGAGAGGACCTTCCTCAGGGTCACAGTAGTGGCCTGTGGCCAGTCAAGCCGGCAGAGCCGACTGGCGCTGACTGGAACGGTCCCCGCCTGGCAGTGCATGGCTGTCCAGCTCTCGTTTGCATGGGGCTCAGCCGGCGCCCCATGCCTCATGCATGGCCAGGTCCCACCCTCCAGGGGTGCATGGACGACAGAGTTGTCATGGAGGCTGCCTGAAGACCTTCCAACGCCAGTCACCGGCAGACGAGCGACCCCGAGGATGAGCGCGGTGACGAACGCTGCGATTGGTGAAGCGGATTTACTCTGTGTTGCCTCGGCGGTCGCCACCGCCGAAGCCGTGATGGTAGCCCGCCTCCACGGGCAGCCATCTTGACCAATGTCCACAAGGGACTGTCAACAAGGCCATTGAAGTTGTTGCGCCAGCATTTCGCGCGGCGCCGCAACCCAATCCACGCCCTGCGCTCCCACACCAACCCAATCCACACCCTGCCACACACACTGTACACAGGCGAAAACACCCAGACACGTGCACACACACACACACAGGTGCTCTCGCTGCGATACGAAAGCACAGGTCGCGAGCGGTATGGGCAGTGGGGGCGGACGCGCACAGATCCACACTTAGAGTGGAAAGGTGTGGGGGGCCTCCCGGCAGGCAGGTTTAACCTGGCGCAGGTTTTAACCAGGCGCAGGGTTTAACCAGGCGCAGGTTTTAACCCAGGTTGACCCCTGGTTCAACTCAGGTTTACCCCCCCCCCTCCCATCTGTAGGGTTCACACCACCTGAGGCGCACCCCGGTCCGCCTCAGACGTGCCTCAGGCGTTATCCAAGCCGCCTGAGGCGCACCCCGGACCGTCTCAGGCGTTATGACCGCAATCGATGGCGCGGATCGGACGTTAAGATTTGGTAGGGCTACCCGCGGGTTACCAAGGTGCATCGCATTGCACGTATTGATGTAGGGACATGAAGAGGAAAGCAGGACGGCAGGAATTTTGCGGCACGGTAGGGCACACCCAAACACTCCGTCACAACGTGCCTGTCACTCCTCTACAGACAGACACGATGGGGCAACACCCTGTTTCTTCACATAGCTAATTTTCATCATGCTGGTTGGTCAACACGTGCGAGTGCGCCCGCCCTGCCGCTGCCCCTTCCCTCACCACACGCACACCAAAGTCCGTCCACCAGGCTCTGCACCGGCCTCAAGACGCCGGATGATTGCAGACACGCCTCTCGGCTGCTCACGCCGCTCCCCAGCCGGGCCGCCGTGCTCGGCATGCACTCTCGTGGGCGCTCGGCATGGAACATGATAAGGGAAAGCAGAGCGTGTGGGGTAGTGGGTTGTACGCAGTGCCTGCCGGGAGGCCCCCCACACCTTTCCACTCTAAGTGTGGATCTGTGCGCGTCCGCCCCCACTGCCCATACCGCTCGCGACCTGTGCTTACGTATCGCAGCGAGAGCACCTGTGTGTGTGTGTGTGCACATGTCTGGGTGTTTCCGCCTGTGTACAGTGTGTGTGGCAGGGTGTGGATTGGGTTGGTGTGGGAGCGCAGGGCGTGGATTGGGTTGCGGCGCCGCGCGAAATGCTGACGCAACAACTTCAATGGCCTTGTTGACAGTCCCTTGTGGACATTGGTCAAGATGGCTGCCCGTGGAGGCGGGCTACCATCACGGCTTCGGCGGTGGCGACCGCCGAGGCAACACAGAGTAAATCCGCTTCACCAATCGCAGCGTTCGTCACCGCGCTCATCCTCGGGGTCGCTCGTCTGCCGGTGACTGGCGTTGGAAGGTCTTCAGGCAGCCTCCATGACAACTCTGTCGTCCATGCACCCCTGGAGGGTGGGACCTGGCCATGCATGAGGCATGGGGCGCCGGCTGAGCCCCATGCAAACGAGAGCTTGACAGCCATGCACTGCCAGGCGGGGACCGTCCCAGTCAGCGCCAGTCGGCTCTGCCGGCTTGACTGGCCACAAGGCCACTACTGTGACCCTGAGGAAGGTCCTCTCCTATATGCTCCTTGCCAGACATGTCTCTCAGAGACCGCTGTTTGGGGTAGTCTAGCCGGCGGGAGCGGTAGTCTATCGGCCGGGAGCCGGCGGTACTCTAGTACTTAAGTGTGCTGGAGTATCGGCGGGTGTCTCTAGTAGAAGAGTAGCCTGCTTAGCTGGAAACCCCGTGTTATTGTTACTAGCTATGTGTGAGCGACTGGTGTGAGCGAAAGCCGTGTTATTTAGCCAGCGGCGCGGCCGCTGGCCGCGCCGCCCAGGCAGTGCCGCTGGCGGTCCCTGGCGGCCTCCCAGCGCGACCGGCGCACCTTCATCCTGCACGTCACCGCCGTGGCCAGTGCCAGCTCGACCATGGCCGTGGTGCACAGTGTTCTCCAGTCCCTGCCGGGCAAGTGGGCTGATGGCCTCGGGCCGAGCTCCCTTGACCAGGTGGTGGACGCCAACTTCCTCGGCGCGCGCCCGGACGGCACCGGCGGAGCTGCTCGCATCCTCTTCACGGTTGGCTCGGCCGACGTGGCTGACGCGGTGGTCCGCTCCCGCTGTGGCCTAAAGGGCTCGCGCTCCTCCATCTTCGAGGCGCTAAGTGACCGCAAGCGGGCGCAGCACAAGGCGCTGTGGCCGGCGTTCGAGGCCGCCCGCGCGTCTGGGCAGAAGGCCCAGTTCCGCCGGGCCCGCCTGTTTGTTGACGGCCTGCCTGTGCCCGCGCCTGCGAACTGAAACCCTGACTGCCTATTGAGGCCCCAGCTTTTGCTGCTGGCCTGTTTCTGACTTTCCAAGCCGAATGTGGCTTATCAACATTGGCGGGCTATGCGAGCATCCAACCATGTCCAGTGCTTTTGTGTGTGGGGGAGCCTAACTATATGTGTGTACTCCCCAGGGTTTCCTTGCGGACCGGGGTGTTTTTGGCTTGAGGGTCCCTGACTTTTTTTGGCTCTGGTTTTGCCCCTTTGCAGGATCCGCTTACGCGACGCAACCCTCCAGCGGGGGGCAAAGCTCCCTTTGTCAGGGGGAGGGAGAGGGATGGGGCTGAGGCACTCCGGGCCGTGTGGGGCCCTGGGGGTGGCGGAGGAGTTGAGGTGGGAACGAGTTAGGGGCCGTGCCGCCTCAGTGAGTGTGGAGATGGGCTCGCATTCCCGCACCTGGCTCTCAGAACCGTGTGGGTAGTATTTCTTTGCGGTTCGTCACAACGGGGGACTGTGCTGGGGGGCTGTGTGTGATCGCGTCGCTGGCTGTAGCTTTCTTTGGGTCTTGTGTTTTTACTCAGGGTCTAGGCGCTCCCGTTGTGTTATGCAAACGACGACGACGACGTGTTATTTGGCACAAGACAAAAGTTCCGAACACTACAAGTACTATGCGTACGCTCTATCAAGCCCTGATGCAGTGTCAAGCAGAGTGTCGCTGGTGGAGCTCGCGAGTCGGTGACCGTAACAGCCAGGCCACTACCACGCAGCCAGGCAAGGCGACCGCAGCCTGGCACGGCCTGAACAAGACACATGCTGGAGGACTACTTATCAACTACTCTGCTAGCGCCTCGGCTGCGCTGAGCGCGTGCGCTGGGGAGCCGTTTCGCTGTTTCGCTGCACAAGGTGCATGCCCCAGCACGGGCTCCTCACCCGCTCTCTCCGGCGGCAACTGCCAATACAGCCGTCAAAGCCCGCTATTTGAGCATAGTGCAAGGCTTCGTTGCAGCGGTGAGTTACCAGACCTCATGCAGGCGCTCGCATGCCAACACCATTGACCGCCCCCTCCCTCCCCGCCCAGCCATTCAGGACCAAGCGGGGGGGAGATACCACCCTGAAACATGCATGCATCCGAGAGGAAACACACGAGGCCCCCCGCTGCGCCCTGATCTCACTCTCACATCTGCCCACCACCGTGTGCCCCTGCAGGCCCAGGTTGCCCGCACATGACAGTTTATAGCATCTTTGATGCGTCGCCGCCCCGGGGAGAGGCTTCGCAACGGTCGCATTATTTTTGCGCTGCGAACGACACACTGCTCACACACTGCTCACGTTTTTTGCTGGCGCAGCCACTGGAACGCAACAGCCACCGCAGTTTTGCGTGCAAGCTTGCTCGACTCTGCCTCGGCCACCGACGCACGAAGCGAACAGCAGGTGGGGCACGCATGCGCATGCTGCGTGCCGTGCTGGCGCATGCACGCTGCGCTCCGATGCCAAGGGGCATGGGTTTTGCACCCACTGACATGCCTGGCGTCGGGAGCATCGCTTTGACACGCTCGTCGTTCTTCTCATGCGATGTAACGGCATGTCGCGCACCCGCCTCTGCCTCGCCTCACAGCTTAAGGCTCCGGTTCGAGCTGTGCTCACGGGCTCGCATCACGCAGAGAGCAAGAGGTGAGGATGGCAGGGGCAGGGACTGCATGAGGTGAACGCATGGGCTGGCTGTTGCAGCATGCATGCGCTGACTGCGCGTGCTGCTCACAGCCATGCAGCAGCAGCCAGGCCAGAAACTGTGCAGGTTCGCATGGTTGCGTGCACGCCCGTACATTTGTGTGCGCGCACACCTGGCACGCTTGCATGTCGTGCCATGCCATGCCGCGCCACCCGCCTCCCATGTGACACGGAGCCCCCTTCATTCTGGAAAGCGCATCTCGACTCAGCCTCACCTATGACACATCACACAGATGGTTGTTCCACCGCTGAAGGAATGGCTGCCTGAGCACAAGGAGTATTTCGCCCTGCTCATCTCTGAGGGCATCAGCAACCCGGGGATCGTGAGGATGATGCAGGAGAGGTCCCCGCACGTCTTCACAGGCCTGACTGCAGACCACCTGGACGCAATCAAGAACTCCCTCCCGTGGCAGAAGATCCTCGGGGTGGGTGCTTAACACCCCCGCCCCTCAATCGTTCCCCCTCCACTCTTCCCCTACCCGCACACACTCGCATTGACTTCCTACTGTTCCCAGGACGCGCTCAACGAGCTGCCGAAGGTTCCGGGGGAGGACCAGGGCAGACTCAAGAAGTGGAGGGTCCTGAATGACAAAGCCAAGTTCGTGATCAAGTGGGACAAGCAGCACCCGGAAATGGTGTCCTTGGTCGCCAGGCAGTGGCCGCTGAAGCTGCTGGTGCGTACAGAGACTGCTGGCAGCAACGCTGGCACACGCGTGCACGCACACACAGCAACACACACGCACATGCAAACACAGGCAGAGGGTGTGGGCGCCGCCACAGCCGGCGACACCTTCAAGGGCAACAAGAACGGCGCGTGCGACACGGTGGGTGCGGTGTTTTCCGGATGTCGGCGCCACTCTTGGATGCACACAACACACACACACACACATGCGTAAAAACAGTTTGATGGGCTTTCTTACACACAGGCACACACACACACACACACACACACACGCAGGTGGCGCGCGTGTGCGCCGACGCCGACGGCAGCAACCAGAGCGGCGCGGGCAGCAGCAGCGACAGCGCCAAGGTGGGCGCAGAGTTTCGAGAGTCGCCACACCTGTCGACGCAGGCACACACGCACGCATGCACACACCCCTGCCAAGTGACGCGCACGTGATGGTGATCATAGCGCCTGAGGCGGTCCGTGTGGCGGGGGTGCGCCTCAGGTGGTGCTGGGCGCCTAACGCGGTCAGGGTGGGGCCTAGGGCGGCCGAGTCGATGCCTTCAGCGGCGCCTCAGGCGATCGGGATGCGCCTCAGGCGTTGGGAATGTGGTAGGGTGCGCGCACGCACGCGCGCTTCAGGCGCATGTCTGTTGTCCCTCCCTAAAAGAGGTGGTTGAAATCCCAGTTAGAAATCCCATTATGATGATGATGATGATGGATATTACAGTCTGTGTGACACCAGTAATGATGTATAAGACCGGTGTCGGCGCTAGCGCCCGACACCTTGAACTCAGTTTCAGTGGGAAACTGGCTGGCTACCTGGTAGGGGTGAGGGTAAACCCCACACGCGCGCACGCACTGGACCTAGACAGGACACTGGGCCCCCAGATCCACCCTATACCACCCAGGTAGTGACAGCAACGCATTGTTGGTGTGCGCCTGTGTTCTACTACTAGTCCCGCCGCCGCCATTGGCTCCAGCAATCTCCTCCATGCCCGCCAGCAATCTCCTCCACGCCCGCAGCAATCTCCTGTATGCCCGCAAGCAATCTCCTCCATGCCCGCCAGCAATCTCCTGTATGCCCGCCAGCAATCTCGTCCATGCATGGGCGCCGCCATGCGATCTCCATGCGCCGCGCCGCGCTCCATGCGCGCCAGCACCCGTACCACCCGCCTCATTCCCGTTCTTTAGCCATTCCCCGTGACACCTATGGCTGATCCTTGTTCCGCCGTCCCCTTTGGCATCTGTAACCCGTATCCTCTCCCTGTAGCCTCATTCCCCGTTGTTAACCGCCATCTCCATTATGGTGCCCGCCCGCTGGTGGGGCCTCGCCTGGCCCCATGCCGCACGGCTAGTGTATTGATTGCTGCGCCATCTATAATCTGCGCCTTGGGGCAGGGAACCCCTGCGCCACAACCTCCTCACAAAGCCTAGCCGCATGTGCCTCGCTTCCATGTTTCTCAATTTCTCGCCATCCGCTTCCATGCCCGCCTGCAATCTCCTCCACGCCCGCGAGCAATCTCCTGTTTGCCCTCAAGCAAGCTCCTCCATGCCCGCCAGCAATCTCCTCCATGCATGCACGCGCAGAGCGCCGCCATGATGATGATGATGGATGTTACAGTCAGGGACACCTTTAAAGGCGTATAAGACCGTGCTCGGCGCGTTTGGCCCGAGCACCTTATAACGTTAGAGGTTGCGGCCCGGCTTTTCAACCTTATCATCATCTCAGGTCACTTATTGATCAGATCCACATCCCTTCTGACACAAATGATCAGTAGCCTCTGCTGCCGCTACGGTGGAGGTCTAGGAAAAACGATCCCGCGGGCTTGTGAACCCCGGCCGTGCCCCCACGGGGACGAGTCAGATCTGGGGGCCGAGTGCCCTGTCTAGGTCCAGCCCCGACCCACTAGCCCCCCACCACCAGTAGCCAGCCACCCGTCTGTAGCGCTTGGGTGTTGTATGCCGAGCAAGATCAAATACGCTAGCCGGTAGGCTCGTCACACACGACTGTAAAGTCCATCATCATCAAAGACCAGGTCAACTGAGCAGCCACTCACACCCACACATCGCTCTGCAGCCTCCACTGCCACGCGCGCCGCTTCCACGGCCACGCGCGCTGGTGCGCATGGTCCCGGTGTCGAAGGCGACGCCGCCCGAGGCGCTGGAGCTCGAGTGCTCTGAGGTATGCATGGGGATGCCCTACCAAAATCCCAACGCCTGATCCGCGCCATGGAATGCGGTCATAATGTCTGAGACGGTCCGGGGTGCACCTCAGGCGGTGATGAGCGCCTGAGGCGGTCTGTGTGGCGCCTGAGGCGGTTTGGGTAACGCCTGAGGCGATCGTGAGTGCGCCTCAGGCGGTCGGAGCGCCTGAGGCGCTGCCTGATCCGCGCCATGGAATAGGACACCTGAGGCGCCGCCTCAGGCGTTGTGATTGTAGTAGGGATGGCTGGGTTGCATAGTGGCCACGCGCCGCTATCAAGGAACCGCACACCCACACACACGGGGCCATCACTGACGTCGAAACGACCGTTGCACACACGGCGCTACCAAGGAACCGCACACACACACAAGGGGCCATCACGTGCGAGCGACTGTTGAATCCACCACGCGTGCGGCCTATCGCACACACACGGGCCTGTCAGTGACGTCCAAACGTTTTTCGAATCCACCACGTGCGCGCGCGCGCGCTAACTCCATTACACGTAATGCCGCGCTTCTCACGCTCTCCCTCGTACACCTCGCAGACGCGCGTGCCTGAGTCAGAAGCGCTCGCGGACGCGCTGGCAAAGGCGCTGGCGGAGCTCGCGCGCGCAACGGTATGCATGGGCAGGGCGAGGTGTTGGTTGTGCGGCGGCCTCTCGCGATTGCAACAACCTGCCACATGCGCGCGCGCGCGCAAACTCTCTCTACTCCACTGCGTGACTGACGCATGCGCGCGCACTCATACGCCAGGCGCACATCGATGACTTCGCCAGCCAGCAGGTGGCCTACGAGATGCAGATCGCGGCTCTCTCCGGGGACCAGGACCTAGAGGAGGTGCGATGTGATTTGGGTCGGGGGTGCATGTGTTGGCTTGAGGCTCCCGGCATGGTTGCCTTGCATGCGCGTGCTCAGGGGGTTGCCGTGCATGTTCAGGGGGTTGCCGTGCGCAGGGGGTTGCCGTGCTCATGGGGTGCCACGCTCGGGGGGATGTCGTGCATGCACGTGCTCAGAGGGGGGGGGGGGCGGGGCAGCGTTCTGACTGGTTTGTGGTACGGGACCGCGGTGCTCGCTTCCCGTACATGGGGGGCGTTGAAACGCCCGCGTGGCCACAGTGTCGCAGGCAGCTACCTCAGTTCTTGATGAATCCCACATCTATGCAGTGTTCTAAGAAGCCCTTATTGTGCGCTGTCCAAATCGTTCCGATCCCGGCAGAGGTTCGGGAGTTGTGGCTGTTTTGGTTGTTTTGTGGCAAGTGTAAAAGGCGCCCCGTGCTGCACGTATGCTGCGGTGCTGCCACATGCTGACCTTGGTACGTGGTGCGCAGAGATTATATTTTCGTGATTTTCAATTAATTGTTCCACAGCCGGATTTTGCTTTGACCGCGTTGACCGTTGAAATCCCGTTGACTGTTTGTCCTTATACATAGGTAATTTGGAAGCTGTTGACATGCTATGTCTGGCGGGCTTGTCCGACAAACAATCCACTGGATGGGCTGAGCTGTGTGCAAGGTCAAAGTGCAGCTGGCAAACAGTGCAGCTGGCTAAATGGCTGTGTAGAGCCGAAAAGTAAATCGCTGGTGGTACGGTACTGCAACCGTGGCAGCAGGGGCGCGGGCCTGCGTCTGCCCTGCACCCGTGTGCGCGTGCACAGTTTGTGTTCCCGCACCCCGCACGGTTGTCTAGTCAACAACCCGCCTGCCCACTGCCACCTGCCTACCGCCGCCTGCCTACTGCCGTCTGCCTTCTGCCGCCTAACTACTGTCGCCTACCTACTGCCGCCTGCCCACGCAACCGCCCCACTCGTCGTGCAGTTCGCGCGCCTGACAGAGCAGATCGCGCTCCAGTCCGAGGAGATCAAGCACCTCACGCAGGACAACAACCTGCTGGATGACCTCTTCGGTGAGCCCGACCAGGGCGTGACGATCACGGGCCTGCAGATCAGGGTCACCGACCTCATGATCGAGGTGAGTCTCTGTGTCTGGGAGGTGTGGAATCTGTGTCTGGGAGGTGTGGAATCCGGTTTTCTGTGTCTGGGAAGCTGGTCTCTGTGTCGGAGGTGAGGAATCTGGTCTCTGCGTCTGGGAAGCTCGTCTCCCACCAGTTGGGGCAGCGTGCTGTGGTGCGGGGGAGGGAGGAGGGGGCGCGTATGTTCACACCCCACACTCCCTCCACACTCACTTACCTCAACCACACTCACCAACACTCACACACATCAACCACGCTCGCCAACAGTCACGCAAACTGACCAAAATTTACCACCACACACCCACACTCCCCAACGCTCACCACCACCCACCAAAACTCACACACCACTCATATGCACTCGCCCACCACACCCATACTCACCCACAAACACACCAGCTGGCCGCGGCGCAGGTGGCAGCGGCAGAGGCGCAGCAGATGGCGCTGGCGGCATCAAACAAGACGGCGGCGGCTGTGGCTCACCCAAACGCACCACCCCTCGCACACACCGACACACACAAACACACACGCACCAGCTGGAGGCGGCACAGCAGATGCCGCGTGCGCTTGCGGCATCAAACAAGACAGCCGTGGCTGTGGCTCGCCCTAACGCACCACCCCTCACACACTCACGCACGCACACACACACACACACACCAGCCGGAGGCAATGGAGGTGGCAGCAGAGGTGGCGCAGCAGCAGGCGCAGGTGCTGGCAGCAGTACACAAGTCGGCGGCGGCTGTGGCTCACCCAAACGCACCACCTCTCACCCACGCTCACACACTTACACACACACTTGCACACACACACACGCACCAGCTGGAGGCGATGGAGGTGGCAGCAGAGGCGGCACAGCAGAAGGTGCAGGTGCTGGCGGCAGCAAACAAGACGGCTATGGAGCAGGCACTGGCCGAGGCGGCGGCACACGCGGCGTCGGTCAAGGAGGCGGCGGAGGGCATGCTGCAGTTCAACGAGGCGAGTGATATAATCGATGCAACTGCAGGAAGGGGGGGGGGGTCTGATGTGGTTTTCTAGATTTTTAATGATTTTCTGGGGCTGTTTGACTGAAAATCCTGCCTCGTAGCTCGGAAATCATGTGTAAACGCCTTACACAAGGAAAAACTTGAGGGCGGGGGGGGGGGGGGGGGCATTTGGATGAAACATATGATGGATGGTCAATTCGGGGAGGGTTCTGCCCACCCAATCGCATACATGCCCCGTGCATGGAGCCGGTACCAGGCGCATGGCTTCTCGGCACCAAGGGCTGTCCATCGCGATGTGTGGCCAAAATGGGTCGCTAGTCTGGCACTCTTTGTGCCAGCTCTCCTGAGGGCCCTTGTTGCACCCCCATGTTGGCATGCGTCGGCCGCGCGGCTAGAGATGCCCGTCACCCAGGGCTTACGCCACAGCATCCTCCCCACTGAGGAGGTCAACCAGGCTTCCTTATATCTGGATTTGGGATGCTTTCTAGGACTGCTCAAGGCGCGGCGCCCTAGCAGAACCACTGCTGAAAGTCCCTGACCATCACAAACGCAGGAGCTGCACACGGCGCACGTCCGTTGACGAATGCTTCTTAGGGCTGCTGTAGTAGGCGAGGCGCCCAAGCAAACCTACTACTGAAAGCCCCTCACCCCTCACAACGCAGGAGCTGCACACGGCGCACGTCCGGTTGACCAACGCCTTGCCAGACTGTTATAGGCACCCTAGTGGAACCACTGCTGAATGCCACTGACCATCACAAACGCAGGAGCCGCACCCGTCCGGTCAACGAATGCTTCTTAGGACTGCTGTGGTAGACGCGACACCGAGCAGAACTATTGCTGAAAGCCCCTCATCCCTCACAAACGCAGGAGCTGCACACGGCGCACGTTCACCTAAATAACGGCTTGTCGGGCTGCTTCTAGTGACGCACCCAAGCAGAAGCACTGCTGAAACCCCCTGACCATCACAAACGCAGGAGCTACACACGGCGCACGCTCGATTGGCGGACGCTTCTTAGGACTGCTGTAGTAGGCGAGGCACCCAAGCAGAATCACTGCTGAAAGCCCCTGGCCATCACAAACGCAGGAGCCGCACACTGCTATATAGGCACCCTAGTAGAACCACTTCTGAAAACCCTCGACCCTCACTCTCACGACCCTCCGGCCACTTGAGGGGTTGGGTGTGGAGCCTGCATTGTGGTGCTGCTTGCTCGGCACCCGCCACTACGTGGTTGGCGCTACCGTGGGCTACTTTTGTAGCTTGACCTTTTTGGTGGGCCTCGTGCCTGCTCTCCAAGTCCCGCTGGAGCTTTGAAACCGAACGTGTGACCGCCGGCAGTGGATTGTAAAAACTCTCATCATCTCACTCATGCATGCAGATCATGAGCGAGGCGTACCAGGACGCGAAGATCATCGAGCAGCAGAAGATCGTGGACGGCCAGCGCATGGTCATTGACGACCAGGAGGGGTTCATTGACGGCCAGCAGGCAAGTGCCAAGGCACACGGGGTCTCCAGCTAAGCATGCTACACTTCTACTAGAGATCACCCACTCCTGTGCACATCATCTGACTGGAGAACCGCCGGCTGCCGGCCGATATAGACCACCGCTCCCGCCGGCTAGACCACCACAAGCAGCGGTCCTTGGTAGACATTTCTGACAGGGATTCCATAGGAGAGGACCGTCTTCAGGTTGACAGTAGTGGCCTTGAGGCCAGCCAAGCCAGCAGGGCTGAATGGCGCTGACTGGATCGGTCCCCGCCTGCCAGTCAGTGTCCCCTGGGAAGGATGTTAGCGATTATTTATTTCCCGGCTCCAGCAAGTTTGACCGCTAACACCAGGCACAATACATAGCGGGTGTTCACGCAACGCATGTCGTTGTGCTGCTCTCGGCGAGAGCTTTCCAACGCACCCCTCCGCGCCCTCTCCCACCAAGTGTGGAGTGGTTTTCTGATAAATCAGAAATCCGACCCGGAACGGTAAACGGCTTGCACGGGGATCACTGCTGCCAGTGCATGGCTGTCCAGCGCCCCGTGCCTCTCACGCCCCTCCCACGTCCTCCTCGCGTGTACATGTAACACCTGTACAACCCGCCCCATGCCTCGTGCCTGGCGCTCCATGCGGCGCATGCGGCGCCTCATGCCCGGCGCTCCATGCCTTATGCCCAGCGCCCCATGCCTCGTGCCCGGCGCCCCATGCCTCATGCCCGGCGCCTCGTGCCTCATGCCCGGCACCCCGTGCCTCATACCCGGCGCCCCATGCCTCATGCCCGGCACCCCGTGCCTCATGCCCGACGCCCCATGCCTCATGCCCGACGCCCCATGCCTCACCAGCAGGCACACATCTGGAACCAGCAGGACCACATCCGCAAGCAGAACCGGCTGATTGTCAACCTGGGGCAGGCGTTCAACGACCAGGCGGTCGCGCTCCAGCACGCCAACGACGACAACCTGCTGCAGGAGCACATTGACTTCCACGAGCAGGTGCGTGGAAGGTGCTATGGCACGCGCTTTGCTTCCACAATTGGTGTGCCTTGGCATGCAGATGATGATGATGATGATGATGATGGATTGTACAGTTGTGTGTGAAGCGCCCAACAGGCAGCGTATTCGACCTTGCTTGGTTTTTTTTATCGCCCGGGCGCTACAGACTGGCTGGCTACCAGTGGTGGGGGGCTAGCATGCATGCCCTCTGCATGTTTTTGTGTTGGTGTGGGGGGCATTCTTGTCCAACCAGGAGTGGCACAAGATTGACTTCCACAATCTGGTGCGTTGCAGCTGCCCTGGTGCACTCTTTTCAGTCACAATCTGTGTGTTGGGGAGGGAGGGGGGGGGGGCTTGAGGGGCAGCAGATCGACTTCCATGAGCAGGTGCTGCAGCTTTCGTAGCAGTTTACAGGTTTGCACCCTCGGAGTTGGTGTGTGTGTGTGGGGGGGGGGGGGACCTCGAGGGGCAGCAGATAGACCTCCAAGAGTAGGTTCTGTAGCTTTCTTACTTAGCGGTTTACAGGTCTGCACCCTCGGAGTTGGTGTGTGGGGGGGATGGGGGGGGGGGTGTTTAACCTCGAGGGGCAGCAGATCGACCTCCACAAGCAGGTGTGCAGGTGTTGCTGTAGTTTTCTCAGTTGGCAGTTTACAGGTATGCACCCTCGGGGCATGGGATTTGGGGGAGTTGCCTCGTGAGGCAGACTACCAGCGCACGGGGGCAGTTGCGTGGAAGCTTCTCTGGTATGCTCACTCGACAGTTGACAGTGACAGTTAATAATGAACCCTCAGGGCATGGGATTTGGGGGAGTTGCCTCGCGAGGCGGACCAGCAGCGCGCGGGGGCAGTTGCCTGGAAGCTTCTCTGGTGTGCTCTCTGCCACCACAGTTGGGGTGTCTGGGGGAGGGGAGGGGGGGGGGCACTCATGTCACGGCCTCGAGTGACAGCAGATCGACCTCTACAAGCAGCTACGCGGAAGCTGCTGTGGCATGCTCTGTTAGCGGTGTACAGTACGCGCACCATTGGGGCGCAGGATTCTGGGGAGTTATCGGCTAGTTACGGAGCCCCCCCACCCGCGCGCGCCTCGTCGTTGACGGCGAGCGGGTGCCTGCACCTGCTTGCTAGATGGCATTCCCTCTGGGGGTGTTTTTGAAGGGGAGGTGGCGCCACACGCGTGCGGTGGCGGGTGCGGTGTGGTCGCTGAGTAGAGTGCTGCGGCGGGTGTGCTACTAGCCCCGCTTCCGGTGGTCTGGGGGAGGGCTTTTTGGTCCCTTCATGGTTTTATACCTTGGGTCCGCCCTCTGGCCATTTGAGGGGCTGGGTGTGCAGCCTGCACAGTGGTGCTGCTTGCTTGGCGCCCGCCACCAAGTGTGGATGGCGTTACCGTGGGCTACTTGTAGCTTGACCTTTTGTGGGCCTTGAGCCTTGTTTCTCTAAGTCCCACTGGAGCTTTGGAACCGTACGTGTGACCGCCAGAAGTAGATTGTAAAACTCTCATCATCATCATCATCACCACCCAATGGGGGCTCCGCCCCCGGGTTTGGGATGTAACAAGTGATGTTAGTGTACAGGGCCTTCAGCACCGTCTGACCCGGTACATCGCGGGATGGGCTCAAAAGCTTGTGTCTAAATACTCAGGGGCGTGCGTGGCCTCAGTGAAAGTTGGTGCCAGATTGCGTTCTCACCATCGTGAAATTTGGTCGGCGCCCCAGCACGCCCCGCTGGCCCCCACAGCGAGGGAACAGGTCCTATATGTGTATATGAACTCGCCTGCGTCGCGTTGCGGCGGTGGGGAGGCCCGGGGCGCGGGGAGCTACCCCTCAGTGCCGCTGACTCAGCACAACCCCCGCCGTCGCGGCGACGCCGCCCGCGGCCTCCTCCGCGATCGTAGAGCCGCCATATGAGTCTAGTATGACATCCCGCTGTTGTAGGCGTGGGGCGGGGGCGCCAGGGTGACGACCTGGCGCCGTCTGTCACTCCCTGCCCATGAATGCCCCAGCACCCAAACTGCCTCTCCCTGTGTGCACACCCTCCTGGCGTGGCTCATGCATCATATGTACTGGATTTACCGCCCAACATCTGGCATCAGGGATGTCTTGGCCGCATGGGCAAGCCATGCGCCATGCAGTGAGGGCGCACACATGCGCGCGCGCAGCAAGAGCGCGGCGCACGCGGGGCCCAAGGTCATGCCACCCCGGCCACAGCGGCCCTGTGTCATCAGCTATGGGCCTGTGCAGTCAGATTGTGCCTCCCTACCCCCAGTTGCCCTGCCAGGGGCCTGATGTGGCGCAGTTTGGGGCGGTTCACCACTTGCGTCGCACAGCGCGGAGCATGGGACGCCCTCGCCCCATCGTCACCCCCCAGTCAAAGCTTCGCGCTGAAATTCGCTGCATGATGCCTGGGGGTCATGGCGGGTCACCTCAACCCCCAGCCCCCAGCCGCGCACCACGCACACGCGCACACGCACACACACCAGCTTGGTATATCTGCTCGACCCGAGCGGCCGGGGGCAGACCGTGGGTGGCAGTAGGTCCGTGGTGTGCGTGTCTCTCTCTCACTCTCTCTCTCTCTCTCTCTCTCTCTCTGCGAGGTTTGTATCATCACAGCCGGTGCGAACCAAACCCAGCCCCGTGACGGCTCCGCCGTTTTTAAGCGGCGCCCCAGCGCCGCTCTCTTAACTTGTCTCGTAGGGCGGGCTGCCAGCGCGTGGGGGCAGCTGCATGGAAGCTTCTCTAGTATGCTCACTCGACAATTAAACAGCACAGTCTGCAGTATGCACCCTCGGGGCGTGGGACCTGAGAAGAAGTGGGGCGTGGGACTTCAGAGAAGAGTGTGTTCCCACTCACGGCACAGAAGTTCCTTCTAGCCTAGAAGCAGGGCTGGGAGCAACTCTGACTGAGGCGCTCTCAAGTCGGAGATGCTGGCGACGACGACTGGACGTCTGCTGTGACGAGAACAAACAAATGTGCTTCTTCTAGATTGACTGGAGGACAGCTCGGGGGCCTTCTAGAGTGACTAGAAAACCAAGAAGTTTTCTATAAAAAAAAAGTATGATTCCGAGTGGAAACATACCCTTAGGGAGCCTCCTACCTGGGGCGGGCTGCCAGCACAGTGTGTTGTGCTCTCAGCAGCCACACATGTGGTATGTGGTGGTGGTGTGTGGAGGAGGGGGGGGGGGGGCACTGTCGTATGCGCTGCTGCATCATAAGCACATCAAGCTCTATGATTTAGGTGCATGGAGGCTGCTCTGGCACGCTCAAAACAGCCACAATTGGGGTCTGATAGTCGCAGCAGGCAGCCTCTGCTGGCATCCCACAACTCGTGTACCGCCCAAACACTGTCTGCAGGGGACTCTCTCATGCACCCTACAACTCTGTTGGACTGTCTCTCATCGACTCCCTCCCCTCCCCACACTTCACCCACGCAGCAGGCAGCCTCTGCTAGCATCCTACATCTCGTGTACTGCCCAAGCACTGCCCGCACTCTCAGAGGTTTCTCTCGCACACCTCTGCCCACACTTGACCCACGCAGCAGGCGGCCTCTGCTGGCATCCCAAACCGCGTTTACTGCCCAAACACCGCCCACACTCTAAGGAGTTTTATTGCGCGCTCCACACCGCCTCTGTCCCATCTTACACCAGTCTCCTCCCACGCACCACACACGCAGCAGGCGGCCTTTGCTTACTGCCCACGCTCCCAGAGACTCTCTTGCGCGCCCAAAACCGCCGTTCTCCTGTCTCTCATCAACCCCCTCCCTACACTTCACCCACGCAGCAGGCAGTGTCTGCAGGCGCGTCCGCCGCGTCCCCCAGCTCGTACGGGTCGGAGGCTGAGTCGGCAGGATACTCGCACAGCGAGTAAGCAGTCCCAGCGGTTGAGGCCAGCGTGGGGGGCAGCGGCGCGTCAACAGCTGGCTCAGCACCTGGCCCAGCCAGCAGGGAGTCGTAGGGGTGGGGGCCAGTGGGAGGGCAGCGGACGGCATGCGGCTGAGTCAGCAGCAGGCTCGCGCCGCCAGCCGGCCAGAGGGAGGGGGGGGGGGGGGGCAGCGGCGGGCTGAAAGCTGGCCCAGCACCTTGCCAAGCCAGCAGGCAGGCTGTCCCTGCAGGCCAGTGTGGTGGGCAGCGGCGGGCATGCGGCTGAGTCAGCAGCAGGCCCGCGCCGCCAGCCGGCCAGAGGGGGCGGGGGTCAGCGGCGGGTTGATAGCTGGCCCAGCCAGCCGGTAGCCGCAGCGGTCGAGGCCAGAGTGGGGGGAAACGGCGAGCATGCGGCTGAGTCAGCAGCAAGCTCGCGCCGCCAGCCGGCCAGAAGGAGGGACAGCGGCGCGTTGGCAGCTTGCTCAGCACCTGGCCCAGCCAGCCGGTAGCCGCAGCGGTCGAGGCCAGCGTGGGGGGAAACGGCAAGCATGCGGCTGAGTCAGCAGCAGGCTCGCGCCGCCAGCCGGCCAGAAGGAGGGCAGCGACGGGTGGCAGCTGACCCAGCCAGCAGGCAGCTGCAGCGGTGGAGCCAGCGTGGTGGGCAGCGCCGGAATACACCTGATCCCGTCCGCCTAGCAAGCCCACTGGTGGCCTGTGGAGGCCAGCGTGGGGGACAGCGGCGGGCATGCGGCTGAGTCAGCAGCAAGCTCGCGCCGCCAGCCGGCCCGAGGAGGGACAGCGGCGCGTTGGCAGCTTGCTCAGCACCTGGCTCAGCCAGCAGGCAGTCGCAGCGGTGGACACCGGGGGGGGGGCAGCGGCGGGCATGTGGCTGTCTCAGCAGCACGCCCGCGCCCCCAACATGGGGCAGCAACAATGTGCGCTCCCCCGATGGGGAGCGCAGAGGCAGACGCACACCAGCGTGCAGATGTTGGAGGAGCAGTGGCGGCAGTGGCGGGGCCCCGCCAAGACAGACGCCTGGCGAGGCACCGTTTGCCGAGGCAGGGTTTGAGACTGACGCACACCTAAGTGCAAGTGCAGATGTTGGAGGAGCAGCGGCGGTGGCGGGGCGCCGACGCGGAGCGGTGCGCCGAGGCAGGCGCATAGCGAGGCGGGGCATCGAGGCTGACCGAGGCACACCGCAGGTGCAGTCGCAGCGGTGGCGTGGCGCCGACGCGTGGATGCATACCCCACCAGCACAAGCACCGTCCACAATGCCATGTATGACGTGCCATGTATGACGGTGTGGCTTGCGGCACAGATGCAGCCGCACGTGGCGGAAGGGCATGCTGGAACGTTGAATTGTCAAAGACGTGGCGGTGGGCGATGGCTGGTATGTTTTCGTCAGTATCACGTTTCGGGACAGGACGGGGTGTTGTCTGTCGGTAGTCTGATGGGGGGGATCCGGATCTTCCGAACTGTTTCAACCTTAGTCTGATGGGGAGGGGGATATTTCGTCACATTATGTTTCGGGGTGGGGCTTTTTGTGTCACATATGATTGGGGGGTCGTAGTCTGATTGTGTTTGTGGGGAAGGGGGGGCTCGGTCGTCAGAAGTCTGGGGGGTGGAGCTCAGTTTCACATGTGAGCAGCAAGCCTGCACCCCCAGGTCATTCTTTGAGACAAAGCACATCTGTATATGGTCCTGTGTGGCCGGTTTGGAGTGTGGTATCAGTTTTTGATGTGGTTGGGTCGGTAGAAGAGGGGCAGTGGCGGCAGCAGCGTCCTCCCCATCACTAGGCAAGGGGAGTAGACAGGTTCAGACTCGTAGATGGTGTAAAGCAAGGGAGGGGAAGAGGTCAGCTAACATCCCTTCACGGCCCTCCTGGGGTCCAGCTCAGTCAGCGCGGCCTGGCAGTCAGGCACCCGCCCAGGCCCTGACAGTGGTGCCGTGCCCATTGTCGAGCGTGCAGGGGTCTCTACACACCACACGCGCAGCGATGCGCCATGGGAAGAGTGCATGGGGCGTCGTGCATGCATGGTTGCATGGCACGCCAGGTCCACGCTAGAGTCGGTTAGATGGTCCCCGTCTGACCCGCATGTGCAGCATGGCACAGCAGGCGCCCGTGCATGCTGCGGGATGGGCGTGGCGAAGTTCGGTCCGCGACGCCTCCACTCCGTCCCACTCCTCCATCCATTCGCACCTCACGCCTCACTCCATCGCAGCTCTCGCAACTGCTCCGTCCATCGCCCTTGTTCGGAGAGCATTGCCTTGCCACTGGAGGACAGCGATAGCCACGAGACTCGTGCCACCTCATTCAACCACCTCTGCACCTCCCTGAGTGGCTTCTGAACGGCGCCAAGGCCACGGGCGTCGCAAGCATAAGCCCATTGTAGATCCGCGAGGAAAGGTAAGCGGGAAACTGGCAGCCAACGAGATCGCATGCGCGTGCGCTCGCTGTCTCCGTGCGACTCCCCGCATGGCATGCGCAGCAGCGGCGCGTATGGCTCGATGCACATGGCTTTTGATTGGCTGAGCAGCACTCTCTCAGTCTGTGATCCATGCGATGTGAGTACTGTAGTGCCCACTTGTGCCCGTTCCATTCATGCGGCGCATGGCGGTCATGCCCACAACTATGCGGTGGGGTCATGCGCCCGCGCCCACCGGCAGGCCTTCCGCGCGATGCAGCCTGGATTCATATAGCATATCCCATGCATCACGCAAACTATTCAATCCGAGGCAGGGGTGGGGCTGCGTGGTCGCTTGCACACAGTTGCGTGCCATCCTCCCTGTACGCACATCCGCCCTGCGCGCACCCCACGCCCCATCAAGTCCCAGCACTGCGGGTATCCGCCCCCCTCTAACTGCACACCCGCAGGTCCCGTTGCGCACGATGCCCCCACTCTCTCGCCGGGACTCTAGGAACCTGGTGCGCAAGATTGGGATTGTGACCAGGCGAGGCGAGAGGAGGCGGGCATTGATGTCGATCTTCATGATTTATGAACAAGCAGTATCGTCCGACGATGCGGACAGCGTGGCCGCTCTTGAAGCTGCTGGGGTCATTCCAGCTCTGGTGCAGCTGCTGTGGACAACCGCTGATGCTCACGACCGCGGGTTGGCAGCAGTAGTGCTTTCCATCCTCACTGAGTTTTATGATGGACAACCGCTGCTGCTGGTGCCATCCCTCCACTGGTGCAGATGCTGGGGCCGGGCTCCGATACCAACATGCAGGTTGGATCTGCAGGAGCACTGGCCGCACTTGCTGGGAACGCTGAGAACGTGGTCACCATCGCTGCTGCCGGTGCCATCCCCCCACTGCACAGCTTTTGGGGTCTGGCCACACAGCTGAGGTGCAGCTAGCAGCAACAGAAGCAGTGGCACGACTCACTCTGAACGATGGCAACCAGGTCACCATCGCTGCTGCCGGTGCCATCCCTCTACTGGCGCAGCTGCTGGGACCCGGATCTTTATCTGGTGTGCAGCAGAGTGCATCGACAGCGCTGGCACGTCTTGCTGAAAGTTCTGAGAATGCTGGCACCATCGCCACCGCCGGAGCGATACCCCGACTCGTGCAGCTGCTGGGGCCTGGATCAACACCTGATGTCCAGAAGCGGGCTGCAGCAGTGCTGGGGAAGCTCGCTGCCAACGCTGAGAATGTGGTCATCATCACTGCTGCCGGCGCCATCTTTCCACTGGTGCAGCTGCTGAGGCCTGGGCCTGATGCTGCCGTGCCGAGGTATGCAGCAGAAACTTTGATGTTCCTTGCTGAAGATGATGCAGGCAAGGTCATGATAGCTGCTGCAGGCGCCATCCCTCGACTGGTGCAGATGCTGGGGCCTGGTTTGCCCGAGGTGCAGGCAGCGGCTGCAGGAGCACTGGTGGTCTTTGCTCAGAATGCTGAGATTGCGGTCAACATCGTTGCTGCTGGTGCCATCCCTTCACTGGTGCAGCTGCTTCAGCCTGACTCAGACACTGGCGTGCATCTGTTTGCAGCATTAGCGCTAAAGTCCCTCTCTGCAATCGCTGACAACAAGGTCACCATCGCTGCTGCTGGCGCCATCCCCCCACTGGTGCAGCTACTTGGGCCGGGCTCAGAAGCTAACATGCAGGAGCATGCAGCAGGGGTACTGTGGAACCTTGTTCAGGACACTGAGAACGTGGTCACCATCGCTGCTGCCGGTGCCATCCCCCCACTGGTGCAGCTACTTGGGCCGGGCTCAGAAGCTGACGTGCAGGAGCATGCGGCAAGAGCACTGGGGACCCTTGCTCAGAACGATGCCAATGTGGTCACCATCGCTGCTGCCGGTGCAATCCCCCCACTGGTGCAACTGCTGGGGGCTGGCTCCCCGGCTGAGCTTCAAATCTGTGCAGCAGCAGTCCTGATGGCACTCGGTTTCAACCACGCTGAAAACCGTGCTGCCATGACTGCTGCGGGCAGTGCTGACACGCTGAAGGAGATTGTGGAGAAGCTGGGCATCGCCTGCCCATCAGACGCTCCGGTGTGATGATCGATGAGACGTGTGGCGCCCCCAACCTTCAGCGTGTTTTACCATGTTCGGGCAAAAATGGCGCCCGAGCACTGCGGCTACTTGTAAGGAGAACTTGTAAAGAGACGTGGCCGGTCGGGGCGGGGGGCTGGGGGGTGTACTGACCCCTTGCTGCTGCACAAACATGTGCCATTTGTCTCCCCGTGGGGGCATACACGAGTTCTACGCGCCTGGAGCGTGTCCCCCTAGCCCTAATCCACAGCGCCGCCGTGTTGGTGCTGTACCGTTTTCTGAAATGCACACGTTTAAGGATCACGCGGCGGCAACACCGTAGATTTTGGGGTTCACGGGTTTCCCCCAGTGTAGGGTTTGGGGTTCAGTAGGGTTTGTCCTAGTCTAAGGGTAAGGGTTCAGGGTTTGGAAGTTGAAGGTTCAAACCCAAACACGCTTGAGCCCTGGCCCGATGATGCACGCACACCGTCACGCGATGGTGTCACCAAACATTGGTCGTCACTTCCTCCATCCCGTTTAAACTGCCTTCTCACAAACGCTGCATACAGACGCGCCTGTGTGTCGCGCCTGTGTGAATGACAGACTGTAAAACCAAGCATCTTTCGCCACGCTACGCTGAAGCCAGCTCTGCAGAACCCGGCAAGTTGGCGACTGCTGCCTCGATCAACCCTGCAACGCAACGCTGCAGCGTTGCACTCCAAAGACGGCTGATTGATGTGCGCAGTCAATTGGATGCCCCTGATGACATAGTAGACGGGATCGCCACGCACTGATCGCGCCGGGGGGCCAACAGGCGCCCGGTTTGCGTTGCAAGGGAGAGCGTCGCCAGCCCTGGTGCGGCTGAGCCACCACGCCAGGCCTGGGGCACGCAACAGGCACGCAAGCAGGTTGGCAGATGCCGCCTCGGCCGCCCCCGCAGCTCTGAAGCCGCATGCCACACCGTGGCACGCGGAGTGGCACGCGGCGTGACGGCCTGATGGCTTTAGTCAGTCCAATGTGCCCCTCTGGTGGCGTGTTGGACCGAATTTGAATTTGGCATGCACTGCTCGGGCCAGGGGGTCAACATACGCCCAAGTTGCGCTGCGAGGGAGAGCATCGCCAGCCCTGGTGCAGCTGAGTCGTCACACGAAACCGAGGGGCACACACGCACGCACGCACAACGCACACACACGCACGGCGGATACATGGCGCGTGTAGAAACACATGGAATTCGATGGCAACCAATTGCCAGAGTATGCATTCTTGTGTACCTCGAAGCTGATGCTGACCTACACAGAGGTGTTGATAATTAATTTAGTTTCACACCTCCACACCTCCACACTCTCCTATCATTCGCCTCAGGCTGCCCACTGCAGCTGTATCTCGACACGGCACGCACACGCCGTGTTACCAAGCAAACCCAGCAGCAGCGGGAGAGGAGGAGCAGCTGTGCCTGTGTGCGCCAGAGCCTGGTTGTGTCCCCCTGAGCGGACAACCCCCCGGTCGCTGTCAACATGTCGGCACGCTATGATCGCGCCATTACGGTCTTCTCGCCAGACGGCCACCTGTGAGATCCTGGGGGAGGGCTCGCGTTGTGCGTGCTCTAGCAGGCCCCGGCGTGCACACGCGTAGTTGTGGGAGATCTGCACCCTCTTTGTAGTGGGCACCACTGGGCAGCGTCAATCAGGGGCCGGCCTCACAGGCTGGTGCCACGCCCTCGCGTGGTGCATGGGGACCTGTTTGCATGGCCCATGCAAACCCAGCGCGCTCCTTCTGCTCGCACCTCTGTTTCAAAACGCAGGTTCCAGGTAGAGTACGCGCTGGAGGCGGTGCGCAAGGGAACGCTGGCAGTGGGCGTCAAGGGCACGGACACCATCGTGCTGGGTGAGAGTTTTGCGCATCTCGTGCACGCACTGCAGACCGATCCGCAACGGTCCACTAACCACGCCAACACCGCACATGCATCAGGCGTGGAGAAGAAGGCAGCGGCCAAGCTGCAGGACGGGCGCACTTTCCGCAAGATCGTCAAGGTCGACGAGGGCGTCGTGCTCACGTTCGCCGGCCTCTACGCCGACTCCCGCGTGCTCATCAACCGCGCGCAGGTGGAGGCCAGGAACGAGAGGGACGCATGCACTGGGTTGGCGCCATTGGCAGGAACACGCATGGGCGCGCACACGCATGGGCGCGCCATGCAAGCACGCAGACGCATGCAGGGCCGACCGCGCGCTGCACTTACTTGGTTCACCCCATGGCGCCATGCACACCCACCACTCACAGACCGAGGCGCAGTCGTACCGCCTGACGCTCGATGAGAAGGTGTCCGTCGACTACATGGCCAAGTACATTGCGGGTGCGTGCAGATCGTGCGATGGTTGTGAATACTGGGATTCAGCGCACAGTGACATCTCAGACGAAGGCACCCGTTCCCGGTTCCAGCTGTTTGGGGCATGCACCATTCCGACCCCACGCGCCGCCCGCCCTGCCCGATGTTCAACAGCGCCATCACCAGAACCTGCGCCCAACGCTCCTCTTTTCTCAACTACTCTCCGTCTAGCCCCACTGGAGCTTTGGAGCAGTGTGCCGACCTTAAGTGGACTCTCAACTCATCGCCATCGTCCCTTCCCGCACCTCATCCACAGGGATACAGCAAAAGTACACGCAGAGCGGCGGCGTGCGCCCCTTCGGCATCTCCACGCTGATCGTCGGGTACGTGCGTCTAGTGCGCTGATTGGGTCCCTAGTTTTGCACGACACACGACACACGACTTGAAGCCTTGATTCTTGACGCACGCTCTTCACCCTTGATCCTTCGCCGTTCACCCCAAACCCTGAACCTGCCGCCCCAACGCAACCCCTGGACCTCCCGCCCTTACTCAACCGCCACACCCCTCACTACAAACCCGAAACTTGCACCCTGTATCCTGCACCGCAGCACCAGCCCGCTCGGTGTGCCACCCCAAACCCTAAACCCTTAACACAAACCCCTCAACCCTCCACCCCGCAGGTACGACTCCTCCGACATGCCGCAGCTGTACCAGACTGACCCCTCAGGCATCTGCACCGCGTGGAAGGCCAACGCGATCGGGCGCAACTCCAAGACGGTGCGTAGCAAGGGAGAGCTCAACAGAGTCTGAGAGCGAGACAGAGATTAACAGAGTCTGAGAGAGAGAGAAACATGGCAGGCCGTCAACTACCTTAGCTACACGTCTAGGCCATGCAGGCGTCGTGCAATCGGGGAGCGGGGAGGAAGATCTGGACGCGGGCGCAACGCCAAGGAAGTCGGTAGAAAGAGGAAGCAGGGCAGGTTGGAAGAGACGAGTAGGGACAGGAGAGAGGTGTTGCGTGGTCTGTGCCAGACCAACCCCTCGGGCATCTGCACGCGATCAGGCGCCACTCCAAGACGGTGCGTAGCAAGGCAGAGCAAGAGAGAGTCTGAGAGAGAGATACAGAGAGAGAAACATGGCAGGCCGTCTATCCTATCTACACGGCTAGGCCATGCAGGCGTCGTGCAATCAGGGGGCAGGGTGGGAGATCTGTACGCGGGCGCAACGCGAAGGCAGTGGGTAGAAAGAGGAAGCAGGGCTGGCCGGAAGTGAGATGAAGGCCAACGCAATCGGGCGCAACTGCAAGACGGTGCAGTTATAGTTAGATCGACTTTCCAGCGAAGACTGCTTTCTAGTCCTAGTACCACCGCCTAGACCCAAGTCCAGTTCTGGCCCTAGTAGTTACTTGTGAGGGGCGGTAGCCACCAGCCAGCTGCCTGCCAACGTGTAGTCCCAGAGCAAGACGGTGCGTGGAACGCGAAAGCAGGGGGGCTCGGAAGTAGGACGAGTAAGGATAGAAGTGGCATGAAGCCGCCCGTGCCAGACTGACCCCTCGGGCATCTGCACTGCGTGGAAGGCCTACGCGATCGGGCACAACAAACACGGTGAGCAGAGGGAGAGTGAAAGAGGGCGAGTTAGAGAGATGCAGGGCTGGCCGTCAACCCTAGGGCAATGTAGGCAGGTGTGACACGCCTATACCAGACTGACCCCTCGGGCATCTGCGCCATGCGGAAGGCCAGCGCGATTGGGCGCAACTCCAAGACAGTGCGTAGAAAGGGAGAGTGAGAGTGAGAGTGAGAGAGGGGCAGACAGAGAGAGACAAGAGGGGCAGACAGAGTGGTACACATGGCGTGCTCTGCACTACACTGACAGCGATGCCATACACTGGAACCAAAACTGGAACCCCGCAGGTTCGCGAGTTCCTTGAGAAACACTCCGCCAAGACGAGCTGCCGCAACACACACACACACACACACACACACACAAACAAACAAGCAGGTTCGCGAGTTCCTCGAGAAGCACTACACCGAGACGAGCGGCCGCGACACGGTTACACACACACACACACACACACACACACACACACACACACACACACACATGCGCGCGTGCACGCATGCAGGTCCGCGAGTTCCTCGAGAAGCACTACGCCGAGACAAGCGGCCGCGACACGGTCAAGCTCGCTGTCAAGGCGATGATGGAGACTGTGGAGGCCGGCAGCAAGAGCCTGGAGGTGCGTTTATGTGGTGGGCGAGGGTTGAGTCTAACGATCTGCTGGTGGTATGTGCCTCGTTGGTGTGTGCGACTGTTGCGGTTCATGCATGCAGTCAAGCTCGCCGTCAAGGCGATAATGAAGACTGTTGAGGCTGGAAGCAAGAGCCTGGATGTCGGTTTCTAGCGAGGGCGTGTTCTTCGCAGGGTTGCACCATTCGACATTCGATGAGCATGTAATGTCGAATGATCGAATACGAATGTCGAATGTCGTATATACGCATACGAACACCATTCGACGACGAGACATTCACACTTTTCCACACTTTTTTGAACTTCGAACCAAAGCTTTGTTTCGAACGATTCCGAAAGCTAGAAGCATCAGCGCGACACCAGGATTCCAGAACTTCTTTCAAAAGTGGAATCTATAAAGGTTTACGATGAGGAAATCGAGGCAAAAGTTGGGAAAACAAACGAATGTCGAATATGGAATGACCTCTTGAAAAAACGTCGAATGTCGTTTGTCGAATGTCGTATGGATCGAATGTCGAATGGTGCAACCCTGGTTCGTCGTGGTGCTGGGTTTGTGGATCGTTACTTTGTGCGTGTGCTGCGGTCCATGCATGCGGTCATGCTGTCAGCGCGATGATGGAGACAGTAGAGGCGGGCAGCAAGAGCCTGGAGGTGGGTCCTACTCGGATGATTTGTTACTCTTTTATCAGGGCTTGAGAGGCAGCCTGGGGGCGGTGTGGGGCCAGCGCATGCGCGCAGCACCCCGTCATGCATGCTGCCAAGGCGATGATGGAGACGGTTGAGGCAGGCAACAACAGCCTGGGGGGCTGTGTGGGTCCAGTGCATGCGGGCAGCATCCCGCCATGCATGCTGTCAAGGCGATGATGGAGACGGTGGCGGCTGGAAGTTAGAGCCTGGAGGCGGGTTTCTGGCGAGTGTGTGTTCTCTGGGGCTCGATTAACGGAGGCGCGTTCTCGTCGCCGAGCCCTGGACCCAGCAATGCGGCGCTGCTGGTGACGAGGATCTCCGTGCCGCTGACGAGCGGGGTAAAATACGACTGGCCTGGCTCCTGCTAGACTGCCCCTCGGTGGAACACTACAGGAGCGGCTTGCCCGGCGCTGCCATGGCTTGGCGAGTAGCCGCGGCGCTGCCGCGGCCCGTGCTGGGAGACGGCCCTTATCCTCCCCCCATGCAGGACGCCATGCGGCACCGATCTCGACGAGTTGATCGACGAGCGGAGGAGCTGGCGCCCGTCAATGCATGCTGGACATTGGTCAAGATGGCTGCCCGTGGAGGCGGGCTACCATCACGGCTTCAGCGGTGGTGACCGCCGAGGCAACACAGAGTATATCCGCTTCACCATTCGCAGCGTTCGTCACCGCGCTCACCCTCGGGGGCGCTCGTCTGCCGGTGACTGGCGTTGGAAGGTCTTCAGGCAGCCTCCATGACAACTCTGTCGTCCATGCACCCCTGGAGGGTGGGACCTGGCCATGCATGAGGCATGGGGCGCCGGCTGAGCCCCATGCAAACGAGAGCTGGACAGCCATGCACTGCCAGGCGGGGACCGTTCCAGTCAGCGCCAGTCGGCTTTGTCGGCTTGACTGGCCACAAGGCCACTACTGTGACCCTGAGGAAGGTCCTCTCCTATATGCTCCTTGCCAGACATGTCTCTCAGAGACCGCTGTTTGGGGTAGTCTAGCCGGCGGAAGCGGTAGTCTATTGGCCGGGAGCCGGCGGTTCTCTAGTACACTGAAGTGGGCTGGAGTATTGGCGGGTGATCTCTAGTAGAAGAGTAGCCTGCTTAGCTGGAAACCCCGTGTTACTTGTTACTTGTTACTTGTGTGTTCGTCGTGGTGCTGGGTTTGTGGACCGTTACTTTGTGGTTGTGCTGTTGTCCATGCATGCGGTCATGCTGTCGAGGTGATGATGGAGACTGTTAGGCCGGCAGCAAGAGCCTGGAGGTGTGGGTTTCTGGCGAGGGTGTGTTCGCCGTAGTGCTGGGTTTGTGGTTTGTTGGTGTGGGCGTCTGTTGCAGTCCATGCATACGGTCAAGCTCGCTGTCAAGGCGATGATGTAGACGGTGCAGGCTGGAAGCAAGAGCCTGGAGTTGCGTCCTACTCTGATGAGTTGTTGTTCTATTGTCAGGGCTTGGGAGGCAGCCTGGGGGCGGCGTGGGGCCAGTGCATGCGGGCAGCACCCCTCTATGCATGCTGTCAAGGCGGGGAGGTTTGAGGTCGGGGGCGGGCAGTGAGGGCCTGGAGGTGAGCTTTGGATGGCCAGCCCTGCTCTACGCATCAAGGGGGTCCATATGTCTAAGTCCCGCGTGTAGACTTGAGAGAGATTGGTAGGTGAGCCTTGGAATGTGCTGCCATGGCTGCGGTGGAGGATCTGGTGGGGATTCGGGTCTAAGTGGTGGCACCAGGACTAGAAGATGTCTCTGCCTTACCACAATCCCAACTCCTGAGGCGCGCAAGTGAAGGCGGTCATAACGCCCGGCAGGCAGGGGATCTTAAGATGGTTGTGGGTAACGCCTGGGGTGGCGCTCGTCAGGTGTGGCGTTGGGACTGTGGGCGTTGCCGGCTCACGCACTCTCCACCCTGCAACCCCAGGTCGCCGTCATGGAGCGCGGCACCGGCCTAAGCACGCTCACCGACACGCCCCTATTGGCTGACTGGCTCACTCCACGCACTCCCCCACCCCACCACCCCACCACACGCCCCACCACCTGAAACTCACCCTAAACCCTCAACCCTCCCCAACCCCCCAACCCCAGGTCGCCGGCATACAGCGCGACACCGGCCTGCGCATGCTGTCCAACGACGCGGTCGACCCACTTACTCACCCCCCCCCCTGAAACTCACCCCAAACCCTAAAACCCCGAAACCGTAAACCCTCCCTCCAGGTCGCCGTCATGGAGCGCGACACCGGGCTGCGCATGCTGTCCGATGACGAGGTCGACGCGATCGTCAAGGAGATTGAGGAGGAGAAGGCGGTGGCTGAGGCGGCCAAGAAGCGCGGGCCACCAGCGAGCTCGTGATCAAACACACGGCAGTGGTTCCGCTAGCCAACCCGCAACCCGGCAAAGTGCACTTGGGGAGTGGGAACCACTGGCGCACGGCACTTTGAGCCCCAGCGTCTGAGGCGCGCGCAAGTCAAGGCGGTCATAACGCCCGAGGCGCCGCGTGGTTCGGGCGCAATTGAGGTCGGCAGAGGTGGCTGGGGCGGTCCACCCGTTGAGCTCGTGAGCCCTGCCGCCTCGATCTCTGTGAGCGGCGCTGGTGCATGCATAGAGGATGAGATGGAGGAGGCCGTGGCGTTCGTCAAGGAAGGCGGCAGAGGCAGCCAAGGGCGGCTGCGCCCCTGATGCAGTGCACAGCGCAGCTCCCAGTAGATCTCTGTTGTAGTTGTAGTGGGGCTCCTAGCTGCAGCGCTGGGAGGTGGGGAAGGGGTGATGTTGCAGTTAAAAATTTTGCATGTCGCGCGGCAGATGGCGCAGCACTCGTTTGCAGCAAAAATGCTGCTTGACATCGCGCGCCTAGGTGCTGAGAACGCGGCCATCATTGTCGCTGCTGGAGCCACCCCGTCACGGGTGCAGCTACTGACATCTGCGACTCCAACCGCAGTGCAGAAGATGGTAGTGGTGGCCCTGACGTACCTTCACCTCACTGCGCACCCTGAGCCTGCGACTTCCATCGGCACTGCCATCCCTGCGCTGCACCTGTTTGGCTCTCGCCATGCACCCGACGTGCTTGCGGGTGCAGCAGCAGCATTGGCGGGCCTCACTGGGTTCGCTGCGGCTGCGGACACGCCGTCCCTGCACATTGCGGCTGCAACTGGGGCTTGGCAAAGCGCGCAGACGCAGGTGTTTGCAGCAGCACCCTTGGCGATGCTTGGTGGCAGCGAGTGAATGCTCACTCGTGCGTGGTGCGCCGCCGTAGCTGCTACTGGTGCTGCTCCGTCGCCGCCGCCGCCGCTGCTGCCGATAATGACCGTGTTTCACAGGACGTGGGGGCACCGGGACCAAGAAGCTGCCGACGGCGCTACCTCCGGCTTGTAGCGCCCCGCTCATTGCTAGGTGCAGAGCGTTCATAAGGACACGTATGTGTAGCCGGGGCCCTCTTTTACAGCTTGAAACAGGCCTCCGGGCGTGGGATGGAGGGGGGTGATTACGACATCATGATATCGACAGAGGCCCTCTTCACCCGGCATGCTGCAGGGCTTGGTCCCTTTTGGGCGTAGGCGGAGGGGACGACGGGTGCTCTCGCATACTGTTTTATTTGCACGGCATCACGGCTCTCTACGTGAAAGCCTGGAGCCGTGTCTGGAGCTGATTCGAGACCAACATTGCTGCTGCTGTTTATTCGCGGTGGGCAGGCACTGCGCACCCGTGGCGCGTCCTCAGTCCACCATGAGCAGGGGACCTTGTCATACGAGATGAGCACCTTGCCCTTGACCAGGCCCATGATCATCCCCGGGTTGGAGCGCAGCATAGCAGCGTCGTGAGGTTCACGCCTGTCTTTCTGTCCACCCGCACACGCCACCAGCTACGGGGGTCACGCCAACGGGTTAGCGACTAGGACCGCGCGCGTAAAACCTGGGTGTGCGACTGCTACTTGGGGCTTGTATCCGGCAGGAACGGCTTTGTACGCGGCTTCCCTTGCGCATCTGCCGGGCGTGTGGCTACAATCCTGGGCGACACGCTGCGCCCGCCCTTCTTCCCGGTGGGGCTCGGTTCGTCATGCCCCGGCGGCAGCGGTGACACCGATGAGCCGCGCCATTTCAGCGAGCGTTTCGGGTCGGGCGCCGCGTCCTCAGCGGTAAACCCCTAAGGTTGAGGGTTTAGGGTTTCAACGATTCAGGGTTCAGGGTCCGGGGCTCGGGGTTCAGGGTTTCAGGGTTAAGGGTCCAGGGTGAAGCACAGGCTAGGAGTGATATCAGCGCAGGGTTCAGGGTTTAGGGTTCAGGGTTCAGGGTTCAGGGTTCAGGGTTCTGGGCTTGGGGTTAAGGGTTTCAGGGTTTCAGGGTTTGGGTTCCAGGGTAAAGCACAGCTTAAGAGTGATATTAGCGGTGCACTCCCGAAACCAGTGGAGTGGGCGTGGCATGGAGTGAGGGGGGCAGATCAAACCGGGACACCAGTTTCAGGTTGGGTTGGGTGGGCGTATGGGTGGGTGGGGGGTGGGGGGGGGCATAGCTGGGGCGTGGTGGGGTCCACACCGTGGGGGGGGGACCCACACATGGGGGGCCCACACATGGGGGGGAGGGACCCCACACAGGGGGAGGGACCCAAACATGGGGGGGGGGGGGCCCACACACAAACACACACACTTTAGAGGCACGCACACATGCACACACACACGCACGCACGCACACACGCACACACATGCACTCACGCACGCACGCACGCATGCACGCACACACGCATGCATGCACACACACACACACACACACACACACACACACACTCACACACACACACACACACACACACACACACACACACACACACACACACACACACACGCATGCTATACATGCACGCATGCACACAAAGGATCACAGGCGCACAGGCGCACAGGCACACAGGCACGCACGTACACACAGATAAACGCACACGCTCACACACTCTCACACACACACACACACACACCTGTGGTGGCAGATCGTCCACAACAGACACGGCATCCTCTTCGGCCATTTCGCACGAGTGGTCTGTGTGGTCCAGCATACTGCAATCCATGTGTGTTTGTGTGCGAGTGGTGGTGGTGGGGGGGCGTGCGTGTGTGTTTGCTTGTGCATGTGTGTGTGCATGTGTGTGTGTGTGTGTGTGTTTGTGTGCGTGTGTGTGCGTGCACGTGCATGTTTGTGTGTGTCGGTGTGTTTGTTGTGTATGTGTGTGTGTGTGCATGTATGTGTATGTGTGTGTGTGTGTGTGTGTGTGTGTGCATGTATGTGTGCATGTATGTGTGTGCGTGTTGGATGCACGTGCATGCGTGTGCGTGTTGCATGCACGTGCCAGCGTGTGTGTGCGCACATGCGCTTGTATCCCCTTCCATCGCAACACTAGCACACAGACACCATGCAAGCCTTCATCCTCACAAGCAGCACACCAGCCCTATCAAAATCCCAACGTCTGATCCGCGCAAGTAAACGCGGTCATAACGTCTAAGACCGTCCGGGGTGTACCTGAGGCGATGGTGGGCGCCTGTGGCGGTCGGTGTGACGCTGGAGGCGGTTTGTATAACGCCTAGGTGACGCCTAAGGAGACGCCTGAGGCAATCGTGGGTGCGCCTCAGGCGACGCCTCAGGCGGTCGGCGCGCCTATCCGCGCACGTGGATGGGATGCCTGAGGCGCCGCCTCAGGCGTTGGGAATGTGGTAGGGCAGCTACAGCAACAGCATCAGCCATGCGATTCATCAGTCACAACGTGCATGTACTTGCGTGCTTGCATTCGCAAACAACCAGAAGAAAATAGTATGAGTTCCTCAGGGCCCATGGGACGGCTTCCCTACCACATTCACAACACCTGGGGCGGCGCCTCAGGCGTCCCATTTCATGGCGCGGATCAGGCGGCGCCTAAGGCGCTTCGACCACCTGAGGCGTCGCCTCAGGCGCCGCCTCAGGCGTTATCCAAACCGCCTCAGGTGCCACATCGACCGCCTCAGGCGCCCCCCACTGCCTGAGGCGCACCCTGGACCGTCTCGGGCGTTATGACCGCATTCCATGGCGCGGAGCAGACGTTGGGATTTTGGTAGGGCTTTGAGTATCCCCTACCGTCGGAACACGAGAACGCTGCTCAGACTGCCGATCAGAAACATTCCGATGGCGGCAATTGGTCCAGCAACAAACAGCGCCATGATCTGCACAGTGAGGAGGTGTAATCTTAGTTCGCGGGGCCGTGTTCTAATTAGTACATTGCAAATATCGTACGCGCCCTTGGCCTTCGCGGGGGTACACAAAGTGTGGGTCAGTGTGGGGCTGTGGAAACACCTCCGCACTGGTCAGCGGCCAAGGCGGCCAACGGTACATTGGTCTGCGTGCCGGCTGGCAGCCGGCTGGCCCCCCCAAAAGAACTAGAAAAGATGAAAACAAAATCACTGTCCCGGGCCCTCCTCAATGCCCCCCACCGGTTTTACACGTGCGCGCCCGGAGGACCCCGGGGTGTGAGTGAAGGCCTGGACTTCACGTCTAGCTAGACTATAGGAGAGCTCTACTAGTAGAGCCCGCAAGACCATGCAGCGTGCCAGACTATTCTTCAGGAGTTTGATGTCGTATTTCTTCGGATTTTGAAAAAAACGGCTGCATTTTGACACATTTTCTAGATTTTGACAGACAGAATTTGGCTAGATCCACGCTCAAAGTGACCTGTTAATGGGAACTCCATAACATTGCTGCTGTGGTATCCCTCTACTTCTTCAAGGGCTTTCCAGCAAGCTCAACGCCGTTGTCATCCACCCAATGCATTTCTTTACACTTCTAAGTGAATTTTCCGAATAACATGTTTATGGCCGCTCATGACGTCATTTTTCATGTTATTCCATGTTATGTTACGCTATGTTATGTTGTGCCGACCCTTACCTAAGTGAGGTCATAAGGGATGTTTTATGGGGGGGGGGGGAGGGCGGGGGGACATGGCGTTTGTGCGTGCTCAGGATAGGGTCGGGTGGAGAGCCGTTGCGTACGGTCCGGCTGCCATGCGGGCGCCGGCCCCTCCACCTTGGCGGTCAAGTAGATTGGCAAGCGTCACTTGAGCCCCTGTCTCCTGGAAGCACTTATAACCTATTTTAGAGGCGTCGCTCAATAGCTCTATGTTTTGCGGAGTGACTACACGTTGGCAGGCAGCCGGCTGGTGGCTACCGCCCCTCACAAGTATTTGCTAGGGCCAGAACTGGACTTGGGTCTAGGCGGTGGTACTAGGACAAGAAGGTAGTCTTTGCTGGAAAGCCGATGTAACTGTTACTGTTTCTGGGGGGTCAATGGCAGTGATTTTATTTTCAGGCTTTTTAATTGATTTTCCACAGCCGGAATTTTCTTTGACCGCATTGACCGTTGATCTCCCGTTGACCGTTTGTCCCCAGATGTACGTCATTTGAAAGCTGCTGACGAGCTCTGTCTGGCAAGCTCGTCAGACTAACAATCCACCCGATGGGTTTAGCTGTGTGAAAGGTCAAAGTACAGCCGGAATACAGCCAAATGGCTGTGTAAAGCCAGAAAGGAAATCACTGGTCAATGGTTGGATCAACCATCAGGGCTTAGCATGGGAGCAGGCGGGTTGCGACGGAATCACCAACTTATGGTGAATCAGATTGTGCAGGGTGTGTTCGGGTCTGCCGTCTCCGCCGTCGCTCTAGCAAAGGCAAGCTATATGTACAGCAGGGAGATTTTAGCGAGGTCATACACGTTTTTTAAAGCGGGGGGGGGGGGGGCGCTCATGCGGCACCGATTTCGACGAGTTGATCGACGAGCGGAGGAGCTGGCGCCCGTCAATGCATGCTGGACATTGGTCAAGATGGCTGCCCGTGGAGGCGGGCTACCATCACGGCTTCAGCGGTGGTGACCGCCGAGGCAACACAGAGTATATCCGCTTCACCATTCGCAGCGTTCGTCACCGCGCTCATCCTCGGGGGCGCTCGTCTGCCGGTGACTGGCGTTGGAAGGTCTTCAGGCAGCCTCCATGACAACTCTGTCGTCCATGCACCCCTGGAGGGTGGGACCTGGCCATGCATGAGGCATGGGGCGCCGGCTGAGCCCCATGCAAACGAGAGCTGGACAGCCATGCACTGCCAGGCGGGGACCGTTCCAGTCAGCGCCAGTCGGCTCTGCCGGCTTGACTGGCCACAAGGCCACTACTGTGACCCTGAGGAAGGTCCTCTCCTATATGCTCCTTGCCAGACATGTCTCTCAGAGACCGCTGTTTGGGGTAGTCTAGCCGGCGGGAGCGGTAGTCTATTGGCCGGGAGCCGGCGGTGCTCTAGTACACTCAAGTGGGCTGGAGTATCGGCGGGTGATCTCTAGTAGAAGAGTAGCCTGCTTAGCTGGAAACCCCGTGTTACTTGTTACTTGTTACTTGGGGGGGGGGCGAGGGGGGGGATCAATGGTTGGATCAACAGTTGGGCTATCGTGGGCACAGGCGAGTTGCCGCGATGAGACCACCATTGGTTTAAGAATGTGCATTCATACATTAAATGTATTTACAGATGATGCTATGTTGGGGTCATACAGGAGTTGCACCTTCAATTTTACGCCAGTCCGAGCAGGTGCGTCCTGTGCACCTGCAACACACCAACTTACGGTAAAGTAGATTGTGCTGGATTTGTTCACGTCTGCCGTTTCCGCCGTCCCCAACGCATCGAGCATCATGAGACCAAAGTCTGGTA